>CM076577.1:1125957422-1126127177 GCA_034641835.2 Pinus albicaulis | reverse complement strand
GCATAGAATGGAGCAATTAAATGAGCTAGATGAGATCAGACAAGATGCAATTCTAAGAACTGATCTAGTTCAATATCAAAGAGCTAAATGGCATGACAAGTACATCAAAGAGAAGAAGTTTCAAGAAGGAGATTGGGCATTGTTATTTGATTCCAAGTTTAAATATTTTCAAGGAAAATTTCGGACTCATTGGCTTGGGCCATATGAGATTGACAAGATCTTTAGCAATGGAGCGGTAAGAATCAAGACCATTGATGAGTTTCAAACTCCTCTTATTGTGAATGGCCACAGATTGAAAGTCTATCATAAGCCACTCTCAAAAGAGGAATTTTTCAAAATGTTTCAAGAAAATTCTGCAATCAGGCTGGTACAGAAGAATTCTTCTTCTCCACCAGCCTAGCTTTTGTTCTTTTCAGTTAAAAAAATAAAAAATAAAAAAAATAAAAAAAATTGTATAAGCCTGAAAACCAATCACTGATTGGAAGTCTTATACAGAAAATGTACGGTGAAAATTAGGAACACCTGACACCCTATATTTTCCAAAAAAAAAATCTCTCTTTCATTTCACAAGTTTTGTGACCACCCATTCCACTTCATTCCACTTCATTTCACTTCATTTCACTCCATTCCACTTCATTTTATCTGTTTCATTCCATTTCACCAATAAAATTATTTTTCATGACCATTTCCATCTAGTCATTTGTCATCCGTTCATTTCCATTCACCCAAATAATAGCTGTGTCAGTTTCCGCAGCTGACATCTGTTTCCGCAGCTGACACCAGTTTCCGCAGCCAGAAGCAGATTCCGCAGCTACCATTCTGTTTTTCAAAAGAATGTAAAGCCAGATGTTATTTCCATAATCATGAAATAAAATGCAGGTATGAGGACCAATTATGAAGACATGGAGCATTCAAGATATCAATGAGGAGCAACTAATTGAAGACCAAGGAAAAATGGCAAAGATTCCAAGGTATGAGTAAAAATTCATTTCAAATGGCATTTAAAACACATTTTTATCTAGTTATAAACCATAAGCTCCATCCATTATGTGCAATGATTATATTGACAAACTTCGTAATCACTCCATGATCTCTGTACAATCCTCCCACAATCCTCGCATTCATTCTCAAACGATCCCATAATTAAACCTCCGATCTTCACTCATACTCCGATATTCCACCTGTGACAATGAAACGTAGTTGATTTGACTACGGCTTCTTTCAGCCGCATAAAATCCGTAGCCGTTGTATAAACGTGCTTACATTTATTTTGCAGCCACCAAATTTTAAAACACTGCCGGATGTGTTATACTCCTCCTATTGTTCTATGAATCTCACAGCCGCATTTCCGCTGTGCTCACGTAACCCTTCTCTGTTCCGCTTCTCTCCATTTCATTCTCTGTTACGCTACAGTCTGTATACCCACTCTCTGATATCTACCTACAGTCATCGTGCTCATTTCTGTTCATTCAGCCATCCTACTTCCATTGAACCCTCCTCACGCAAGCAAGTTTTTAAAAAGCAGAAAGAAGGATGGGTAAATTGTTGAGAGCAGAACCAGAAGGACCTAAATTCATGGAAGGATATCCGCAATTCAGGGATATATTGAAGAAGGCAAAGTGGATGCGGTTTATCCAAAAGTTTAGAGGCTACCATAAATAAGTGACAAAAGATTTTGCAAGGTTGTTCAATGGCCTGGAGGTAGAGATTGGAGACCTTAAGTTCACGGTGAATGAGGCATCTATAGCAACTGCCACAGAACTTCCTCAAGAGGGTGAACGTTGGTTTAAGAACAAAAGCATTAGTGATGAAGCCTGGAGAATAATCTTACGAAACTCAGGTATGGACATAACTATTTTTAAAAGAGGAATTCCTGTTCATGCTTTGAAAGAGGAATGGGCTACTTTACTGCTAGTTGTTCAAAAATTCATCACCTGTGAAGGCCGTTTTGGGTCCATGTATATGTACCATACCAGATTGCTGATGAATTTTCTAGATAATCAAACTCTCAATCTCCCATATTTTCTATTAAATAGTTTGAAGAAGATTTCTGTGATTGTTCAGAAACATTTAGGGGATGTAGAACCACATCTATATCACCATGGTCTTGTAAAAATTTTGATTGAAAAACAGTTAAAAGAGAACAAGGATACATGGGAACAATTTTTGATCAGAAATTTCTTTGAAGAACCTCAAGAAATTCCTGAAGGTAGCACATCAAGAAGGAGTAGGATAAAAAGAACAAATGATGAAACTCAAAGTACTCCTACTACTACAATTGAAAGAACTAGTAGGGAAGAGAGACTGTCAAAAAGGAAGAAGAAAGAAACCAAGGGTAAAAAGCCAATAACATCAAAAGAGAGAAAAAGTATTGAGGCTATGCATCAAACCCCTTCTTCCAAAGAAGATCATCAAGTGTTATCTGAGAGATTGGTTCATCTTCAAGAACAGTTATCTATAGCCAAGAAGAAAGAGAAAGGAAAACAAAAGCAAAAAGACAGTGGTCCACAACGTGTGAGAAGAAGTTCCGGGCTTAAGGGGAAGTTGAGGAAAACGCAAATGAAGGGACCTCATTTTATCGATTTGAGAGAAGAAACATCTGAACAATCCCCAGCTGACCATATTCCATCTCACTCTCAGTCAGTTAGTGAACCTGGTTCATTTCATTCTCAGTCAGACATTGAACATAGTCCATCCCATTCTCAGCCAGATGTTGATGTGAGCCCTTCTCAGCCAAATTTTGAAGACAACTCTCCTTCATGGCATTTTGGGGACAGCCCAATAAAAATGACACTTGATATAGACCCCAAGCAGCAAGAAGTATATGATTATATAGAATCTTTAGAAAAAGCAGCTACAGGTCCCAGTACTTCGTCCATTCAGCCTCACATATCACAAAATGATCTATTCCAATCACTGAAACAGGAAATCTTTGAGCTAGAGCTTTTAAATAGACACATTAAAAATGAAAATGAGACATTGAAGGAAAAAAGAAAATTGGACAAAATCATTCATGATAATACCATGCTACATCTGGGAATATGGCAGAAGAAGAACAAGAAATTGAAAAAGAAATGCCAGAAGTTACGCAGAGCACTGGTTAATATCAAATTTAGATGCTTAATGAAGAAGCCCAGGATGTTAGCAGCACCAAGGAAGAAGAGGAGAGGATTGGATGTACTGGCTGAAGTGTCAAGGCATATGAACTGAAAAAGGATTATCAAAATTTTGGTTGCATGAGGACATGCAACACCTTCACAGTGGGGGTATGTTGAGTCTCAAATCTGCATCTTTCCTATACACCTTTCTAGACCTTTTTCATTCATCTGAACCTTCCAAGTTGTCAATATCATTGTATATTAATTGCAAAAGAGCATCTAAAATGGGTTTTAACTATATTTTGTGTCTGCTGTTTGATTTAGATTTTTGCTCATTTAGCTGCGGAATCTTGCCACTTTCCGCAGCTGCTGCAACTTTCCGCAACCATTTTGTGAAATTCTATGTTGTAGGTGTCTTCAGGCAATTCGAGCCACATGGGCAAGTCAGAAATGACGTGGACATGGATCGTGTCCTATTGGCTCGGGAAAATTCACCTAAGGAGGCTGTGGTCAAAGGTGGCCAAGTGGAAGTCAACCGTAGAGTCCCACGGTGACAGGACTCTGTTTCTCAGCACGTGAATATTTGTATGGCCGTTTCTAATTTACGGAAGACACATCAACACCTGTACACGGCTCCATAAGCTGAATCCAACATCCACTCTTCATAGATTTACTCCTCAACGCGGCCATGATCCTAGATCTCTGGACGTAATGGTTTACGTGTTTTCTATCAGCATAAACTTTAGGGAATTAGTTATATCACCTTCAGTTATAAATAACGCGTTTGCATACGCATATTAGATTAGCCTCCAGATAGCTCTGTAATGTAATTATGTTGCCACTGTGCCGTAATATCACCTCTCTGTTATGACTGCATTTTAATATATAAGAAGACTCTGTTTCCAAGCGTAATTCGTATTTGAAGGCTGTTGCCAAGGCTAGTGCAGAGGGCCCCTGCACACGCTGAGGTTTTGTCCATTATTGTATAGTTCTTGTTTTATTTCTTTAAGCTCATTGTGCCATAAGTCATTCATGTGTTTATACATTACATATTTCATGGTATTTATGCTTCATCTCAGTTTATAATCTTTCATGCTTTACACTTTACTTCTGTCCATAATCTTTCATGTTTTATGTTAACTGATCAGTGTTCTTGTTTCCGATTTCAAATAGGAAGCCTGGGCATTTGCATATCTTTTGACTAATGACATGAAATCAATATTGTTCTGCTGCTAATTTACTTTTTGTTTAATTCCAGCACTGCTTTGTTTATTTCAGTCTTGCACATTTGTTTCAGTAGTTAGATTTAGATATATTAAATTGTTCATGTCATTTTCAGTTACCTCCGAAAGCCACAGTTGGACTGATGGTGAGGATTGAAGTATGAGTGTGTAGTTTGATATTAGTTTACTTTCTGCAAGTTAGACATATTAAATTGCTCATGTCATTTTCAGTTACCTCCGAAAGCCACAGCCGGAATGATGGTGAGGGATTGAAGTCTGAGTGTGTAGTTTGATATTAGTTTACTTTTTGCAAGTTAGATATATTAAATTGCTCATGTCATTTTCAGTTACCTCCGAAATCCACAGCTGGACTGATGGTGAGGGATTGAAGTATGAATGTGTAGTTTGATATTAGTTTACTTTCTGCAAGTTAGATATATTAAATTGCTCATGTCATTTTCAGTTACCTCCGAAAGCCACAACTGGATTGATGGTGAGGGATTGAAGTATGAGTGTGTAGTTTGATATTAGTTTCTTTTTCTGCAAATTGGATATCGGATTGCTCAAGTTGTTTATGGTTACCTCCGAAAGCCATAGCTAGACTAATGGCGAGGGATCAGAATATAAGTTGATGTAATTTGATTTAGATTTACTTTGTTGCAATTCTTGGATTTCTTTAAGCAAAGTTTCTTTTGTGTTTAGATAACAGGAAGGATAGTTTGGTTTTCATGCTCAATAGTTCACTGTTTGATTTATTAGGCTAGCAGTACACTTTCATTTCCTTTCAAGTTTTGTCATTGTATGTTTCAAATTCCTTTTGAAGTTTGAAGTTGGTAAATCATTATAAAGGATATCATTGCCTTGAACAATCATAACCATACTTGTTTTTATTTTAGAATTTCCATCTCACATTAGAAAACTAAAAACGACAAAAAGATAAGAAATAGGTTATCTTGCACATATAGTGCGCCACACTTCATCAGCTTACGAATCCCGGATTGATAAATTAATGTAGCAATTTAGGACACACTAAATTGACCAAACAACTAGTAATATAGGGACCTAACATCCTCCTCTCCTTCAAAAAAGTGTTGTCCTCAAAGCTTGAGTAGCTTCGGGTGCTTTTGTATAAAATTATCGTCCTCCCATGTAGAATATTCAATGGGTAAGTTCTTCCATTGGATGAGATACTCTGAAATTGATCAATTTCATAGCTGTCGAGTTCTTGTTTCCGTGACTGCTTCATGTTCCAATATGGTTTTTCCTTCCTCATCAAGTTCTGGCAATATTGTTTGAACTGGAATTTTGTCCCCTATAACCTTTATTCGACGCCAAACATGGAAAAGCTTGGATGCACTCGCGAACAAGCGAAGCTCCAATTTGTATGCCATAGTACCAATATTTTGCAACACCTTAAGGACCATAGTACTTTGGCGATAATTTATTATCATTCTTAGCTTGCTTGAGGGACATTTTTTTTTATGGTTGTATTTGTAAAAATAACTTGTCTCCTACATCGAAACTTCTCTCTCGGCGATGTTGATCCACCTGTTGTTTCATTCGGTTTTGTGCCAAATTTAGGTTATCCTTTAAGAGTTGGAAAAATTCTTGTTGATGCTCGATGTGATCCTCCAGCACTTGAACCCTAGAATTTTCCTTAAATAAGATGTGATGGATGGTGGAAGATATCCATAAAGTGCCATAAATGGGGTCATTTTTGTTTTAGTGTGGAAGGAAATGTTATACCACTATTCAGCGAGAGGTAACCACTTGACCCATTGTGCTTGCTTATCATATACAAAAACAACGAAGATATCCTTCCAAACATTTATTCACTATCTCTGTTTTACCATTAGATTGAGGATGATAACATGAGCTATGAGCTAGTTGAGTACCCAAACAAGAAAATAAGTCTGTCTAAAAATTTCCTGTAAAAATGGGATCTCTGTCACTTAAAATAATCTTCGAGTTTCCATGTATCTTTTGAATTTTTTCCATAAATTCAAAGGCAACTGTACTTGGTTTAAATGGATGAGATAATGCACAAAAGTGTGCATACTTGGTAAGTCTATCAACTACCACCATGATGACACTCCTTCCTTCGGACTTAGGTAAACCTGTGATAAAATCCATTTAAATCTCCTCCCAACGTTGACTTGGAATGGATAAAGGTTGTAGAAGACCCGGGGTCTTAATTGTATCAACTTTATTTTTCTGGAAAACCAAACATTCTGCCACAAACTTTTGAATATCATATTTAAGTCCATCCCAAAAAAATCTTTCTTCACCACATGGTAAGTTTTTTAAAATCTTTGAGTGTCCTCCTAAATGAGAAGTGTGCAATTCCAAAAAAATCTTTTGTTTTAGTTGGGAATTCTTGCAAATATATAAGCGATCTTTGTACCATAAGGAATCATTTCTCCAACTAAATTTATCAGATCTACTAGGATATTGCTGCAACTTTTGGATGAGTGTCCACACTTCTTCGTCCTTCTTCCATTCATCCCTTGCTTCAGTTATCCAATCTGGTTGGATAATAGAAATGGCACAATGCAATGCTTCCACCTCTTCATCCTTTCTTGAGAGTGCATCTGCAACAACATTTAGCTCCCCTTTTTTTTAGATGATTTCAAAGTCATAACCCAAAATATTTGTGACCCATTTTTGCTCCTCTTCTGAAGATAGTCTTTGTTCCAAAAAGTGTTTAAGACTATCATGATCAGTTTTTACCTTGAAATGTCTTCCCATTAGGTAAGGTCTCCATTTCTTTAGTGCATGTAGTATTGCTAACATTTCCTTCTCATAAATAGGTTTCTGTAAATACTTTCCTTTGATTGGACAACTTTCAAAAGCAATGGGCCTTCCTTCCTGCATTAAAACTGCACCAATTCCATTTCCTGAGGAATCACATTCCACAATAAAGGTTTTTGTGAAGTCTGGCGTAGCTAAGACCGGTGCTAGGCACATTGCCTCTTTAAGATGTTAAAAGGCCTTAGTTGCTTCAGGAGTCCATGAAAATGCATCTTTCTTCAATAATGTTGTTAGAGTTGATGCTATTCTCCCATAATTCTTAACAAACTTGCGATAATACCCTGTTAACCCGAGAAATCCTCGCAACCGATTTATGGTTGTGGGGACTTTCCATTCCTTAATGGCTTTAATTTTGTTAGGGTCTACCTTAACACCGTCGTGAGATATAATATGACCCAGATATTCCACCTCTTGTACTCCAAAGAAACATTTGGATGTTTTTGCATATAATTTTTTCTCCTCCAATAGTTTAAGCACCCTGTCAACATGTTGAACATGATCCTTCCAAGACCTGCTGTAGATTAGTATATCATCAAAAAATACTAGCACAATTTTTCTAAGGAAGGGTTTGAAAATGGAATTCATCAACCCTTGAAATGTAGAAGGTGCATTGGTAAGGCCAAAATTCATAATGACCCTCATGAGTTTGAAATGTTGTTTTCAGAATATGTTTAGTCTTCATTCTAATTTGATGATATCCTGAACGAAGATCCAACTTGGTAAAATAAATTGCTCCATGTAATTAATCCAATAATTCATCAATCACAGGAATTGGAAATTTATCTTTAATAGTGATCTTATTGAGCTCTCTATAATGCGAGACACATGCCATGATCCATATTTCTTGTGCACCAATACTGCGGAAGCGAGGAGAGAAAGAACTTTGACTAGGTTGAATTATACCAGCCTCTAACATTTTTGCAATCATACGTTCAATTTCTCTCTTTTGGACATAAGGATATCTATAAGGCCTAATGTTCGGAGGAACACTTCCTGGAATAAAATTAATAGCATGATCATGATTAGGAATAGGTGGGAGTCCTTTGGGGGTTTCAAACACCTTGGAATGATTGTCCAAGACTTTTTGGATATCTGGAGAAATAGATGGTTTTGATGTTGGAACTTCTAGTGAGCATAATTGTGCAATTATGCCTCATTGTTCTTTCTTTAGAATATTTTTCATGACATTAGAGCTTATTATCTTTCCTATATTCCTTACGATGCCTCGTAATTCAACTTCCTTTCCTTCCGAAAAAAATTTCAAGGGAAGTTCTTGAAAATTAAAACCTACCATCCCCAAAGATTGTAACCATTGTACTCCTAGTACAACATCAACACCTCCCATTGGGATGGAAATCATTGGACTATTAAATTCATATTCCCCCATGGCTAGCTTGATATTATGACATTTTCCAGAGCAATTTATAGTTCCTCCATTTGCAACCATCACTTGACATTCTAGTGCTAGGTATAGGAAACAATTCAATTCCTTGGCTACCTTAAAATGAATAAAATTATGGGTACTACCCGAATCAATCAATACTATTACCTTTTTCTTCTTGATATGTCCTTCTATCTTGAGAGTTTTAGGAGTGGTAATTCCTGCCAATGCATTACATGATATGGTCAGACTCATTTCTTCTTCTTCTAGGGTTTTCTGGGGTATATCCTCTTCTTGTGAAGTTTCTTGTTCATTTTCTTCATCCTCTTCACAATCTATGTAAAATAATTCCTTCTCAGCACACTTTTGACCTTTAGTGTATTTTATATCACAACTGTAGAAAATCCACTTTTGTCTTTTTTATTCCAATTTTTGTGGTGTCAACCTTCTAGGTTGTGGAACTCTAGGAGTAGCAACACTTCCATCTTTATAGTTGTGAGTGGTAGGCTTCCTTGTCGCCATAATGTTGCTTTCAATTTTTCTTTCAAACCTGAATGCCTTCTCTAATGAATCAGGTTCCCAAAGGGGAACTTCATGTTGGATGTTATTCTTTAAAGTCCTTATGGAGACATCAATCATGTGTTCCTCTAGAATATCAATTACCCTTATATTCAATTTTTGGAAGTCCTCAATGTGCTCTGCCACTATTTTTGTTTGAGATTTATCAATTTATGATAAAAAGGGTGTTGCTCTTTGTATCTTCATAATGTGTTATCATTTCCTCCCGTAAAAATTTGCAAGTGACAATTTTTTTACGGGAGCAAAAACCATCGATACCATACAAATGTATTTTTTTCTAAATGTAAAAATTGCAATGCGTACCTTTTGTGTGTTTTTATTATTGAGATCAAAATATTGCTCCATCTGTAGTATCCATGTTACGGGATCCTTGCCATCAAATTTCCTCATATCCATATTTGGAATATGGTGGTTCTTCAATCCAACATTAGAGTTTATGAAATCATGATTAACATTTGTTTTGTCCTCATCATGAGTTTCTTCTACTATCTTTTCGCCATTAGGAATCATTTCTTGTATCAACTTTGATAAAACTTCCTTCAAACCTTCCATTTTTTCTTCCATACCATCCTTCAAACCTTCCATCGTAGCTTCCATACCTTTCTTCAAACCATCCATCTTAGCTTCCACGCTTTTCTTCAAAACATCCATTTCATTTTTTGTTGCTCTTTGCGAGAGCGAAATTTGGTGCATTTTCCCTTGTTATTTTGTTATGTCATGTTGCATTTCTTCATCTTCATGAGCCATAGTAGAGCCTTCTGAAGGCTTAATGAGTGTTGAATTCTTTTTAGGGGGAATTTTAGAACCCAATACTGATATCTATTCTACAATATGCCCTTGTAATCAATTCAAATTCATTCTTCAAACAAAACTTATGCAATTCGGAAAAAATACACACCTTTTTCTTGATTTTGAGGAGCTCGATATTGAAATTGAATTATCTCTGTGATTAGGGATCTTCAATATCTAAAATTTGGCCCTGATGTAGCCCTATGAATCCTCTTTCGAATTCCATAGGTCTGACCTGATTTTGATTCTTCAAGTCAAAGTTATCTCCAATCTCCCACAATGACCTAATTATGGACTGGTTCAGTAGAGCGAACGTGTATGACTTGCCATGTGTCACTGTTTTCTTCTTTGGCTCTTAAATTGATAGAAAATAAACTGCAGTCTGTGTACTTCTAGCCACTTTTTACAGAATTCCAAGCCGATGCTCAGAGAGATAGTTATGAAGATTTTCCCACGATCACCTCTTTGAGATGAAATTCGTGAGCCTGAAAAAGACCTAACTTCCACAGATCATATCTCCGAAAATATTGCGAACCAAGCTCTGAAATTTTGCGAAGATCTTCCTCAGGATTTTGGCTTTGCGCTCTAAAAATTTCAGCTTATGAACCTTTGTAGAAAATAAGTTATAGCGAAAATTCCATGATGACCTATTTGGTGCAGCAAAACCCTAGAATCCAAACCTCTGATACCAAATGTTGTGAAACCAAATCCAAAAATAGAAGAAAAGAGATACCAACGCCTTAGAAATAAACACTTCGAGGGGGGAAACCTCCAATAAATTACATGAATGAACAATTCTTGGATGATACAATTGAAAAAACCTCCTTTCTATATATAGGAGTCCATGGGGCCACAATGTAATCCTAGTTGACCTAATGTAAGGGCACAATAATAACAATATGGGGGTTACAGGTGTAGTATAATAACAATAAGGGGGTTACCCTAACAACAATAAGGGACTATACTAGTAATATAGGGACCTAACAGGTGCTCACTAAGTTGATAAACCACCTGGAAAATGGTCTTTATATTCCTTCATTGGTTGCCTTGAAAATATAGCTAACAAATCACCTATGTAGTGCATTTGTTCTCTTGGAACTAGTCAGTGCTTTAACTGGGCCTTGGGTGAATCCCTGTGATTGATCTCAGGGAGGTAGAAGAGTCTTTATGGTGATTACTGCTAAAGAGTAGTTGATAAACCAACTAGAAAGTGAACTCCCTCTCTTTTTTGTTTGATTGAATATCAATGTGAAATTCCCTTGAGAAATTAAATCTTTAGTTTCTAAATCTGGCTTGAGGGTGGTCATTTATAAGAAATATTGCAGTGTAGTTGGCCCGTGGTTGGGTGGAGAGTTGAAGTCTCTCCTTTAGTTACTAACCATTTGAAGTTAAACATAGAAGTATACATTACTCATTTCCATTGGACTATTGATGATGAAAATGTTTGATATGTGATGCATAAAGGTATGTATCAACAATACCTATGGAAGGTTGTTGAGTCTACATGTTCAGGATCAATGATGTGCTTTATATGCTTTCATAGTTATGTTGAACCTCTAGATCTATGTGATTGTTATTATCTTCATGAAATGTAGAGTTATTTACATGAATATGATTAGTATCATGAGTCCCCTAAGTTAAACTGCTATTTCACTTGTTTTCAATTATTTGATATGGTTATTCATTTGATGGACCACTTGTTTATTTGAGACTGTAAACCACTTTATAGGATTAGGAGAAAATCCATGAATTGTATATTAAATAAATATTTAGTTAAAAATATGATAGTTATTTATTTGAAGAAAAATGTGAGTATTTTTATGGTTATGCTTACATGTACATTGTTGTAATTTTTTTTATATTCACGAAGAAAGCCTGGTTTGTGTTTTTCTTGAGAAATATGGCCATTAGATCCATTTCTTAATTTTACTCAGAATTTTGATATAGGAACATCTATTAGTACCATTAAATATGTTATGGTCATGTTATAATACATTTAAAGGTAAATTTTAAGATGTATATTTTTAATTCTAGAAGTTGGTAGTCTGGACCAAATGCTTCGTCTCAAGTAAATCCTAGTAAATTCCTTTGAGATTTCTTGTCTTGTAAGTTTTGGAAAGAATTTGAATATGCATCTGGGACTAGATGGTTCCTAGGAAAATTTGGGTATCTATATCGGATACCCCTTGCATCCCCCAAAATTTTTTTTGAATCCAAATATGCATGAGAGGGTGAATATCGATTGATTAACAGATGCCTCTAGTGATTCACTGATCCGACTAGTCAATTCATGTGTCATGTTAGAAGTGCAATTGATTTTGATTGTTAGGTCCCTTAAATACTAGTGTATTCCCCTTATTATTATTGTTAGTGTAACCCTATATTATTATTGATGTGCCCATGTATCTCCCATGTTATTATTGTTGTGCCCCATAAAATCCCATTATTGTTATTGGTGTGCCCTTACATTATTATTGTTATGTAGGCTCTGATTATATTGTGACCCCTTAGAATCCTATATATACCAAGGAGGTATTATCATTTGTATCATCCAAGAATTGTTCATTTATGTAATGTAAAGGAGGTTTACCCCTCAAATAGGACAATTTTTAAGTCGTTGATCTATCTTTTCTTCTATTCTTTTAGCTATTTGCATAACATTGGTATCAGAGCTTTGGATTATAGGGTTTCTCTTCTTCAAATAGGACCTCTTGGAATTTTTTCTATAACGCTTTTTCTATTAATATTACAAATATGAAATTGCAACCACTTGGAGTCGAAATATTGTTGAACCTCGTGTACAAATTTCAGATCTCGATTCACTATATTTTCAAAGATATGATCCAAGGAAGTTAGGGTTTTTGCAAGCTCTATAATTCCATCTCAAGCAGGTGACCTAGGGAAAATCATCATAACTTTCTCTCCAAGCATCGGATTTGAATTTCGTAAAGCATGAATGAAAGCGGGCGAACTATAGTTTTTATTTATATCATTTTTAGGGCTTAATTTTGAAGCAATGTCATGTGGAACTCCATACAATTTCGCTCTATTGAATTAGTATATAATTAGGTCATCATGGGAGATTGGGCATAGCTATTTCTTAAAATATCCAATTTCGGTCTGAATTTTTGGGTTGGAAAGAAGACTCATAGGGATACCACAATACGAAGTTTCAACTCTTGAAGATAATAAATTACATAGATACAACAGTTTCAATATCGAGCTCCTAAAATTCAAGAAAAATGTGTGTATTTTTTTAAATTTTGAATAAATTTTGTTTGAAAAATCAGTTTGAAGTAATTCAAAGGGCATAGTGAACATAGATATCATTTTGGATTCCAAAATTCCTCTAAAAAAATAAATGGACACACCTAGTAAGAAACCAGAAATATCTTCTATGACACATGAAGAAGAGGAAGAAATGCAACATGATATATCAAAATTATGAGACCACATGCAACAAATTTCGCTCTCGAAAAGAGTAACAAAAAATGAATTGGAAGTGATGATGAATGTTAAGATGGATGATTTAGAAGTAAAACTAAAAATGGATGTTTAAGGTTTGAAGGATGGTTTAACAAGAGATATGGAAATTTTTAAAGTAGACATGGATGTGATGAATGTCAAATTGTAAGGGTTGACAAAGTTGTTGCAAGAAAGGCTTTCCAGTGGTAACAAGGTAATCCATGAAAATCATGATGAGGAAAAAAGGAATATGAATTATGATTTTAGAGACTCCAATTTTTGGTTTAAGAACCACCACATTCCAAATATTAATAAGAGTAAGTTTGATGGAAATTATTTGGTGACATGGACACTACAGATGGAGAAATATTTTGATCTCCATGATGTGAAACACACAAAAAAGGTATGCATTACAACTTTATATTTAGAAAAAAATAATTTTATGTGGCATCAATTAATTTTTTGTTGTAAACCACTTGTCCCTTTAAATGAGTGCACATTATGAGGATACAGAGAGAAACACCTTCTTTAGCTAATTGATAAATCTAAAACAAAAGGGTTCAATGACAGAGCAAATTAAGGACTTCCAAAAATTGAATATAAGGGTAATTGATATTCTAGAGGAGAATAGGATTGATGTCTTTATAGGGAATTTTAAGGATAACTCCAAATTGAAGTTCACCCTTGGGAACCTGATTCATTGGAGAAGGAATTCAGGGTGGCAAAAAATATTGAAAGAAAAATTATGGAAACAAGGAAGTCTACCACTCACAACTATAAATAAGGAAGTGTTGTTGCTCCTAGCTTTCCATAACCTACAAGGTTGATGCCACAAAAATTGGAGGAAAAAAGACAAAAAGGGATTTGCTAGAATTGTGATAAAAAATGCACTAAAGGTCATAAGTGTGCTGAGAAGAAATTATTCTACATATATTGTGAAGATGAGGAAGAAAAGGAACAAAAAATATCAAAAGAGGAGGATATACACCAGGAACCAACCCCTTTGAAAGAAGAAATGAATATGACCATATCTTGCAATGCATTGGCAGGAATTAAGACTCCTCAAATGCTCAAGATAGAAGGATATATTAAGAATAAAAAGGTAATAGTGCTGATTGATTCAGGTAGTACTCATAATTTTATTCATTATAAGATAGCCAAGGAATTTAATTGCTTCCTATATCCAGCACCAGAGTGTCAAGTGATGGTCGCAAATGGAGGAATTATAAATTTCTCTAGAAAGTGCCATAATATCAAGCTAACCATGGGAGAATATGTATTGAATAGTCCAATGTTTTCCATTCCAATGGGTGGTGTTGATGTTGTACTAGGAGTCCAATGGTTACAATCTTTGGGGACGATAGCTTTCACTTTTCAAGTACTTTTCTTGATTTTTTTTGGGAAGGAAAGGAAGTTGAATTAAGGGGTCTTGTAGGGAAACTAAGAAATATAATCAACTCTAATGGCATGAATTTTTTTTTTAAGAAATAACAACAGGGAATAATTGCACAATTATGCTCACTAGAGATTCAAACATCAAAATCATCTATTTCTTCAGATATCCAAAAGGTCTTAGAAAATCATTCCAAGGTATTTGAGACTCCCAAAGGCATCCCACTTATTCGTGATCATGATCATGCTATTCATTTGATTCCAAGAAGTGCTCCTCCAAACATCAGACCCTATAGATATCCCTATGCCCAAAAGAGTCAAATTGAATGTATGGTTGCAAAAATGCTAGAGGTTGGTATAATTCAACCTAGTCAAAATTATTTCTCTGCTCCACTAGTATTGGTGAACAAGAAGGATGGAACATGGCATATGTGTCCAGATTATAGGGAGCTCAAAAAGATCAGTATTAAAGATAAATTTCCCATTCATGTCATTGATGAATTGTTGGATGAGTTACATGGAGCAATTTACTTCAGCGAGTTGGATCTTTGTTCTGGATATCATCAAATTAGAATGAATATTGGAGACATGATGAAAGCAACATTTATAACTCATGAGGGTCATTATGAATTTTTGGTCATGCCTTTTGTCCTTACTAATGCACCTTTAACATTTCAAGGTTTGATGAATTCCATTTTCAAACCCTTCCTTAGAAAATTTATGTTAGTATGTCTTGATGATATACTAATCTACAACAAGTATTGGAAGGATCATGTTCAACATGTTGACAAGGTGCTTAAACTATTGGAGGAGAAACAATTATATGCAAAACATCCAAATTTTTCTTCGGAGTATGGGAGGTGGAATATTTGGGTCATATTGTATCTCAGCCTGGGTGCTAAAGTAGACCCTAACAAAATTAAAGACATTAAGTAATGGAAAATCCCCACAACCATAAAGCCGATTCGAGGATTTCGTGGGTTGATAGGGCATTTATATCACAAGTTTGTTAAGAATTATGGGATAACAGTAGCACCTCTAACAACGTAACTGAAGAAAGATGCATTTTCTTAGACTCCAGAAGAAACTAAGGACTTTGAACATCTTAAAGAGGCAATGTGCCAAGCATCGGTCTTAGCTATGCTTAATTTCACAAAAACCTTTATTGTGGAATGTGATGCCTCAGGAAATGGAATTGGTGTTGTTTTAATGCAATAAGAAAGACACATTGCTTTTGAAAGTTGTCCAAACAAAGGAAAGTATTTACACACACCTATTTATGAGAAGGAAATGTTGGAAATACTACATGCACTAAATAAATGGAGACCTTACCTAATGGGAAGAAACTTGAAGGTAAAAACAGATCATGATAGTCATAAATACTTTTTGGAATAAATATTATCTTTAAAAGATAAAAAAAATGGGTCACAAAGACGTTGGGTTATGACTTTGAAATCATATACAAAAAAGGGAAGAAAATTGTTGTCTCAAATGCACTCTCAAGAAAGGATGAGGATGTGGAAGATTTTTTTTGTGCCATTTCTATTATCCAACCTGATTAGATAACTGAAGCAAGGGATTAATGGGAGAATAATGAAGAGGTGTGAACACTCATTCAAAAGCTGCAACACGATCCCAATACATAAGATACATTTAGCTAGAGAGATGATTCATTATGGTACAAATATCACTTATATCTTTTTAAGAATCCCCAACATAAGATAACTATTCTTTTGGAATTGCATACCTCCCCCTCAGGAGGGAACTCAATATTTTAAAAAACTTACCATAGGGTCAAGAAGGAATTTTTTTGGGATGGCCATAAATCTGATATTCATTAGTTTGTGGCAGAATGTTTGGTTTGCAAACAAAGTAAAGTTATGACAATTAAGACCATGAGTCTGTTACAACCTTAAGACATTCCAAGTCAGCGTTGGGAGGAGGTCTCAATGGATTTTATCAGAGGTTTACCCAAGTATGAAGGAAAGAGTGTCATAATGGTGGTAGTTAATTTGATAGACTTACCAAGTATTCACACTTTTGTGCATTATCTCATCCTTTAAAAGCTACTGTAGTTGCTACTACATTTATGGAGACAAAGCTACATGGAAACCCAAATATTATCATAAGTGAAAGAGATCCCATTTTCACTGGAAATTTTTGGATGGAATTATTTTCTTGTCTTGGTACTCAATTAGCTCATATATCATCTTATCATATTCAATCTGACGGGAAAACTGAGATAGTGAACAAATGTTTGGAACGATATCTTCGTTGCTTTGTATATGATAAAAAAACACAATGGGTCAAGTGGTTACCTCTAGCTGAATGGTGGTATAACACTTCCTTCCATGTTGCAGTAGAAAGGACCACATTTATGGAAATTTATGGATACTATCCACCATCCATCACATCATCTTTAAAATAAAACTCTAAGGTTCAAGCAGTGGAAGATCACATCGAGTATCGATAACAAGTTATCCACATCTTAAAGGATAAACTCACTCTGAGAAAGAATCAAATGAAAAAATATGCATATCAACATCGCAGTGAAAGAATTTTTTTTATAGGCAACTGGGCATATTTACAGCTACAACCATCCCAACAAATGTCCCTCAAGCAAGCTAAGAAGAATAATAAATTATCACCCAAGTACTATGGCCCTTACAAGGTGTTGCAAAACATTGGTACTATGGCATACCCATTAGATTTTTCTCCATCTTCCCAAGTACACCCAGTTTTCCATGTTTCATGATTAAAGAAGGTTATTGGTGACAAGCTCCCAGTTCAAACAGTGTTGCAGAACTTGACGAAGATGGAAAAATCATATTTGAGACTGAATTATTCACGAAAACAAGAACCCAACAACTACAAAATCGATTAATTTCATAGTATCTCATTAAGTGGAAGAACTTACCCGCTAAAGAGTCCACATGGGAGGATGAAAATTTTATATAGAAGCATTCAAAACTACTCAAGCGATGAAGAAAACACTTTTTTGAAGGATAGGGGCATGTTAGGTCCCTATAATACTAGTCTATTCCCCTTATTGTTATTGTTAGTGTAGCCCCCTATTGTTATTGTTTTACCCATGTATCCCCCATGTTATTATTGTTGTGCCCCATAAAAGCACACTATTTTTATTGTTGTTCCCTTACATTATTATTGTTATGTAGGCTCTGATTATATTGTGACCCCTTAGACTCCTATATATAACAAGGAGGTCTTATCATTTGTATCATCCAAGAGTTTTTCATTTATGTAATGTAAAGGAGGTTTCCCCCTCGAAGAGGACAATTTATAAGTCATTGACCTATCTTTCTTTTTTTTGAGTTGGTTTCATAACATCGATTGTCCTATATTTATGTGGAAATCATAGTTAGGGTCAATATCTAGGGTGGGCTCTACTTTGGCACAACATTTACATGGGGCTAAATTTATCTGTTGTTAGGATATTCCGACACATAGGAAATAGTTAAGAATAACTTAGTCTAGTGTAGAGTTAGGTAAAGTGTGTTTCTTTACCATGTACATTTGTAACTTATAATCCGACGGTCACGATTTGTAGTGATCCGACAGTTATCTCTCACCTCAGTATTAATGACACTTGATTCGTGGCTTAACACCAAATTATTCCATGATCTCTATTTAAAGAGCATGGAGGGTCATTTGTCCGGTAACCATTTATGAGAGAAACATATGTAGCTTTTCTTTTTATATTAATAAATTTCCTAAAGTGGCCGCGTTGGCTCAGGCCGTGGAATATTTCCCTCTTTAAGGGTTTTAACCACGTGATTATACTGGTGTATTGATTTGTGATTTGTTTGTGAGAGGTGACCTTTGGTTCTTGATATATGGAACTTACCCTGTAAATTCCTACATGGTATCAGAGCTATTTTGAGGACCGTGTCTGTTGTTGATCAAAATCCGAAGCTGGTTTGACTGCATGCGAATGCCGTTTTGTAGATCTACTATTTCTAAAAAAAATTGGGTTTTAATAACTACTCAGTTGTATCCGGAGTGTCTGTTACAGTGAGGAACGCCTTTCATTTCATGCGAAAAGGTTTCCGGTTGCCCAAGTTATGACAGTTTAGATCTGGAGGTATAAAGCATCTGTTTTGCAATTATATTTGTTAATAGTTCTGCTTATTTCGGTTCCCTTTTTTATTTTAGGTTTTTAGGTTTTATTTATATGCCAGATCTATACCCTCTTCTCTGTGTATGCTCTTTGCTGTGTGCTACGTGCGATCTCAGAAAATCAAAAATAGGAAAAAGGTTTTTTTTTGCTACGTATTCTCTTTCCCCGCATCTTTGTGCGATCTCGAGAAATCAGAAATAGTGAAAAAAGGATAGTTGCCGGTAAGGCTAACCAAAAATATAAAATTCTGTCATAAGGCTTTGCATTTTGTTTTTTTTTCTCGGTTTTTGTGTTTTTTTGTGCAGGAAAAGGCACGCACACCGAAGAGTTTAAAAAAAAAAAAAAACCCTTCCTCCTTTCAAACAATAACGTGATCCTTTTACTATCTCACTTGGTGAGGGGTTAGTTTATGAGAATAGAGGTCTTGGGTTCAAGTCTCCTTCTCAAACTTCTTTTGTAAAAAAAAATTGTTCAAAGGGGCAGATTTTTTTTTTTTAAGTCGCACTTCATCCCGTTCCCGTAACTATTCGGCATCTTCAACTTGTTTTTTCAAAAAGGCATAACTTCTTCATCCGGAAGCCGTTTTTCAAGCCATTTTTTTTTAAACGACCTAATTTTTTGAGATCTTTCCATTGGAGCAGTTAGTTTCAGCTTTTCTCAACTTTAGTTTTTTTTTTTAAATGGAAAGTGCATGCCTGATTATTCTTAACAGCACCAATTATTTCCAATGGCTACCTCATTTGGTAGATATACTTAGAAGTAAAGGGCTTTACAGAATAGCCACAGGGGTAGAAACTAAACCTTCTGATGATGATAAAGTCGCTAAATGGGAAAATAAACAAGATCATGCATGAGGGTTGATAGGAATGTTCATTTCTCAAGATCTTCAATTTCATATCCTTGACATTAACACCCCCCATGAAGCCCTGGATAAGCTAAATATTGTCTTTGGCATTCAAAATCAAATCAGGGTTCACCAGATTGAAAATGAGTTGCTTACTTTGGACCCTAATAATTTCTCCTCTATTGAAGACTTTTTGTCCAAATTCAAGACCCTTAGACTTCTTTTAGAAGGTTGTAAGTTCAAAAAGGAATATAGTAGCCTCATCTATTGCATTCTTGCTAAGATTGGCCCTAATTAATCTGTATTTGTTTCCGCCTTCCATTCCACTAGAGAAGCCATAATTTCTTTAGGAACCACCTACAAGAATCCATCTTTTGATTCCTTTTGTGATTCTTTGATAAGAGAACAATAAAAACTCTTACACCTTGGTCTTATCACTTCTGGAAACGCTTCTAAGAAAGCCTTAGCAGCCCAAAAACAATCATATCAAAAGAATCCCAAGAAGCAGTATCCTAAAAAGTATGGTTTGAAACCAAATAAGGGTCCTAAGCAATTTCAGTTGCAAACTGAAAAAGAAACTCACCAAAATGATAAGGCATATAAAAATAAAGGAAAGAAGATAGATAGACATTGCAAATTTTGCAATCGTGATGGCCATATAGAGTCCAAATGTTTTAAGAAGATGGAAGCCTTAGAAGCAGCAATGAAGAAGCACAACATCAATTTGGAGCACTCTTCACCTTCATCTTCAGGAATGGCACTTTCTTCTTGTGGTTTTCAAGCATAAATATTTGGTTATGCATTAAATGTATCTTTATCTTCTCATTCTCATGAGTGGCTCATTGATTCTGGAGCTTCTTATCACATGGCCAAAAATAAAGCCATGTTTTCTTCTTTAAGTGATTGTAACACCAAACATATTTATGTTGGTGATGATAGATCTCTTAGTGTTGTAGGATCTGGAACCATTCATCTCGATAATGGTCAGTTTAATGATGTACTATGTATTCCTACCTTGTCATGCAACCTTCTCTCTATTTATCAGGTAACTCATTCAGTGAAGGGAAAATAGTATAATTCTCACCTCATGATGTTGTAATCAAGGACCTCAAAGATCCTAAACATATTTTAGCTACTGGAATTGCTGATGATTCCACAAGGTTGTATAAGTTTGACAACTTTGGTTCATCATGTCTTCCCTCCATTTTTGTTGCTCATAATGATAAAGTGAGCAAACTTTGGCATGAGCGATTTGGTCACTTAAACTATCGCTCTCTTCAAACTCTAAGTAAGGAAAATATGGTGACGAATATTCCTATGGTATCTTGTCGAGATGGTGTTTGCTCTGGATGTGTACTCAGAAAACATTAACGGGATAGTTTTAAAAAACGTGCCTCTAGGCACGCTTCAGCCCCTTGCAGCTTGTGCACAGTGATTTATGTGGTCCACTTCCTGTTGTTTATTTCTCTGGTTGCAAGTACTTCTTAACTTTCATTGATGATTTTTCCAGATGCACTTGGGTATACTTCTTAAAACTCAAGAGTGAATTTTTTAACATGTTCTTGGCCTTTAAGGCCTTTGTTGAGAAATAATCTGGACATCAAATTCCTAAGTTAAGATCAGACAATGGAGGAGAATATGTTAACAACAAAATTATCAACTTCTGCACTGAGGATGGCATTCAATTGCAACATACTATTCCATATACTCCACAAAAAAATGGTGTAGCTGAAAGGAACAATCGCACCTCAAAATAAATGGCTAATTGTATGCTTCAATCTAAAGGACTTGGTCTCAATTTTTGGACAGAAGCCATTAACTGTGCAAATTACATAGTAAATCACACTCCTACTAAGGTTTTAAAGAATATAACTCCAGAAGAAGCTTGGAGCTCAATCAAACCAGATGTAAGTCACTTTCGTGTTTTTGGAAGTGATGCTTGGGCCCATATTCCATATGTGAAACATAAAGCCTTAGAACCTAAGAGTGAAAAATGCATTTTTGTTGGATATTCTGAAGATGTCAAAGGATATAGACTTCTTCAACCAAAATAAAAAAATATTATCATTAGAAGAGATGTAAAATTTGATGAAAATATATCGGCCTGCAAGCCTAGTTTGTAGAGTGTGCCACCTTTGGCCTGCGAGCCTGATTCGGCATACGTGCCACCTCTCTCTCTCTCTCTCTTCTATTTTTAATAGCATTCCTTCTAGTTCAGATGATGACAACGAGGATGAAAATCCTCCTCCACCTCTTGAAATTGTTCCTTATACTCCACCACTTCCAAGATGGGTCTGCTCTACTCGGGATGTAGCAGGTTCTCTTGCAGGTGATCCTACCGATCGACAACGTACACGTTCTCAATTCGAAAGAGCCTCTTCCTTATTGGCTCAAGTTCCGGAAAAAATTGATCCAAAAACCTTTGAAGAAGCCTCCAGTCATCTAGATTGGGATGAAGCTATGAATGAAGAGTATTGTTCCTTATTGGAAAACGATACTTGGGATCTTGTTCCTCTTCCAAAAGGAATAAAACTTGTCAGATGCAGATGGGTTTACAAAACCAAGTTTGGACCAGATGGAAAAGTGGATAGACATAAAGCTCGTCTTGTTGCTAAAGGATTTTCACAAGTTGAATGCATTTACTATACTGAAACCTTCTCCCCTGTTGCCAAAATGAATTCTATCCCCCTTGTTCTTTCCCTTGCTACCTCCCTTAAATGGGAAGCCCATCAGATGGATGTTAAATCCGCCTTCTTACATGGAGACTTGCATGAATAAATCTACATGGAAAAAGCCCCTGGCTTTATCCAAAAATACCCCAGCCTTGTTTTTCACCTTCAGAAATCTCTCTATGGTCTCAAACAAGCTCCTCGGGCTTGGTATGCCAAAATGGATAGATTCCTATTAGATAATGGCTTTTCTAGGTGTCATTCTGACAACACTGTCTACACCAAGAAAGTGGGTAAGTCCTTCACCATCCTTGTTCTTTATGTTGATGATCTTATTCTTACTGGTAGTGATACAAACCATATAAACCATTTGAATTCTAGCCTCAAAAATAAGTTTGAAATGACAGACTTAGGACACTTGCATTATTTCCTTAGTCTTCAAGTCTTGCAATCTAAGGAAGGCATTACCCTCTCTCAGTCCAAGTATGCCTATGATCTTCTACACCACTTTCACATGGAAGACTGTAAGCTAACCCCTTCTCCCTTTCAGCCTGGATTTAAGCTTTCAGTCACTTGTACTACCCCTGAATTTGATGCTACCTTATATCATCAACTTGTTGGTAAACTTCTGTATCTAACCCATACCCGTCCTGACCTTTCCTTTGTCGTTGGTCTTGTCACTTATTTTATGCACCAACCTCATTAAAGTCACTGGAAAGTAGCTAAAAGAATACTTCTATATATTCGAGGTATAGTTCAGTTCATGATTCATTACAGTGTAGGAGCATCTCCATTGCTGATTGGTTTCACTGATTCTAATTGGGATGGTGACCCTGATGATCGAAAGTTTACTGCAGGATATGTGTTCACTCTTGGTTCAGGACCTATTACATGATCTTGTAAGAAACAAAGTGCCATCTCTCTTTCTTCAGTAGAAGCAGAGTATCATGGTGCAGTTGAAGCTAGCAAGGAAGACATGTGGCTTCGTCAGATCCTGTCTGAATTTGGTCTTCATCAGCAGCATCCAGCTACACTTTGGTGTGATAATGAGAGTGCCATTCAGCTATGTAAATATCCATTTTAGCATCAGTGTATGAAACACATTGAACTCCACATACACTTCATCAGAAAGCTCATTCATGATCGTGTTCTTGAAGTGCAGTACTTTCCAATCAATGATCAAGTAGCCGATATATTTACAAAGGCTCTCATAGAAGTGAAGTTTACCAAACTTCGATCCATGCTTGGAGTCCGGGAAATTTGACATTAAGGGGGGATAGGCTCTAATGCCTCCTTCCTTCTCCTATTGTGTCACTTTTTTAAATCCTTCAATCCTATCCCAATTTGTTCTTAAGGGGGGATGTTAGGATATTTCGACACATAGGAAATAGGCTTCTTTTGTGTCACCTTTGTAAATCCTTCAATCCTATCCCAAGTTGTTCTTAAGGGGGGATGTTAGGATATTCCGACACATAGGAAAAATTTAAGAATAACTTAGTCTAGTGTAGAGATAGGTAAAGTGTGTTTCTTTACCATGTACATTTGTAACTTATAATCTGACGGTCACGATTTGTAGTGATCCGACGGTTATCTCTCACCTCGGTATTAACAACACTTGATCCATGGCTTAACACCCGATTGGTCCATGATCTCTATTTAAAGAGCATGGAGGGTCATTTCTCTGGTAACCATTTATGAGAGAAGCATATGTAACTTTTCTTTTTATATTAATAGATTGCCTGAAGTGGCCGCGTTGGCTTAGGCCGTGGACTATTTCCCTCTTTGAGGGTTTTAACCACGTGATTATACTGGTGTACTGATTTGTGATCTGTTTGTGAGTGATGATATTTGGTTCTTGATCTATGGAACTTACCCTATAAATTTCTACATCTGCGAGTGGAGGAGGCATCTGATATTCGATAAATCAGTGGTGGAGGCTTGGTGCACTTAAGAAAATTCTAGGATGGGATTGAGATATTTTCCGTTGAATCTGCGTATGATTCAGGGTGAAAAAAGGTGCACACCCTTGTGGAGCCATAAATTCCTGCTAAGATAGATACTTCATAAATGTAACACAGCCATCACCTCAAATACTATTAGAGGAATGAGGTAAATCTCTTTTTCTTTTCCATTGAAATTTACTTAGGCTCAGAGCCTTACAACTAGAGCTTTCACTCTAGGTGCTCACACACGTATATATATGTGTGTGTGTGTGTGTGTGTGTGTGTGTAACACACCCATCCCCTCAAATACTATTAGAGGAATGGGGTAAAGCTAGTTTTCTTTTCCACTAAACTTTACTTAGGCTCAGAGCCTCATAACTAGAGCTTTCACTCTGCATGCTCACACATGTATAAGTATATATATATATATATATATCTATATATATATATATATATATATATATATATATATATATATATATATATATCGGTACACTTCGTCGCGATTTGTTCTCTACATCGACCCGACACATTCAAACATTACACCCTTATGATTCCCAGGCGGGTCCCACTAGACATGCCACCCCAATTACCCTCTCCTAGTGATTCCTAAGCACATTCTTTGTTATCCATCGAGATCTCTCTTTTGGGATTATGAGTATGGTGGGATCGTACAACATTCTTCACATTGGCCACCACCAATACTTGTACCACATCACCTCGCCCCTAGGATCCCAACACCCTCCTTTGAGTGTCTCTTGGTGCCTCCGAGGTGAGACTTTGAGGACTATGTGGACTAACGGGTCTCACCTCCACACATCGATGCTTCTCATTGGTCCATGAAACTATGTCTCCACATCATTCCAATGCCTATGCCCCAATGTCTACTCATGCACTACCCCTTATCCTACCAAGTGGGTTCCTTAGGGACACAACATCCCACTCTTTCCCACCAATAACGCCCTCCACTAGTGCACGCCCTGTCCCAACCCAACGTTACATCATCGTGCAAGGTTTTACCATGCACTTCCCTTCGCTACCCCTCTTACACCTTCGGGTGATAATTGTCGGGCTTACTTGGTAGGTAGGTATTTCCACACCAATATCAACACGCATGGTGTACTTGGAGGCCTCCCCCCTGGCACGACCCCACCAAATCAACTCTATCTAATGACATAGTAGTCGAGCACACATCATCTCGCATGTCCTGTCCTAGTGTCTTCTTACTTGCATCCTCCTTCATTCCTCCGGTACGAAGCAACGGGCTGACATGTCATGGGTTCACCTTTGACCAATCACGGGACAACCGAGCTTGGGTGTAAGCCATATCATCCTAGTTGAAATCATCTCGCTTAATCCTTTTGCTGCGCAATATAATTCTTTAGCTAATCCCTTTAGGTGAAAGGTTCTGGGCCATGCCATCAGTAACTCATCCAATCATTAGAGAAATTTTGAGGTCTAAAATGGGCCTCAAAACCAAAATTTACAACCAAAATCAACTTTATAAGAACCAATAGGATTCAAGATAATCATTTCAACCATGGGGAATGATTCACCATTTTTCGAGTAAAAAACCAAAAAGATTAAAAAAATAAAAAAACTATTTTTTCAACTCTTATTTTCAAATTATATCCCTATGGTTTTACTCAAATTTCAAGTGGGAGCACTTGTTGGATGCGAAATTTAATTCCTCATCTAAGAAGTAACCATGTTGCATACTTTCCATGGACATTTCTACACGAAAAATGAGAAATAAATGAAAAACATGATTGTAATCAAGTTTTTTCATGTATTTCTCATTTTTCGTGTAGTAGGGTCCATCAAAATTATGCAGCATGGGTACTACTTGGATGAGGAATTAAATTCTGCATCCAAAAAGTGTTCCTGCTTGAAATTTGAGTAAACGCATAGGAAGATAAGTTGAAACTATGAGTTGAAAAAGTAATTTTTTTTCCCTCTAAAATTTGATGATGTAATCTAATATTTTTTTATTGTTTCCATGATTATTTTATAATATCTTAGGAGTCCCATTTCAGACCTAAAAATTTCTCTAATGCATGTGGGGGAAAATCATGCACACCATTTTGTGGCTACCACGAAGAGGGATTTAATTAGTGCAAGGATAAAGTTCGCAGGATTTTCGTTATAAGTTTAAGGCTTTCCCTTTTGCACCTCATTGAGCTTGATCTTGAATCTACCATGGCTCGACCAGGGAAACCATGTCGACCTTTGAGCTATGAGCACGATCTAGATTTTGACCGGCATCATGAGAGCTCACTCCAACTCTTCACCGATCTCTTCTCACTAGTTGTTCCAACTAGGGATATGTCATAGGGGTTCAATAAACACCATGAATGGCATCGTCAGTTAGTGGTGGTGATGATGAAATTGGATTGATAACAAACCCCATGATGCTACCCCTCCCAAGCTTTGTAATAATATTCTCCAATGAGTTCCTTTCCATCTAATATTCCTTGTATCAAAGCAGGGGATTTCATGACGTGCCAACACAGGCACTCCTACAACCACACTCTGTTGTGGGCCTGCAACAACCTTCTAGAGGACTTCACCTCTCCTTCCACACACCCAGGGTTCTTGTATTCAAATCTGGCATATATTCGACTCTATGGTGTTATGCAGAACTGACCATTAACATACCATTGATGCTAGGAAGCTAGCGGAAGACACCCATGCTTATAAGCTAAATAAGCCTTGATGCAAGGGATTTGACTATCATTGTACTTAAATATGGAACAAATATTCCAACATTTAATTAACGCCTTCTATGTAAAATCTCAATCTTGTAGCAATATAAACAATTATATCCATGCAACCACAAACCCTACCAAGCAGGCAGTCTCCTTGTGTGTGCATGTGCATATACATATACACCTACACACACATACACATATACATATACATATACATATACGCACACACACACACACACACACACACACACATATATTGTTAGCACATTGTTATGTATTTCATACAGAAGGGAATTGCAGTGCAGAGGTGTGGCAATATATTTTTTATTAAGTGTATGTGCATATACATATACACCTACACAAACATACACATATACATATACATCTACACATACACATACACATACACATACACACACACACACACACACACACACACACACACACACACACACACACACACACACACACACACATATATATATATATATTGTTAGCACATTGTTATGTATTTCATACAGAATGGAATTGCAGTGTAGAGGTGTGGCAATATATTTTTTATTAAGTTTATCCATTTACATTTTGTTTCATATTATAGGTTATGATGACATTAGCAAATGCTTCACACGACACCTCTTTCTAGTCCAGAGGCACATGCTTGAAAAATTCATTTAACAACAACAATAGTGTCAGAAATGCAACACATATATATTTTTCATTACCATAAAATCCATCTCCACGTGGTGGTGTAGCCACATACTCATTACATCAACAACACTACTACAGTCTAGAAATCTAGAACTATTTCAACCAGAAATGAATCATAGATTAATCAATGTGTAGACAAGCACAAATGATTACTTATGTTTAAATTTTTAGGGAAAATGAGTATAGGACAAGGACTCTCCACCAAAACATAGACAATTGTAGCCATACTCACTAGCATCCATCACCCCCGAGCCAAATCCCAAAGGATAAGGGCTTGCTTGAGGGATAGGAACACCAACTTCCAACTGAAAGGTATAATTATATTTCATGGAATCAACCATTTCCCACGTGGCTTCCTCTACCAAGTGATTTACTTGCAATCTTCTTCTGAGAGAATCAACAACTTTGTTCTCTTTACATTTTATATACTTGATTTCAAATTCAAATACACTCAGCATAACTAGCCATCTTGGTTGCTTAACATTCAACTTGGGTTGCCCAAACAAATACTTGATTCCACTATGGTCTGTCATGAGCGTAAATTTTCTACCAAGGAGGTAATGCCTCCACATTTTCAAAGCATGAATGATGGAAACCAATTCTAAATCATGGGCTACATAATTCACCTCATGCTCATTTAACTTCCTGGAATTATAACATAATACTGGTCCTTCCTGCATCAAGATTCAACTGAGTCCTTCCTTGCAGGCATCTATGCATGCCACAAAGTCCTTGCTAGGATCTGCAATTATCAACACTGGTGCATTGGTGAGAAACTGATTTAATTGCTCAAAGATTTCTCTAAATTGAGAAGTCCACTCAAATCTCTTTCCTTTTATCTACAAGGTTGTAATGGGATGGCCTATCTTGGAGAAAATTTTAATAAATATCCTGTAATATCCTACCAATCCCATGAATGACCTAACCCCATCCACATTCTTTGGAGTTGGCCACTCCATTATGGCCTTGATCTTCTCAGGATCAACTGAGATCCCCTCATTGGAGACAATATGCTCCAAGTAATGTATTTTTGTTTGGAAGAAATAAAACTTGATGAGCTTTGCATAAATATTTTTCTCGCTTAACAATTCTAGCACTACAGCTAGATGATTTTCATGGCCCTCTTCCATCCTTAAGTACACCAGTATGTCATCCAAAATCACAATTACAAAATTGTCCAAATATGGACGAAGCACATTGTTCATCAGACACATAAACATGGTAGGGGCATTAGTAAGCCCAAGAAATATCACTATGAACTTAGAGTGTCCATATCTTGTCCTGAAATAATTTTTATGAAAGTCCTCCTCCTTTATTATTACTTGATGGTATTCTGACCTCAAGTCAATCTTGGAAAAAACTACTACTCTCCCCAATTGATCAAAGAGATCGTCAATCCTTGGAAATGGGTACCTATGCTTCATGGTCACCTTATTTAACTTCTTGTAATCGATGCATAACCTAAGGGTTCCATCTTTCTTCTTTACAAATAGTATAGGTGCTCCCCATCGAGAGACACTTGGCATTATGTAGCCCTTGTCAGGCAATTTTTTTAGCTACAATTTCAGATCGACCAAATCTAGGGCGCTCATCCTATATGGCACCTTGGATGTTGGTACTACTCTAGGAACCATCTCAATAGAGAAATATATATCTCTATGAGGAGGTAATCCCGAAACCTCCACTAGGAAGACATCTGCATACTGCTACAAAACAGGGTACCTCTTTAGAATCTCATCTTCCTCGTCTTCAATTTCACTATCAAGTTCTTTATTCTTGGAAAATTGTGTTGTAAGCAATTTGAATCCTTTTATGTTGTTGCATTTGTCTTGCATAGTCATGATCAACCTTACTGAAATGTGTTTTTTACTTCATTGCAACACTCTTTTTGTGCCTTTCTCATCCAAGCACTCATTTTCTTTTTGATATAAATCTACCTTGATTTGGTGTAAGTACAACTAGTCCATACCCAAAAACATGCCATATGCACCCAATGGAAATACATTCAAGTGTGTCATTTTGGGAATGTCACCAAGCTCAAATTCACAAGACCATACCCAATGGTTGATCTTCCTTTTTGTCCCAGTTTCTAGCTAAACTAGCCATGGTTCTTCATGAAATTCCTTAACTAGATTACATTTGTCAATAATCTATAGGATGACATAATTATAATTAGAACTTGGATTGATTAAAATGAAAAAAATAAAAAATAAAATTAACCATGCATCTTACCTTCCATCTCGTTGATGAATGCTTGGTGATCTACCTAGTGGTTGTCCACTACTGCATAAATTATTGGCATACTCCAAGCTACCTCACCCATTGTGCATCTAAGTCCAACATCTGAGTGGCTCTCTGCCTTCAAACTTAGGTTGACCTAACGTTGTATGCTGCACATTTTTCTTAACAACAAAATTAGTTTTCTATTGAGTTTTTCTTGCATTAGTTGGTTTCTTACCTTCTCTATTCTCTGAGCTTTTATTGAGCCAACTCTTCTTGTGTCCAACACTTCTTTTTGCCTACCAATTACCCTTGATTTATGTTCGGTGTTTTTCCTCCTCATAAAAGCACTTTAAATTTTCAATAGCATCCTTCAACATAGGCCATTCCAACAACTCTATTTTATCTCTGAATGCCATAGGAATTCCGCGGAAAAACTTTTGAATTTTTTCTTTCTCATCTTTGATATATGGTACATACCTTAGTAGACCTAGGAATTTGGTGACATACTCTTCATATGATATCTTCCCCAGATTGAGTTCATATAAATCCTTTTCCTTTTTATCATAATAACACTCATATAGGTATTGTTCTCCGAAGAGCTTCTCAATCTCATTGCAGATCAATTCTTTCTCAAAAATGGCTCTAACGTTTTTAAAATCCTCCCACAATATATTGTCTTTTCCCATTAGGTTGTAGGTGGCGATTCTAGCTTTCATATTTTCAGAATAGTCATGTATTATGAAACAATTCTTCATACCCAACAACCAAGCTTCTGAATTCTCTTCTTTCTTCTTGTGCCCATCAAATGTGGGTGGCTTGGATTTCTTAAATTATTCAGAGGTGTAATCCTTTCCTTTTCTTTCTGAATGATGGTGATGATAATGATGAGAATGGTGATGGTGCTTCCTGGTAGTAGAGCTAGATGGTCTACTAAAATAATGCACCTGTGCACTAGTTCCTCCTCTTGGGATGCCCAAAGCTACATCTCTTGGAACCATGTACTCGCTTCCCCGCCTTTTCCTTTTCTTATACCTACCACCATATGCTCCATTGGTGTTCTCTTATGTCTCATGATGGATCTTCCTTTCTATATGACTGGATCTGATCGCATACTGCCTATGCATCAACCAATCTGAGATACTTTGCAGGATGAATGCATTGATCTCAACCTTCCTTTCTTCGGCTCTTACCAGCCTCTCATTATCGGACTTGAAGCTTCTCACCTCAACTCTTAGGATTCTCAAGGTGTCCATCCAGTCTGGGGAGTACTTCTCAACCCCATGTTCCACCAATCTTTCTTCTTTATTAAATCTAACCCAATCATTTCCATGTTGTGATTGATCGAAAGTGTACTCAACCATTCAAGTCACCATTGTTGTATTTCCTCTATATTATGTTGCTTGTGATGTGTTTTCAACCACATATACTATTATATTTTACATGTATTAATCAATTAAATTCCATAATAATCATGAACCTTGCATTCATGGAGTTATCACAGAAAACCTTACTAAGACATAACAGTCATGTTAGCATACTAACCACATTTCATAAATCATATGCATTAATCACACAATATGTAATTTTATCAATAGAAAAACAACCAAATTGTGTACACCCCTGCAACAAAAAAATCCATATTATCTCATCATTGTCAAATAAGTAGCAATTATTAATTTCACATTCAGGTCTACGAACTTGATTCAACATGGTACTGCTAGCTTATAGATCGCAGAATCAATACACCCATTAGACCTACAATTAATAAGTTAGATCGAATTTTAACACCTAATAATTCATTGGTTAATATTATAGAAACCATTTAACACTCAAGATACAGCCCAACCAGTCCAAGGGTTGAAACTGGATCCTCTTATACTACTTGTAACACACCCAACCCCTCAAATACTATTAGAGGAATGGGGTAAAAATCATTTTTTTCCCACTAAAATTTACTGAGGCTTCAGAGCCTCACAACTAGAGGTTTCTATCTATGTTCTCACACACACACAAGTATATATGTGTGTGTGTTTGTGTGTGTGTGTGTGTGTGTGTATTAAGCCCTACCAAATTTAATGAAATTTTATCTCCACATCAACTCAACGCCTTCAGACATAGCACCCTTATGCCTCCTAGGTGGGTCCCACTGGACACACCACCCTGCTTACCCTCTCATGTTGATTCCTAAGTGCATTCCTTTTTATTCGCAGGGATATCCCTTCTAGGATTACAAGGATGGTGGGACCACACAACCTTCTTCCCATTTTTCACCACCACTACCTATACCAAATCACCCCACCCCTTAGATCTCACTGCCCTCCTTTGCACGTCGCTTGGTGCCTCTAGAGTCAGACTTATAAGCTTATGTGGACTGGTGGGTCTCACCTCCACACATCAATGTTTCTCATTGTCCCATGCAACTAAGTCTCCCCATCATTCTGATGTCTATGGCTCAACATATACTTGCATGCTACCCCTTAACCTGTCGGGTGGGTCCCTTAGGGACACAACATCCCTCTCTTTCCCAGAAATAGTAGCCTCCACCTATGTGGGCCCTACCATAACCCCACCTTACATCATCCCACAAGGTTTTATCTGGTGCTTCCCTTTGATGATATTCTTGCACCTCTAGGTGAGAACTATCAAGCTTACTAATAGGTATTCCTTTCCATGCCAATTTCAATGCACCTTGTGTACATTGAGGCCTCCCCACCTGTCCTAACCCTACCAACTCAACTCCAACCAATGGAATAATAGTTGGGCACATGAAATCTCATTTTTCCTATATTGGTTCCTTCTTACTCACATCCTCCTTCATTCCTATAGTTCGAAGCAAGAGGCTGACATGTCGTGGGTCCACCTCTAACCAATCACAGGACCGTCGAGCTTGGGTGTCAGCCAAATCATCTTGGCTGACATCATCCTGCTTAATCATTTCTTTATGCAATATACGTCTCTATTTAATCCCTTCAAGGCAAAAGGTTCGAGGCCACACCATCAGTTACTCGTTCAATCACATGAGGGAAAATCATGCGTGCCAACCTACAGTGGCCACGACCAGGGATTTGATCGATGCAAGGATAAGGTTCGTCATATTTTCATTATAATTTTAAGTATTTCCCTCCTCTGCCACCTCGATATTGCTATTGACTCTGCCATGTCCCGACTAGGGAAACCATGTCAACCTTTGATCTATTAGCTCGATCTAGATTTCGACCAGCATCGTGAGAGCTCGCTCCAACTCCTCACCAATCACTTTTCATTGGTTGTTCTGACTAGGGATTTGTCACAAGGGTTCATTGTGAATGACATGTTTTCTCAATGGTGGAAATGACGAAAGTGGTTTTCTAATTCACCCCATGATTCTACTCCTCCCAAGCTTAGGAGTAGGCCTCTCCAATGAGTTCCTAGCCATTTGATATTCCTCGTATCGAAGCAAGGGATTTCACAGTGTGTCGATGTAGGCGCTCCTATAGACACATTGTATTGTGCGTCTGAAATGACCTTATGGAGGGCTTCACCTCTTCTGCCACATACCAAGGGTTCCCATCTCCAAAGTTGTTCTACAATCGACTCTATGGCACTACAAAAAACTGACCATTACCTAACCAGTGATGCTAGGAAGCTAGCGGAATACATCCAGGCTGCTAATAATGCAAGGTTGACTAAGCATTAACATAAGGGATTCGACTATCCTTGTACTTAAATATAGAATAAATCTTCCAGCATTTAAGTAACAGCTTCTATGTAATATGATAATATTGTAGAAATATGAACAATTATATGTATGAAACCATAGACCCTGCCAAGCATGTAGTATCCTTTTAATCATTTCATAATAATAAAAGGGTGTATATGCCTAAGGTTTCTAAGTTTTATTCTAGGTCCTTATGGATCCTCCCACTTCCTGTGGCAGTAATGGTGTCCTTAAGTTGTTTATATATATATAGCACACTGTTATGTATTTCATACATAATGGACTTCCAATGTAGAGGTGTGCTATAATCTTTATTATCAAGTTTATCCATTTACATTATGTTGCATATTATAGGTTATGATGACATTAGAAAACACTTCACACAACACCTCTTTCCATTCTAGAGGCACACACTTGAGAAATTAATTTAACAACAACAATAGTGTGAGAAATGAAACACATACATGTGTCTACACATATATATTTTTCATAACCAGAAAATCCATCTCCACATGGAGGTGTAACCACACACTCATTACATCAACAACATTATTAAATTCTAGAATATTAAACCATTTCAAATAGAAATGCATCATAGATTAATCAATGTGTAAACAAGCACATATGGTTACTTATGTTTAAATTTGGAGGGAAACTGAGTCTGGGACAAGGACTCTCCACCCAACCATAGACAATTGCAACCACACTCACTTGCAGTTATCGACCCTGAGGAAGATTCTAAAGACTGAGGGGCTTGCTTGAGGGATTATAAAACTAGCTGCCAATTGAAACAGGGAATACATAGGACCTCTTCCTAATTGCCACCATTTAACCACTGCCATCTTCTCAACTTAAGGAGTCTAGAGGTTCTCTTCCTCACCCTTAGTGCACACATGGTGATTCACTCCCTTCCAGGGAATCCAAAATCCATTGTAACTATTATGTAGTAACCATACATCTTCAATCAAGTCTTCCTTTGATTCTTCTTCAGGATTGGACTCTTCCCAAGCTGTCCAGGGCTCCAAAGTCTACTATCTCAACCCATATCCTCCAAGGGACCCAAGATGTTACAGGGCTCCAAATATTTCATCCCAACCCACACCCTCCAGGGACCCAAGTTTTGCGAGGCTCTAAAGACTTTGCATCAACCCACAACCTCCAGGGAGCCAAGCTGTTATAGGACTCCAGGGATCATATCTCAACCCATAGCCTCCAGGGAACCTAAGTTTTTACATGGCTCCAGAGACTAGTAGCTCAACCCACAACCTCTATGGAACCAGAGAACCAATCCCTTCTCTTCTCTTTTGTTATGTTCTCCTGTCAATCGAACCAGATCAGTTCTATGTATTTGGTTTCTCTAATCATGTGTTATCTCTCTCTTGTCTCAAACTCATGTTTGAATACCCTTCTTTTCCTACTCTCACCTCTTTTCCTGAGATGGAATTTACTACCGTGTCCTCCCCTACTTGCACTGTGTAGTTCCCTTCTTAATTTATTGTTCCTTTTTTTCCTTATTACTATTTTTCAAGAAACATGGGATTTTTGTACCTTCCTTTGTGGATCATTCAATTTTAAGAACTAGTTCATTAATTTCATGCACTAACCGGATTTTAACGGTTTTCCAACAATTTAGATTTTATGCACAAGAAATATCAACATCCCAAGCAAGCAATCCTCCTCCTCGGTTCTAGAATCTGTGTCCCTGTAACTCAACCCCATTTTTACATTTTTATATTTGTACAAATATTTACAATGCATTTTATGAGAGAACCATGGGTGGGGCTGTCACAACAAAGTAGGTGAGTAGATCTAGAGGTTTAGGGGATATAAGGACGTGTCAAAAAGGAATGTTTGTGTACACCCCAGATTTCCTTTGGAACCGAATATAAAAAATATTAGTCGTAAAACATGAAGATGTTGGGCCCTATGGGACCTGTGAGTTGTCGTGATGTGGAAAGCGTAAAAGAGGCTTGGAAATAGACACATGGATGCCAAGTTGGTCCCATGAGTAATGTGGGACTATTCAGGGTGACGTGTCAGAACCATGGGGAACATATGTGGGTCACACATGGTAGTCCCTTGTTAAGGTGGCCCAATTTAAATGAGAAAAATGAAAAATGGAATAACTCACAATCCGAGAGTCGGATTGAGGTAAATTTTATATCATTGGAAATCTCTCGATGATCTAGACATGATGGTGATATCACAAATCAATTCTACAAATTTTAGAGTAGAAGGATGTTTGGGTAACACCTCCCATAGCCCGAGATACTTTAAGGTGGGGAGGGAATGTTACAATTTGAATGAACATAACCAATGCATATTCAAATGGGACTAAATGTGATTGGTGGTTCCTTGGGTTGAGATATACCAACACATAAAAGAAGTCATTCACTCCATGTGATGGCCGCCTAAGCATAAAATATTCTCATATAAGGAGAAAATAATTCTCTTACTTTGGATAATTCAATATGGCATGTTGATAGGGAAAACTAATGCTTCCAATATTCTAGCTAAATCCCCATACACATGGTCTCCCCCATCCCCCACAATCAAAATTTATAAAAATTAATTTATATTGTGTCTTAAAAGTCAATTTGGACCCATTGATATTAGGAGGAGATTTGGGTGTATCCTCTGGTTATTTCCTTAGGGTGTTCATAGGGTAAATAGTGATATAAATTAATAATGTAGTTGAACTAACAACTCTATAAAAAGAAACTTCTCAGTGCCTTAGTCCATGGGTATGAAAAATTGATAGTAGAAGTGGACTCCCCCATATTAGTGAATGCAATTAGAGTAATGTTGCATGGCACTGAAGTTGATAAAATCCCACACATATGAAGACTCTTCTTAGGCCCATAATACATAGCTAATAACATTTCATTCATCCTAAAAAAACATTATCCTCCATGTAAAGTGTAAACCAAATTATCTATAAAAAAAATAGCCAAGCTCACCACTCACAAACTAGATGTAAGTTGGGATATCATGGTTAGGAAATGATGGAAGTAATGACCTTAAAGGATTATCGTTTCCAAATCCACAAATTATATAGTAAAGTAGGAGTGGAATGCAAAAGTGCAAGAGGTGGGAATGCAGGATTTGGAAGCACAATTAGAAGTGGAATGCGAGATGTAAGAGTATAGAAGATGAATGATTCAAAGGAGAGGGAATGACATGATAAACTCCACGTTCCACACATAAATTCTTTGAAATGTGAGAAGTGGAAAGCAACAAGGTAAAAAGGGGAAAGATGTGGAGGAAAGGGAGTGACAACAAATTCTTTACATCCTACAGAGAATCCTTTAGAATGTAGGATGCATAGGGGAATAATGTGAAGTGGTGAGGGAATACAAAGAAATAGGTAGCATGAGAACCTTTACATTTCATTTAGAAAATTGTAAGAATGCACTAAGACTCAACCACGGAAGAAAGAGTGACAATATTTTGCATTTTGCATTCTACATGCAAAATGTGGAAATGAAAAAAATGTAGTCAGGGGAAGAACGACTTGGAAGCCCAACTCCACACTTTGCATTGGATGCAATAATGTGAGAGGGTAGGGAATTGGCCATGGGGAGAAATATCAACAATTTTTCTGTCTGCATTTTGCATTTTAAATGCATAAATGTGGAAATGAGGGCAAGGGAAGAATGACTTCAAAACTTAGCTGCATACTTCACACTAGATGCGATGACACATGACTGCAAGGACTCATCCTTGGGAAAAAAAATAATAACACTATGTATTTGACATTTTGTATGCATAATGAAAATAATAGAAGAGTAACTCAGAAGCTTGGCTTTGCACTTTCCATCAAATGTGGTGTTGTAAGTGTGCACTCACCCATGAGAAGTGTGCACTTGCCCACAAGGAGAAAAAGCAACATGATTCTCCACATTTTGCATTCAACATGTGTAATGTAAAGATGTATATTAAAAAAAAACCAACAAAACTTTTATTATCTTTCAATTATTATATAAACATCGCATAAACTATATTGATATTATAACATTTTTTTTAACATTGAAAATCCATGAATATAATATCTTTAAAACTTTGATAGATAATCTAACAAAAACATACTTTTTGATATACTTAATAATATATAAATAACTAAATTCAAAATATAATATAATATAATTAATTATAATAAGATAACAATAAATTTTGTCTCAGGGGGCAGTTCAATTGGTGATTGAAGTAATGTGAAATTTGTGAAAACTAAGAGATCCAAAGTTCAAATCCCCTAGTTTAAAAAAAAAATACAAAATGAATAAATATATGAGTTAAACATATATACATTTAAAAAAACATGTAACAAGATTCTTAACCATGGGGATTCTTAGCTTATAAATAGACTTTGTCACAATATTATGGATCAATACCATGTCTCACATGCTCAAAAAATCATTAACTCATATTCATATGCCACTTTTATAATTAATCAATTTAATTAAAATGAGAAAAAAAATGTAACTAATTTTAAGATAAATAACAACTTTTAATTTATAGTTATTATTAAAAATATTTCGTAATATTTCATAAAACTATAACACTAAGTTAACCTACCAATGTCGTTACCCAAAATTGTGGTCTAGTAATAATTACTCTCATAGCGACGGTAGGAATTTCAAATGTTTACGTAATTCTACATTAATCATTTTAAATATTGTATTCGGTTAAATGAAGTTAGCTGAAATAATTCGTAATACAATGGCACTCCCTTCAGAAAAATAACTCAAACTAAATGTCACTTATATGACGTGAACTATAGTCGTTTTAAATAAAATCTAGGAAACTTAAGCCAAGGCTATACCATTTATAAAATTGGAAGTCGATCTTAATATTAAGCTATATATATTTATTATTTATTATATGGTTAGCAAACTTTGATCCAAATTCACTCGAAGCGAAGTTTATTGAAATGTGAATGCTCGTATTTTTTTAAACTATAAGGTTAAAAAGGACGTTCACTCATAAAAGTGGCCATGTATTTAAGAAATTGGGACAACTCTTGAGATATTATTACAATTGAGTATGATAATATGTTTTTTTTATTAAAATTTAAAGATTAGAAAATTAATAGAATGGAAGGTAATATGTTTATTTTAAATAATAATTGTATATATAAAAAAATTAAATGATTATTATTATTATTATAAATAATTAAAAAGATATATTATTATTATTGTAGAATTTAAGATTTAATTATTAAAAAAAATGTTAAAATATATAATTGTTATGTAATGTAAACAAAAAAATAAATAAATAAACAAACATATATATATATATATAAATTGTTTAATATGGAAAGTATTATATTTGTCATTTGTTAACTTTTTTTTCTTTATCACTAAGGTACTCAATATCAAAATATCACATGTAATTGATTTTAATGAATCAGAAAAGAGAGAAACAAAAAAAAAAGTAACTTTGTTATTTGCAATCAAAGCACAATTTATGAATAAGGAGACATTTATATTTATTGAATATAAAAATATTTATATATATTTTTAATATATAATAAATTAATTTAAATTAATTTTTATATTAATTCTAATATATTTTAATTATATTTTTTCTAACCATAAAAATATACAGTGTAATATTTCTCAACTCATAAGAAACTCATATTTGAAAGATAAAATAAAGCTTTTAAAAAATAAAATGAATTTGTAGGATCATAACCTAGAATCATATGGCATTATTATTTGTGTATTTTGCAAACAAACTATGTTAAGTAGATATCTTTTTTACTAATATGAACATTTTTGGTGCTTCCTATTGTGTAGAGATGCCAATTGTCTAATATCTAATATTTACTTTCTATGTAAAATTCATAGCTTTACAAATAGTTGTCAAGGTCACACGTGTATCTTCTTACTAAGGGGCATGCAAAAGTTACTATGTAGCACTTGTTTGGAGTAGTTTTAGATTATAATTTTATTTTTTAATTGTAATATAGAAAGTTAAAATTATAGAAAATGGTAGTTGAGAGTTATACATTTTTTTATAAAATTTTTTAATTTTAAATTTAAATAGAAAATGTTTTTTTAATTGGTTAAATATATAAAATATTTATATTTATGAAAGTTATTTTTTGAGATTTCATAATAATTTTTGGAAAATTGTTTATATTTTAAAAGTTAAAATTCATGCATGGTTAAAGTAGATTATGTGTTTGACTAATTGTCACTATTAGGTATGTTATTAAAGGATATTTTTCCTCCTTTATTACTATTGGCTAGGATTCCTTTATTTTTTATGAGGTCCTTGTTATCCTTTCCCATATTGATTTATCTTGTTATAGAGGTTAGTTGATCTAGTATATCATCTTCCTTACATTGATCTTCCTAACTGACCATAGTTTGAGGGTTAAGTAGGGGATTTACATTCCAATTTGTATATGGAGGAAAAAAAACTTCCTCTTCCTCCATACCCTGATGTGTAGATCCTTGCTGAAATTGAAGGTCTCCTTTTGATGGAATGTCCCTAATTTTCTTTCAATCCACTGATTCCTTTTGTAATGGAAGATCGTCTTTTGATGGAGTGTCCCTAATTTCCACAGTATCCCCTTTTGTCTCTCCCATGGATGAGCCCAATTCATGTGGATTTTCCTTGCCTAAAACCATTTGTTGAAATGACTCAATTTTCACACATATTCAAGTATATGTTGTGGTGCTTTGATCTTTTGTTTCAGTGCCTCTATAATGTGATCTTCTAAGGGCTTTTCCAATGGCTTAAAGAGAATTTAAATCCAAAAAATGCAAAGGCAGACTTGGAATGCTAACACAAATATGAATTGAGGATAGAGTATTTATCATTGGACCAAAAGATGGGATCTAAGGTTTCATAAGTAAAACATAATTTCCTCATTACTAGATCCAAATTCTAAAATCAAATCCCTATCTTCAGCAAGAACAAGATCAATAATGAAGAATACCTTTGCATTGGGATAAATAAAATCATCCTCTTTTAAGTAAAGTTTCTAGGAGTTTGAAACCCATTTGTGCAGATAAACTAAATGAAGCCAAATACCATTGAACGGGCAAGACCATCACTACTATAAAAGGCTACATGGATTACAACATCTTTCATTGTGATAATAGTCATGGTTAGAGCCTCTTGAACCAAAAGATGTGAAGAATGTGAGGCATTCTTCACAATGTCATTGAAATAAACCTTACTTAGGTTAGTGTTAGACTGGAGGGAGCTATATTTGCACCTAGTATCCATGCTTTCTCCAATAAACTGCCTAAGATAAGCTTTCATGTGAGTTACTAGATGTGCCATGGGATAGAATCACAATATAAACTAAAAGAGCTGTTGCAGTATTATTTATAGAGCTATAGAGGGGGCATAACTAATTGAGAATAAGGAAGATGTTATCTCTATAAAAATAATTCTTAAACCTTGAAAAAATATTGACTATAAAAAATTAAACTACCAACTTGATAAACCTATATTAATAATTAAAAAAAAAAATCTCATTACAATAACTACATTTCATCATATAAATTTCACTATTACATTTAAACCTTTATTATAATATTAAAAAATCATTATAAACCATATAAAAATAAACTCATAATATATATATAAATATTACATAAAATTATATTATATATACTATACTATTTTATTTTATTTATTTTAGTGAGCTTTAGAGTTTTATAATTGTATATATTATTTTTTTTAAGAGTGATGGTCATTGTAATTATTTTAATTTTCAAAGATTTGAACTTAATAAAATATGAACTCTTTAATAATTCTTTAAATCAGTCTTGCTACATTGTCACGTTAAAATCAAAAGCTTATTTTCAAATATATTATTTTAATTAGTATTTTGGGTTTTTTTTACTGAAAAAATAATATATATTTTTTAAATAAAAATATTTTTTTATATATATTTAAAAATAATATTTATATAATATTTTAAATAGATAACATTTTTTATATATTTAATTTTGAAATAATTTTTTTATAAAAAAAATATTTATTTATTTTTATAATGGTTAATTAAATTTCTTAAATAACTTTCATCTTAAATCTATAATGGTTGTATCTTATTATAATTGGTGCTAATGAGTTTACACATTTTCATTTTGTTTTACTTCTAATAAGAATATGTATTCTTATCACTTTTCCTAATTAAAGGGACAATCTTTGGAGATATATGGGGTACTTAAATTGCCTCCATTTCTTTGTGTTTTTGGTAAATTAAAATTTTAAGTGTTTTAATAATTTTTTTAAAGACAAAGGTCATCTTAAAATTGGTCAAAACCCCAAAAGGAAAAATTTCAAGTACAAAGCTTATAAGAAAATGGTGGAACTCTAACTTTTGTCATAGTTCCTAGTAGATTTAGGTCTAATTTTTTTAGAAAAGTAAGGTAATGTGAGTGCCCTTTATACCATGCCCATAAATATTAGCCTTTGCTAAGATATTTTTAGAGCTAATCCTAAGCTAAACTTTTATTTAGTAATTCTAACCAAAGGAATAATCTTGACATTCAATTTCCACAATGGCTTCCACCACCAACACTCATCTTGCCCATTTTCCACATTGACCTCCACCACCAACACTCATCTTGCTCATTTTCCACAATGACCTCCAGCACCAACACTCGTCTTGCTTATTTTCCAAGACTCTAGTTGTATATCTCAGTCTTGCGATGCATTCTTCTTTATTAGGATTTTTAGACCAAACTAAAGCATCTTTATCCAAACTCAACATGATGGAACTACTCTACAACTTTTTTTTGGTATCCCAGAGGAACCTAGTAGCCCGCCTAATACATACTACCAGTAAAATTCTAGGGGTCTACGACCTATCCTACTCTCCTTAAACTAGGTCACAACCAAGAGGATTTGAAGCTTGGATCTCTCGGTTTTCTCAAGACTCGCATAACTTTTATTACCAATTGAGATACCCCTTGAAACAAAACTACTTTACAACTTTAAAAAAAAATCTAAAAAAGCTATCAATTTACTTTGTGATGTACTAACTCCATCTACACTACATCTTTCAATCCATTTTACCATGAAAAATAATGCTTCAAAAAACTTGCATATATGGTGTTGTTTTAAGTTTCCTATCAATAACTTTGATAACTTATAAAAACACTCCTAATCTACCCATAGACGAACACCTTTTCCATTTCTCATTATATATGAAATAAAGAAACTATTTATAGGAACAATGTTTCTTCCTTTCTTTTAAAATAAGTAATGATATACACTTAATTACTTAATGAAATATAAATATAAAAATTAAAAATGATATGTTTTATATTATTATTAAGTTGAGTAAAATTATATTTTTATTATGTCCAATATATATTTTTCTAACTTCAAATCAAAAAATGTTTTAAAAAAACACTCTAGATCACTATTTATCCAAAACCCACATTGCAAATATATTTACGCTGAAAGCGTTCCCTTTGTTGGCTTTCCGAATGTCATTTTTCGCTGAGCCAATGAGAGCGCGTTCTCATCGTTCTTACCGCCAGTTAAAATTTGACATTTGCCTGCTCACGGTTCGACCTCCTGCTATTTGCCACGGCTGCTGGTTCTTCCACCTCACGCCATTCGCCACACAGTTTCACTCCCTCTCCATCTTCCGCCATCACTCGCCGGATCACGTTCTCCACATCCTCCGCCATCACCAACTCATTCTCATCCACCTTCGTCCACTTCTTCACTTCCACGCCCACCTTCAATTCCCTCACCACCAGAATCGAGTTCGCAAACTGGTCGGAATGCAGAGGCCAAGCCACCATGGGAACCCCAGCGCCGATGCTCTCCAACGTCGAATTCCACCCACAGTGCGTTACAAACGCACCCGTGCCCCTATGCGCTAAGATGTCAAGTTGGGGCACCCAGTTTCTCACCAAAAATCCGCGTCCCTCAATTCGGTGCTCATACCCTTCCGGAAGCAGCTCGCTAATCCAATCCATCTGCGCTTCATCCGACGCCGTGAAAGCTGTCCGCGACCCGAACAACCCAAAGAAACGACCGCTGGCTCGCCTCCAATCCCCTAGCCAATTCTTGAAGTTGTTGCCGCGATAAAGAAGATGCTGAACCGAAAGAAACATAAACAACCGAAGCCGGATGTTGGGCGTCCAACCATTTCAAGCAACTTTCAACTTGTGAATTAGTAGTACTACCCTTCGTACCAGTACTCCACATGGATTGAGGAAGAAGAGGACCGATGGCCCACAACGGCTTCTCACAGTAATCTTCCCGCATGAATTCGGATTCCAGAAAGCGAAAACTATTGACAAGATACCCTGCCGCGAGGCAGAGATAATCTGGCTGGCGAGACTTGAAATCAAGAAATCTCTGTGGGAGGCACCTTTTCTGGGACACAACGCAATCCAGAAGTCCGCACCCCTTTTCTTTCATGGCGTAGAAATAGGCGCTGAAGCAATTGTAAACGTAGGCCGGGGCGCCATACTTGGCCGCCACGGTCTGAGCCCACCCCAGCAACGGGTCGTGCACAATCACAACTCTATTCCGATCGAGACTACGTATCAGATCATCGAAAGGCTCCCTGAGATGATGTTCCAAGGCTTCGAAGAGAGGAATAAAATGCACGGGGAAAGGGTGCTCCTTGTTTTCAAGATCTGGCTGCTCTTCTGAGAAAGAGGGCATCGGCAGTTCGTGAAAACGAATGGGAAAGTTGTGAGGATCCCATCCCCGAACGCGATGTCGAGCTTGATTGATATGCACAGAAGTGGTGACAAATAATACATTTACACCTCGGCCAGCGAGGGCCCTTGAAAGGTGAAGAAAATGATTAAGGTGTCCCTGTGCTGGCAATGGCAGCATCACCACCTAGATTTCATTTCTTCTTGCGAACAAGGTGTCAATAGAATCCATTAATGGCAGACGAAGTCGATTCTGTAATGCAGAACTCGCGGTCGTTCTCGTAGAAAGAACTTTACTTAACTGCGATGTTCTGTGGATGAAATTGATGAAGGGGACAGTATACTACTTATCCGCGTGAAGGGTTGTTTATACCTATCATCCATTAACACGTAGGCATTGAAATACCTAATTTGTTATTTTTTTAAATAGTGGAAAAGCTTATCTTCATTTGTGAAAAGAGCATTGCGATAGTTATTACGAGCTGTTATTTTGGGAATGCACGCTGTATCATTTTTGTTATTTAACGAAAATCATAGCATCGGAAAATTATATTATTTAAAATTATTTGTTGATAATTTATAAAGCTAATATGTTATTTTAAATTTGAAGAAATTTTTAGTAACCAAAAATAGTTTTAAGATATACTCTAACTAAATTTTAAATAATTTATACGGAATTTTTTTAATAATTAATTTTATTATTAAAAAATACCATAACAAATTTAATACAATTTTTTTAATAATTAATTTTATAAAAAAAAACTATAACAAATTTAATATTGCAAAATTTTAAGCATAATTATGATCTATGATAACTACTTAAATAATAGTTTTAAAATTATAACAAACTTAATAGTGCAGAATTTTAAGCATAATTATGTTTTTATGATGATCAATTAAATAATAGTTTTAGAATTATTTAAACATATAATTTTTTTTTTTTTCTTTTTGGGTAAGTTTAGGTAGTTTCTTCTATTTTTTATTAATATGAGATACTATGTGCTTATTTTTATTTCCTTTTATTTATTTGTTTGCTTATTTATTTATTTATTAATCTTTATTTTATTTTATTTCTTTTCATTTATTTATTTTATTCTCATTTTTGTAATTACAAATTTATTTTTTATTTTATTTTATTTTATTTATTTATTTTTACCTATTTTATTTTTTATTTTAATTATATCTTTATTTTATTTTATTTCTTTTTATTTATTTATTTAATTAATTTTTATTCTTATTTTTTTATTGGTTTTGAAATCTTTTCTTACCATAGCATGTAATTATTAAAAATAAAATAAATATATAAATTCAAATTTTAAATATTATTTAACTACTTTTAACATTTAATTTATTCGATAATAATAAAAACAATTGAATATCCTTTGAATAATGCACAGAGGCTATCTCTCTCTTTTATAAAGTGCTTGAATATTAATAGAAATCCTCCCCTTGTAAACTGTATTAAAAGGCAATATCCTCTCATTATATTTGATGTTCGAACTTCTTAGACCATAACCCCAAGCAATAACAAGTATACGCCCTCCCGAAAGGCTACATTCGATTGCTATGTTACCAGAGACGGCATGATAGTGAATTCGGTTGATTTCAGTCCCTGCAGCCCATTTATTCTTCTTCCTCTGTTCTCCTAGGAGGAGTTGGAGAAGAATTAACTCAACATCTACCTGTTTTGCCCCCCTTACATCATTGGGAGGTTTCCTTTCAGCGTTCCTTTGCACCTCCCGGTGCAATTGCTAGTTATTTATTATTTATAATTATTATATATATAAAACAAAAAAAATCTATAAAACGAGAATTTCCACTACAAACCTGAATAAATATAAATCTTTTAAAATAAAACACAAATGGTCCTCAATGGAAAATTTATTTAGATACGAGACTACAAACTTGAATAAATATAAATATTTTATAATGTCTTTGACTTTATAGGAAACAACTTTGACTTTATAGTTACATCCCCTATCCAATTCATCTAAGTAAATGATTCCATACTTTATTATTATAACATTAGTGGACGCATTTTTTTCAATGATACCTCGCCCTACTTTTTAGAGACAAGACTTTTATGCTTTCACCTTTGTCCAATTCATCTAACTAAGTGATCCACAATTTATTATTATAAACCTAATGTAAGCATTTTATTTTCAAGGATGATAATACTTTACCAACCAAAAACTATTAGAGACCAAACTTTACAAACTTTCGAATAAATATCCGTTTAAATGCCTTATCATAATGAGGAAACAAGTTTGCATGTTCTCTTGGTTTCTCATTATCGGAAACCTGATCTCTTTATTGCCAAGGTTATCTTATATGCATAGTTAAACTTGTCCACAACTTGAGTATACCAAGCCATGGCCCATCACATTCCATATTTCTAGAAAATTATTGGGAGGAAATTATATTATATTGCATATGAAAACACAAGAAAGCTAGAATATTTTTAAATGAAAAAACCCATAAAAGGTAGTTGGTTGAGTAATTGACTACCACCTTCGAAGATGAGATCTAATTGGAGTTGAAAATAGCATGAAGAAAATCTCATATTTTGTGTGACATGTTTGTCTTTGTTAGGTGGGATGTTATTTATTATGCATGTGCTTGGAAGCATTAGATTGTGATAAAAGATGAAGTAGATACTTGGCCACCTCAACCTAGGGTGACATTTAGAATTTAAAATGCTAGAATGGGTCCACTTAAAAAGAGTTATAGAAAACAAAGGTCTAAAGTTTAGATATGTAATAGTCCCCTCTAATAACTTAATGAAGCTATGTGTTTTTATTGTTTTATTTTATTATTTTTACCAAACATATGACCATAGCAAATTATCTTATTAGTTCCTATCTCATCAAGAATTATAGCATTTGTTTTACGGTCAAATTGCATTGGTTTTCCATTATTTTGTTGTTTTTTAGTTATTTTAGCCAAAATTTTGAGAAAATGAGGATTTTTCTTATTTTTGCATTGACTTCAAAAATAATTTTATAATTTCCTAGAAATCTTATTTCTAATTTCTGATTGGCCTAACACATTTTGATGGGACATAATTCATCTAGTGGAGAGCGTTTTATTTTTGGTATTTGTTGGTACCTGACAATTAATTTAAAAATAAACAAAAAACTAATTTTATGAGTGGTCATTTTGTCGGTGAGTGCTCTGACATTAACACTAACACTAACATTTTTATGGTACTTCTCTTCCCCATGATTACAAAACTGACACAGTTGTAGGTCCTTTGCATAGGCGGGGGGCGACGACAATGACAGGCTACACAAGTCATTATGTGGAGATACTTTTACAAATTTCCAGATTGTGTATTGTATGAATTTTTATGGAGGATGGGGTATGTGCGGGAGAATGAGGAATTATCATGTTTCATTATGTGGAGCTATTACTGTGTGGATTATGAAGCTTATGTGGGAGAAAAATTGTGTAGAGCTTTTTATTATAGAGATATGTATCTTTGCAGAATTATTAATATTGTTACTTTCAATGTTCTGTTTTTTCCAAGCTATGCAGACTTGATCTGCATTATCGAATCAGCATGAGGCAGTGCTTGTTGATATTTTTCTAGTTTAGTCTGGATAAAAGTTAATAGGTCAATCTTGTACAGTGGTGGCGGGTAAGGACTATAACATTCACCTCACAGTCAAATTTCATTGACTGTCCATTCTTTTGTTATTTTTAGTCATTTTAGCCAAAATTTTGGGAAGATACAGATTTTTCCTATTTTTGCACGAATTCAAAAATAATTTTATAATTTCCTGGAAATATTATTTCTAATTATGATTGGCCTAACACCTTCCAATGGGAAATAATTCCCCTGGTGGAGAGTGTTTTATTTTTTATTATTATCAGTATCTGACAATTCATTTAAAAATAAATAAATAAATAATTTTCTGAGTGGTCATTTTGTCAGTGAGTGCCCTGACATTAACACTAACACTGACATTGTTATGTTACTACTGTTCCCCGTGATTACAAAACTAAGGGGGTTGAAGGTCCTTTGCGTAGGGAGGGGTAGGGGTAGGGGGCGTGGGCAATAGTGGTAGGCTACACAAGTCGTTGTGCAGAGTAATTTTACAAATCTCCATATCGTATATTGTGTGAATGTTTATGGAGGACATGTTATATGTAGGAGAACGAGGAATATTATCATGTTTCATTGTGTGAAACTTTTATTGTGCAGATTACAAATCTTGTGTGGGAGAGTAGTTGTGTAGAGCTTTTGATTTTAGAGCTATGCATCTTTGTAGAATGATTAATATTGTTAATTTCAATGTTCTATTTTTTCTAGGCTATATAGTCTTAATTAGCATTATCGAATCAACATCAAGAAGTTCTTGTTGATCTCTTTCTAATTCGGTATGACTAAAATTTAATAGGTCAAAATTGTACAGTGGTGGTTGTGCAAAGGAAGGATGTGGTTGTTCGAAGGTGGTTGCATGAAGGAAGCATGTATAGAATAAGCATGTGTGGAGACTGGCGTTAATCAATTAATTCAGTAGTGTTCTGAGCATTAGTGCTAGAATTGAATCTTTGCGGAGGACAGGGTATATGAAAGATATTTCTTTGTGCAGAGATTTTATGGCAAAGACGAAATTAAGACAGGGTATTTTTAGGAGAACTATGATTACATATCGTATGATGGTATGTGTAGGAGAAGAAACATGTGCAGAGGAGGTTGTTCAGAGACTAACGTTAATCAATTAATTCAATATTGTTCTAAGCTTTAGTGATAGAATTGAATCTTTGCGAAGGACAGGGTATGTGTGGGAGACTTCATTGTGAATATTTTTTACTGTGTTGAGATTTTATGGTAAAGGATAAATTAGGACAGGGTATTTTTGGGAGAACTATGATTATGCATTGTATTAAGGTATGCGTAGGAGAACGGGGAATATTATTATGTTCCGTAATGCAGAGATTTTATTGTGTAGAGATGGCATATGCTTTTAGATTTCTCAAACAAATTTAATACTTTTACAAGTTTTCAAATTGTATATCGTATGAATGTTTATGAAAGACGGAGTATGTGTGAGAGAACAAGGAATACTATTATGTTTCGTTATGAAGATATTTTACTGTGCGGAGTACGAGTATGTGCGAGAGAGAAATCACATATAGCTTTGATTAGGACATGGTACAAAGTTTATACAAGATATTTCATTGTGTGGAGATTTTATTAGGACTAGGTATTTCCGAGACAACTAGGGGTGCATGTGGAAATTAATGAAGATGGTGTATGTTTGTCGATTTATTGAAAAAATCTAATACTTTTACACATTTCCTGATGGTATATTGTATAAATGCCTATGCAGGACAGGGCATGTGTAAGAGATAGGGGAATATTATTATGTTTCATTGTACAAATATTTTTTTGTGTGGAGTACGAAGTATGTGCGGGGGAGAATTTGCATAGAGATTTGGTTTTAGAAATATGAGTGGGGGATATTATTTTGTGGAGTACAAAGTATGTGAGGGGTAGAAATTTCATAGAGATTTTCTTTTAGAACTATGAATATTTCCAGAGGACAGGGTGTTTGCGGGAGAACATAATGATTAAATTTTTTAATTTTCATCATGCAGTGTTTTTGCTATGAGTTTGTGCAGGAGAACAAGTGGTGCATAACGCAATTTTGTAATTCTACTCCTTTTCCATATGTAGTAACACACAATCACTTGTACTTATCTAGTTTTGTACTCAGTAATGCTTTACAAATACTCTTTTAAAATTGAATACTATAAATTTTATGACTTACAATATAAGCTATCGATTTTCCAAACAAAGATAATACTTTTACACATTTCTTGATTGTATATTGTATGAATGTTTACAAAGGATGGGGTATGTGTTGAAGACCGACGAATATTATTATGTTTTTTTATACAAATATTTTACTGTGCAGAGTATGAAGTATGTGCGAGGGGGAAATTACGTAGAGCTTTGATTTTAGAACTACAAATCTTTGTAGAGGATAGGGTATTTGCGGGAGAACATAATGATTAAAATTGTTAATTGTCATTGTGCGGGGTTTTTATGTGTGTTTGTATGGGTGAATGGGTGGTGCATAATGCAATTTTGTATTTTTTTCTCTTTTCAATGGTTTACAAATACTCATTTACAATTGGCTACTCTAACTTCTATGACTTACAGTTGACTACTGTAACTTCTATGACTTACAATATACGCTTTCATATGGGTTTCGCATAAGGAAAAGATTCATATAATAAAACAAGTTTCAATCTTCAGTAGGACTCATTTAAATACTTATTTTCTTTAAGTAAACAAATTGTATATGTCTATAAGCATATTACTTACGGAAATTGGTTTACACTTGAGCATTCCAAAATGAAATATGGAGTTTTTTCATAGTATTTCAATTACGTGATTGCTTTGAAAGTGTGTTATTGCTACAAACGAGACATTTCATTAGATTTTAGTTTGTTGAGCTTCATATTGGAAACTTTATTCGGTAGGGACAAAATTAGTACGCAATTTTCTAGGAGGACAGGGGGTGCATATAGAAATTAATGTAATATGCTATATTATTCTTTCTGCGGAGCTTTGATTTTTCAAAATATGGGATATGTATGTCAATTTTTAGTAATAAAAATAAATGTGATGCATGGAAATTAATTATTATTTTCTAATTCAGTGACAACTCAAAAATTCGAAGAAATATTGGCATTTTTCACTATTGGGATATATAAGTTATTCTAAATTGATGTGATGTCTTAACGAGGGAAAAAAACTAACCATTATGTAAATTAGTGCATAATTTTGATATCAGAAGCAACTTTGGTTTCGTTAAATTATGGCTTGAGCTGATAAGTGGGGGAACGTTGTTCGATGACCATGATATCATCATCTCTATCATTGGCGTCCTCTTTGTTGATAATTTTTTTCATTTTGTCAAATATAATGCTATGTGTTGAGAAGATAGGGATATGGTACTAGCATTAATGGCAGGTGCATAATTTCTAGTTCATGTGGCACTGCATCATATGCCCATATTCTCAGCATAGAACATTGTAATCAAGTAGGGGCTCATGATAATCACATGGCTTATCTTCAGAGTGTTTTGGTGCATTTGGATCACAACACATTAAAAAACAAAATAATATCTTATTTTTAGTTGATATTGCTTTAACTCTTCTCCGAATTAATAGCATGCCATTATATATTGTTGGTGTGATTGCTGTGCTACTTAGTTTTTTTGTTGTGTTCATTCTATTTGTTGTAGTTTTATAGTTGTAGCAGATTCAAGGGACTTGTTGTTTTCAGTATATGGTTATTACATTGTGTTGAGGATAATGTAATGTGTTAATATGTATAGAGCATATTTTGTCAATTATATTGTTATATGTTGAGGATATGGGGATATGATATTACAATTAATGACAAGTGCATCATTTCTGGTTTGTTGGCACTGCATCATATGCCCATATTATGAGTACAAAAAATTGTGATAGAGTAGGGGCTCCTAATAATCGTAGGGCTTCTCTTGGGATCATTTTGGTGCATTTGGACCATAAAATACCGACAAACAATATAAGTTCTAGTTCATTCTATATATTGATTTAGCTCTGGTCTGAATTATTAACATGGCATTATCTATTGCTAGAGTGATTGTAGGAATTCCCATTTTCAGTAGATGATTATTGCACTTGTTTTATCATTAGTACTTGTAGATCAAGACCGATAAACTTATGTGTGAAAAGTACATGAAATCTTTTTAGTTCAATTCGAAAAGGATAACTTAAACGTGGAATTTATAGAAACTATTGTTGGGAAAAATACTGAGAGGGGGGGGGAATCAGTATTTAGGGCTGACTGAAAAATTTTTACTTTTTCTTTCTCTTAAACCCATACGCTACTTTATTGAACCAACTAGCGTATACACGCGGATATCCTTAAGAAAACTAGTGTATGTCCAGAGATCTTATTATGCATTTAATTATTTACTTAGATCATTTCATCATTCATTCATCAGATTTTTAGTAAGCAGTAAGCATGTGCAGTAATAACAGAATAAACCATCAAACATAAGCAACACACATGAACACCAGTTTTTAAGGTGGAAACCTAATTCGGGAGAAAACCACCACTGCCGTCGTCTCTGTCTTCAATATTTATTATAAAGAAAACTTACAATTTTGTACGGCAGTAATGTACTCATACCAAGACGTTGTGTACCCACCAAGTGTATGGCCGGCATCCCTCTCTTTGTTTTCCGCCCACTACCGGAAGGGAGCTCCAACCCGCTGATCTTGTTTACCAGCCTCTCCTGGAAGGGAGCTACGACCCCCTGCTCTCGTTTACCAGCCTCACCTGGAAGGGAGCTACGACCCCCTGATCTCGTTTACCAGCCTCACCGGGAAGGGAGCTACGACCCCCTGACTGAAGGCTTCGACCCCAAGACCACCATGGACCACGTTTTATCAATTTTCATACTGGATCCAACAGCTTCCACACAACATACCTTGTAGGCCACTTTTCATCAGATTTTCAGACTGGACCCACTCCACACATTTAAGCTCAACATACATCAAACTAAAACTTATAACCCCATCAATTCATTCATTGAATCATCAACCAATCAACCAACAAATTGATCTTTAATCAACATAATCAACATTCAAACAACCCAGATCTGTATGAATACATCATTGACAGATAGCAGTAAAACAACAAAACAGATCAGACATTTCATTCCACACACTTCAGCAAAACCCTAGATTCCATACGCGCTTTTACTTCACTGCACCTGTGTATATACACGATTTCACAGAGACAAACCTGCATATACATCTGCACATATTTCAGGACTCACCTCATATTCCATATGTGCTTTTGCTGAAACCAACCCGCGTATATACGCGTTTTCTCTGCCACGAACCTGCGTATAGATCTGCAAACATTGTATGGCTGCACAACTCTTCAGAACATATAAATAGCTCAGATCTTATCCTTCACTTCAGAAAATATTCGCCACATCTCATATCTAAACATTTCATAAATAGATCTAGAAGATACATAATAATTTCAAATCTAGAGATCCCTCTTCATCATTTTCTTCATAGGTGAATTATTAATTCAAATCAATCAATAAGCTGTTACCCATTCCATGCAGATATACTTCAGAGTGAGGTATTCACTAAAACCCAGACCTCTGCACACTCTTGCACTATGATCTTCTTCTCCTTATATAGATTTAGCCTTTGTTAATACCATGAGTCAAAACCACTCAACCTCCAATGGTATTCTTGGACGGAATCAAATAAACCATAAAACACTCAATATTGTGTGCCAAAACCATGGTAATGCCCCTTGGTATTATAAATTTGGAGCGCCAAAGGGCATACGCGACTTGGTACGTACTTTTCTGCGTACATACGCTACTTTTCCTTTACAAACCCACATATGCTTTGTGACATATCTTATTCATCATTACTCTGGCACTTAATGGAATTTCTTTCTTTGTTACTTCTAAACTAATTTGTAGCTGCATCATCCTTACATATTTAACACATAGGTTGCTTATCATAGGCAACTCATCAAGTAGGTTTCCATCAAGGACAACTTCATCAAGTAGGTTGCCATCAAGGACAACACATTGCATCATATTGCCAACAATCTCCCCCTTTGGACTTGATGGCAACCATGATGGTGTTTGATCACCACAACAGATAGATACATTGATTATAACATTTATTCAAACACCACGATACTATCCCCCTTTGACATCAAGGGCAAAGGGCGGATCAAAGCCAAAACAAGGTTTTTCTTCTCTTGTAGAAAGAAGAGCTCTATAGATCTGATGTGCACTGAAGTTACCTTGCTCCCCCTGAGTTCACGCTGAATCTTCAAACATATTTTTCAATGAAGTACATGACTCTATGAACTTTCCTATCCCCAAGGACTCATACTTACATCAATGATCCAACCAAGTGGATTTTCATATGTAACTCAAGTACCCAACCAAGTGGGTTTACACATTTTGACTCCACTACCCAACCAAGTGGGTTTACAAATTTGAAGAAGTCCTTACATGACTAAATATAACAATTTACATCATGGGTCTCAACATAACCTTTTCATCAAATTACAAATATGAATTTTTATAACCTGTTGTGGATGATTTTTTCACCCCCCTAGAGATAGCCTAGAGTTGCCATAGACCAGTGCCTAGGACATCTTAATATAGCAAGGAGCCCTTTATAATTGGGTTGTCAGTCCAAGAACTCACTTACTATCTCTTGTTTTAAACAAGGAAACTAGATTTGAATAGGACCAATCTCTCTCAGAAGCTGACACAAGAATAATGTAGGAACATCAGGTAAAACTTCAACATGAAAGCATCAGACAGTTAAGAGACCGCTTACTGTAAAGAGGGCCGATTCAAATAATATATCACAGAAATCAAATATCTGGAAATGAGTGCAATGAGGAAACATAAGAAGATATTAGTTGGCCTAAGGGCGCACCAATTTACGAATCCTTAAGCCACTAATATAGCAGAAAATATGAAAGAGTGGACATGGAACATCATATCATGACTAGGCCTATTTAAAGCGCTTGACTAATTTCAGAAAGGGCACCACTTAAGATGAATCCTTACTGCAAAATAGTGAGCCACTCGCATTCTAGAACATGATACAAGAAGACAAATTGCATGAAAAGAGATAATGTATTAACACATGAGAAAAGTTACATACTGTGAGATATCAAAGATCAGAATCCTCAATACAGTTATAACCCCTCCTCACTGAGACCCTACGGGCTCTGAAACTTCATACAAAAATATTACAAGATGGATACAAAAGTCTTCTCGCTGCACAGTTTGCTGACAGAAATCTGGAACCCCCACAATGTCTTATTTCTCAGTATTTATAGAGAAGACAGAAACTTCTAGAGGAGGAGGGAGAAGAGGCGCAATTAATGAATCAATTTGAATACATGGCAGAAAACACTCACGCCTTCTCTATGAATGACTAGCTATAAATGAATATACCTAACCATCTGTCTGAAGGAATAAATGTTGGGAGATCAAAATCTCCTTATGTACAAGACAGAAATAATAAAATATATACACTTTGATCCTTTTGGCTGAGAGAAAATCTGCTGCCGTAAGAGATTTGGAATAATCTGCGTTCATGTACTGTACTCTTGGCCCTTTTAGCTTTGAATTTGAATGTTGGTTCTTAAATGCGGGACGAATTTCTCTGGAGGGGTCTGGAGGTTCATGTCTTCGTCTTGTTCGATGGCAGTCATTTCTCGCACCAGTTCTCAGCCCCTTTCATTAAATTTCACCCACAGACAATCGTCCTTCATGGGTTCCTGACCTCTGCAACGGAGGCGGCAAATAAAAACACCTTCTCATTTCTTTGAAACCTGCAAAACCCCGAAAATGTTAGAAAAACTGACACGGACGAAGGCGTGGATGATGGAGGTAGAGATGGGGGAGGTGACATGGACACAAACAGAAGAGGTAAATACCCAGGGTGGCGGAAGCAAAACAGTGGAGGTTTCCACAAACAGACGAAATGTGGGTTTAACGCGACATAGTCTGGACGCGAGGAAAGAATAGCGGCAAATACGGAATAAAACATATAAACACACACACACACACACACACACATATATATATATATATATATATATATATATATATTGGCGCGAAGAAATGTCACGGATGTACGGGGGCGAGACACATAGGTGCATGAGGGACAAGTGGGGAGACGACGTGGCGGAGGAATCAATGGGTGGAAGTCGGTGAAAATGACACGGTGGCGGGCCATACAATATGGCGGAGACAAAATAACAAGCGAGCAACTCAGGAGGAAGTCCACCGTCAGATCGGGCTTGGTAGATCCAACGGCCCCAACGAATTCCGTTACCCGGCGATGGGATGATCTTTAGCGCGCGGGGGAAAAGTGGTTTTCCACCCGTACTAAGGACACGCGGCACCATTCCTGTGGGATCGTTGGCCCCGCGGTAAATACCGCTGCTTTGACGAGAGTGGTGCGGGGGTATACTGCTGGTTTTGCTGCGCGTGGGGGCCACCACTCAATACGACTGCCACTCCATTGATTTAACTTGATCGGACGGCCACCATGGCACCCGAAAAATAAAATAATAAGCCCTTTTTCCCTTTATTTCACGGTTTTCGGACTCCGGTCATGTGACAACAATAGCAAGCGGGCTAAGGACTTGGGGGGCTTTCGGCTAAATCGATTTAAATTGTGGGTTTTTGATCATTTGGGCAATATATTTTGAGGCGGAGAAGGTGGCGACGAGCATGATATGGGGGGTTTTTGACCACGAAAAGATTGGAAATGGATTTTAGAGGGGCTGGTGGTCAAAATTTAGATGGAGAAGGAAATATATACAACATAACCAATACCAAAAAGACCTCAATAGAGAGATCATATTTCAAAACCATCATAATGCCAACAATGTATTACTCTCAGCAAGGCTAATTCTCCCCCTGAAATTGTGCTCCTGTCCTTGAGCTGACTTACTGTTTTTCTTATCAGAAAAACATACGCTTCTGTCTCCAACGGAACTCGCGTGTATACGCGGCTTTAGTTCATGAAACCCGCGTATGAAAATTGAAATAATGAAAAATTTCATTCCTTCATCTCTCCCTGAAATTGTCTCTCCTGTACCTGTCTTTTTCTCATCATATGCACTGTCAGAAATAAGCATAACCAGAATTACCAAACCAACCATGAGAATCACCATATATTGCTCCCCCTGTGATGATACATTACTGATTCCTATAATGTATCTCACATCACTCCTGCAGTCATTATGACAAGTAAGCTTTAGAAGCGGATGGCTGCAGTAGGGTCAATATTCCCTACATTTTTGACCGGTCCTCCTTCTTTTTCCAGCTTTGCTTGAAATTTCTTATTGTGTGCTGGAAATTATCCAATTTCTCAAATCTATTCATCCTGCATTCTTTTTCTACATGTCCATACTTGTTACAAGCATAACATCTTACGTGACCAGAAAAGTAAGCATAGGGATCATAATGTGTTTTTCTATTCTTTCTTCTATTGCAATCAACTGCTTTATGACCATACTTGCTGCATGAAAAATAATATCCCTTAAAGAAACCTGAGTACCTTTCTGTGTAGAATCTGTTTGTTTGTAACTGAAACAATCTGCTTCTGCAATTGGCTACAACATGCCCATAATTATGACATTTAAAGCATTCAACATTATTTATCAAAGGAGGGAATGATTTCTTTTGAGAGTTCATGATTTTCGGTTGACCTTTTGTTTCTTTCAACACTTCAGGTTTTGCATTGATATCCTTTGAATCTTTAGCACTTTCTTGTGAACTATATTTTCCTTTAACAGTTTCATGAAAACCAAGACCAAATTTAACAGAAGGAGACCTTTGACTACTAAGAATATTGTCCAGAATCTTAGTACTATCTTGAAACCTCAAGAGTTTATCTTTTTCTTCTAATTTAACTTTTAAAATGTTTACCTCAACCTCCAATCTTTGGCATTTCTTCTTCATACTTTCTTTGACCCTTCTTCCTTCTTCTACTTGATCATTCAATTTTAAAATCTCTTCTTTCAACCCATTTTCTTGTTCTTCAAATGTTTGTAGAAGTTCTTCATTCTTCTTATTTGATTTTTCCAGATCTTCTTTTAGAGAGATGATTTCTGCTTCAAGTCCTTCACTGTGATTGGTTACTTCATCGTACAACCTTTGATACTTGTTTATATGTCCATTCATTCTAGAGATCATATCTTTGTAGATAGATTCTCTCTCATTAAATAATATTTGTTGATTTCCAACTTTAAACTTGAGAACTTCTTCTAGATCCATAACATTACTTTCACTATCTTCACCATTGCATGCACAAGAAAGTGAATCAAAAGAACAACAATCAATACCTGTTTCATCTTCTTCATTTTCTGCTGTACATGTTTTCTGAGATATCTTCTTCCCTTGATTAGCCTTCTTCTTTTGCTTCCTTGCCATGAGCACTTGCAGATCTTGGTCAGAATCTTCTTCATCCTCATTTGACACTTCATCATTATCTTCATTTGTATAATAACTCTTTCCCTTTTCAAATTGTTTCCCTTTATCATGATTTTCTTCATAAGGACATTTAGCAACATAATGACCAACTCTTCCACAAGAAAAACACTTGAAGGGAAGCTTACCTCTGAATATTCCAGTACCTGGTTGGAGTCTTCTCACAAAATTTTCTTCCTCTTCTTCTGATATATAACTTGATCCCTTGACAACTTCCTTTTTTTTTCCTTTTGCACATACCTTAAAGGCAACTTCTCTGATTTGAGAGGGACATTATTTTCTCATTTCAAAAGCAGTCAGGATACCATGTAGTTGAACAATAGTAAGAGTTTTTAGATCTTGCCTTTCTTCAATAGCTGATACTTTTGACTCAAATTTTGAAGTCAAAGATCTTAAGACTTTTTCCACCAGAGTAGTATCGGTTATGGTTTCACCCAAATTTCTCATACGATTTACAATATCATCTAGACGTAAAAATAAACTGGCAATAATCTCATCACTATGCATCCTTAAATTTTCATATTCAATTATGAGAGTTTGGAGTTTTGCACTTTTTACCTTTGTATCTCCTTCATAGCTTAGAATGATTTTGTCCCATATTTCTTTTGCTGAATTTAGCTGCATCACTTTAACAAATTCTGATTCAGACAGGCTTCCTAATAAAACATTGACTGCTTTGGCATTGATTTCATATTTCTTCCTTTCTGCTGCATCAGTAGGAATAATTGCCGGATACCGATAACCTTCTTCCACAATTGCCCATACTTCTGCACCAAGACTTTGCAAATATGCTTTTGTTCGTATCTTCCAGAATAACAGATTACTTCCATTGAATATAGGTGGCCTTAGAGAAAATAATCCTTCATGACTTCCCATTGCAACGGATCTCCTTCAAGCGATCAAGCTTCTGCAGAAGGACCTGCTCTAAAACCAATTGTTGGGAAAAATACTGAGGGGGGGGGGGGTGAATCAGTATTTAGAGCTGACTGAAATTTTTTTACTTTTTCTTTCTCTTAAACCCATACGCTACTTTACTGAACCCAACTCGCATATACACGCGGATATCCTTAAGAAAAATTGCGTATGTCCAGAGATCTTATTATGCATTTAATTCTTTACTTAGATCATTGCATCATTCATTCATCAGATGTTTAGTAAGCAAGAAGCATGTGCGTAACAATAACAAACCATCACACATAAGCAACATGAACACCAGGATGAAGGTGGAAACCTAATTCGGGAGAAAACCACCGTCATCGCTGCCTCTCTCGTCTTCAATATTTATTATAAAGAAAACTTCTTACAATTTTGTAAACGGTGCGTAATCATACTCAAAGACGTAGGCACCCACCGTAGAAGGTCGGCAACCTTCTCTTTGTTTTCCACCCACCACCGGAAGCGGGAGCCCCAACCCCCGAAGGTGAATGCGACGACTCCGGGCGGGAGCTATCACTCTTATCCCCTCTCGTTTACCAAATTTCTGGAAGTGGCTGCTACGCACCGTTTCTCGTTATCACTTACCACTGGAAGGGAGCTACAACCTCCTCACTGAAGGCTTCGACCCTTAGCACCACCATGGACCATGTTTCATCAATTTTCATACTGGATCCAATAGCTTCCACACAACATACCTTGTAGGCCACTTTTCATCAGATTTTCAGACTGGACCCACTCCACACATTTAAGCTCAACATACATCAAACTGAAACTTATAACCCCATCAATTCATTCATTGAATCATCAACCAATCAACCAACAACTTGATCTTTAATTAACATAATCAACAGCATAATCAACATTCAAACAACCCATATCTGTATGAATACATCATTGACAGATAGCAGTAAAACAGAAAAATAGATCAGACATTTCATTCCACACACTTCAGCAAAACCCTAGATTCCATATGCGCTTTTACTTCACTGAACCTGTGTATATACGCGCTTTCACAGAGACAAACCTGCGTATACATCTGCACATATTTCAGGACTGACCTCATATTCCATACACGCTTTTGCTGAAACCAACCCGCATATATACACGCTTTCTCTGACACGAACCTATGTATAGATCTGCAAACATTGTAGGGTTGCGCAACTCTTCAGAACAGATAAATAGCTCAGATATTATCCTTCACTTTAGAAAATATTCGCCACATCTCAGATCTAAACATTTCATAAACATATCTAAAAGATACATAGTCATTTCAGATCTTGAGATCCCTCTTCATCATTTTCTTCATAGGTGCATTATTAATTCAGATCAATCAATAAGCTGTTACCCATTCCATGCAGATATACTTCAGAGTGAGGTATTCATTAAAACCCAGACCTCTGCACACTCTTGCACTATGATATTCTTCTCCTTATATAGATTTAGCCTTTGTCAATACCATGAGTCAAAACCACTCAACCTCTGATGGTATTCTTGGACGGAATCAAATAAACCATACAACGCTCAATACTGTGTGCCAAAACCATGGTAATGCCCCTTGTTATTATAAATTTGGAGCGCAAAATGGCATACGCGACTTGGTACGTACTTTTCTGCGTACATACGCTACTTTTCCTTTACAAACTCGCGTATGCTTTGTGACATATCTTATTCATCATTACTCTGGCACTTAATGGAATTTCTTTCTTTGTTACTTCTGAACTAATCTATAGCTACATCATCCTTACATATTTAACACATAGGTTGCTTATCATAGGCAACTCATCAAGTAGGTTTCCATCAAGGACAACTTCATCAAGTAGGTTTCCATCAAGGACAACTTCATCAAGTAGGTTGCCATCAAGGACAACACATTGCATCATATTGCCAACACTTATAGTAATCGATTCAAGAATAGTGACAATTGTTTCTTTTCAATTCAATTGTGATTATTATAGCAATTATGATAATTTTTTTGCATTTCATGAGATTTCTTACCGTCAGTTTCATTGAATTTCCCTCGTCAATATTGCATTGAAGGTGTTGTGAAGGTTACAAATTTAGACTAGATAACAATGTATCTAGATAATGATGAGGACGATTAAACTGTGATTAGGAAAGGATAACTTACATGTGGCATTTCTCAAATTTATAGCAATCAGTTCGGGAATAGCAACGATTATTTTATTTAAATTGATTTTGATTATTAAATCAATTATGATAATTGTTTAGTATTTCATGAGATTGCTTAATGTCAGTTTCGTTGAATTCTCGTCATCAATATTGCATGAAGGCATTGCAGCAGTTAAAAATTTAGACGAGATAACAATGTATCTAGATAGTGATGAGGAAGATTAAACTGCGATTACAAAATAACATCATCTGCTTTATTTCAATTCAATTTTCATTATTATTATTATAGAAATTATGGTAATTTATTTGTATTCAGAAACAAATTGCGTTAAATTACTTACTGTCACTTCTCATGGTTATACGTTGTCAATATTGCAATGATAATAGTGTATTAGGATAAAGATGAGGATGGTTAAACTATGATTAGGAAATAATGTCGGCTGCTTTCTTTCAATTCGATTGTCATCTCTTTGTGAGGAGCAGAAGGACAAGTTTCTCTTCTCGAGGAGAAAAAGTCATGGTCGGTTGAATGTTGGTTGTTTTCTAGATTAATGATATAAAAAAATACATGTGGGAACAATTTTCTCTTTACGAGGAGTAAAAAAAAATATATGTGATCGATTGTACGTTGGTTATTTTATGGAGTAATGATATGTTGCAAAAGAAACTTTTGATTTTCAATTGAGCCTGGATGGCATATCCAATCTATGTTTGTGTTTTATACGATATTTAGAGATGAGGCACAATACTTGCTAAGGTTTTACAAATGGGGTAGCAACCTAAGTGGGCTTGATTGAGGGGAAAACTCCACAGTTAAGCGTGCTTGAGCCAAAGGAGTTCTGGGATGGGTGATCTCTCGGGAAGTCCTGGTTACCGGGTGCAAGCCTAGGAAGTGATGATTGAATCTATGTGATTTATTTCTCTAGTTTTAATCCCACTTCTTCACCCCTATGAGCATCATCCGATGAAATGAGTGCTAAGTGGACTATTCCAAAATCATGAGAAATTAGTCAGTTACGACTACCTCTCATGAAAATGGTCATACATGAATGACTTACTTAACATAGTTGAATCCCAGAAATGATATCTAATATAATGCACTGCGGAAGCCCTTCATACTTAAAATAAAAAGAATAAAGGGATCTCTACTTGAATGGTTCATGAGGCACAATACTTGCTAAGGTTTTGCAAATGGGGTAGCAAGCTAAGTGGGTTTGATTGAGGGGAAAACTCCACAGTTAAGTGCACTTGAGCTAGAGGAGTTCTGGGATGGGTGATCTCCTGGGAAGTCCTGGTTACCGGGTGCAAGCCCCGGAAGTGATGATTGACTCTATGTGATTTATTTCTCTAGTTTCAATCGCACTTCTTCACCCCTGTGAACATAACCCGATGCAATGAGTGCTAAGTGAACTATTCAAAAATCATGAGAAATTAGTCAGTTACAACTACCTCTCATGAAAATGGTCATACATGAATGACTTACTTAATGCAGTTGAATCCCAAAAATGATATCTAATATAATGCACTGCGGAAGCCCTTCATACTTAACATAAAAAGAATAAAGGGATCTCTACTTGAATGGTTCATGAGGCACAATACTTGCTAAGGTTTTTCAAATGGGGTAGCAAGCTAAGTGGGCTTGATTGAGGGGAAAAATCCATAGTTAAGCACGCTTGAGCTAGAGGAGTTCTAGGATGGGTGACTACATGAATGACTAGGAAGTGATGATTGATGCTATGTGATTCATTTCACTAGTTTCAATCCCACTTCTTCACCCCTATGAGCATCACCTGATGCAATGAGTGTTAAGTGGACTATTCAAAAATCATGAGAAATGAGTCAGTTATGACTACCTCTCATGAAAATGGTCATACATGAATGACTTACTTAACACAGTTGAATCCCAAAAATGATATCTGATATTTAGAGATGTCATTCAGGCATAATTGAAAGTCAAAGGTGTGTTCATCTATGCTTTTTAATTCTACACAAATCCTCTATTTTGCATAGATCTAAAGCTATATGCAATTTCTCTTCCGGGTATGTATGGTAAGGCTACTCTACTGGTAGCAAAATCCATTCTTAATGTGTTTTAGCCCTATATTTCTCATTTATGTGTATAGGGACCACATGTAACTATTTTTTGCATGAGGCAAAAACATATGAAGTTAAATAATTATGAAATCGTGTGATACATTATATCGAATGAGTAATGTTAAGAGGGTTCCATTGTTTAAAAATTAGTATTATGCAGAAGAAAAGTGTATGGGAGAAATGTGCAAAGGGGAAAATGAATGTGGATGTGTACTTTGGCGATATTCAATTCCATGCATTTGAATTTTTCATTTTTTTGATTATAATGTTATGTGCTAAGAAGATGGGTATATGATACTAACATTAATGATAGGTTCATCATTTCTAGTTCGTTGGCATTGTATCATATGCCCATATTCTCATAACAGAACATTGTGATCGAATAGGGGCTCCTGATAATCGTAGGTCTTCTCTTCATAGTGTTTTGGTGCCTTTGGACCATAGCAGGCGGACAAACAATATAAACTTTCATTCATTCTATATATTGCTTTATCTTTCCTTAAAATTATTAACATGGAATTATCTATTACTAGTGTGATTGTAGGAATTTCCATTTTCCATAGACAATTATTGCGCCCACTTTATCATTAGTACTTGCAGATCAAGATCAATACACTTATGTGTGAAAATTACGTGAAATATTTTTATGTCATATAAAAATTGTGTTTGTTATTCTACATATTGGTTCTTTAGCATAAATCGTAAATCAAAGGGTCTAAGTTTTATATAGCTTTTGTGACATAATTTTAATATTAATAATAATAAATAATAATAAAAAATATCATGTTAGTGCATTTTTCTCGTTATCATAAGAATCATAAATCAAATCTTCTAAGTTTTATAATGCTTTTGTGGCATAATTTTAACACGTAACGTGTTGGTAGTTGCATTTCCGAGTTGTTGATCATTGGTTTTTTATCTTTTGTTTTGGGGGGGAGGGTGGGGGGGGGGGGAGTGGGGAGTGCATGTTGTTTTATTTCATAGTTGTTTGCGAGGGAAGGCTCGTTACAAATGGTTTTATTCTAGTTGTCGAAATTGAAACTTTGTTCTAAGAATTGTGCATTTTACTTTTCAAACACAGATGCATATTTTACGATATCTGTATTAGGTATGTTGTGGTCCATTTGTTTTGTGACTCTATATCTCATCCATATACAAGAGTTTTATGTGAAGTAGTTTTTATATATATCATTTTACTTGTTTTCCTATAAATTTTTTATGTTGTGCTTGCCAATGACCAAAAGTTTGTAGTGAAATTATTATTATTATTATTTTTTCTTTTTTATTTTGGAGACAAAATTTCTAAATCTTGAAATGTGATTACTAAATCATCAATGGAGAAGCAAGCAATGGTAGAGATGCAATACTAAGGCATTATAATTTATTTTGTTTGAAAATTTTTGCATATAATGTGGGAGATCATGTATTCAATAATATGTAAACTCTATTGTTTAGAAAAAAATTAGCAATAAAAGCTTTTAATGCCAATGTATTTATCAATTAATCACATGGCTTAGAAGATCATAAACAAAAAGATATTTGAAAAATTATTTACAATTAAAATATCATCAATAATATAAACATAAACAATCTTATTATCCGCATAATAAAAAAATGAAAGCTTCTTCCGCACAATGAACATATTCCACACTTTTGCATGTCCTATAAAAAAATATTTTGCTCATTGTTTTTTTGTTTATTGACAAATTTTCTTTGTATCAAATTTCACACTTGCAATAGTCATACCTAGTTTTGCATTTGCAAAAGTAAGATCTAGTGAATATATACAAAATAAAAATAAAATAAATTTGTACAATTCAGTGATGTTGAGAACATTATAGATTCAGAAGGTTTTTTCAGTTATGAAACGGATATGGTTAGCAGATAAAGTGAAGAAGTTATTTGCATTGATTCCTTTAATTTACTTGGTGTTATCTATGAGAACTTCCACTAGTCGATTGCATAGGAACGTTATGCTAATATTCTAATGGAAGAGAAAAACAGTAACAAGATTTGGACTACTGGATTAACGTGCATGTGTGCCTACAATTTTTTATTTTAGGGAAATTGTTCATTTGTGTGAAAAAAAGTTTGACTCAGAAAAAACAACCATTTTGTTGCGAAAAAATAGAATACCTTTGAATGTGAAGAAATTTAGATGAATATTCAAGTTATCGGAGGCTAATGTTCACTTATGATTTCTTGAAGAAAATAGTTTCACAATCTCAGAAGAAAGTGAATATAATGTTATTGCAAATTTCTTTTTGTTGAGTCACCAAGTTCCTTGCAATATATATGTTCTGGAAATCTATTTGTTTAAGGAGTTATTTAGAGACTTTTTTCACTTTGTCTTTATGTCATGGGTCAAGAAGCTACAACAAGATTTCTAAAATGCATTGTCTATATGCTTTATCATACATAGAAAAAGGATTGTGTATTTAAATTGGTTGATATCATTTCTAATGAATTATCTTTTCAGTTAACTAATCTATCCAAGACAAAAATGTTCTTCATGACACTGTATCTAATAATATCTTTGATTCCAAGTGATAGCTTTAGTGGTTTGTGATGGAATCCTAAATTCGATGTGAATCAAGAACCAATGCAATTATGGTATCCTGTACTATGGAAGAATGTCATTTCTTTAAACTTTTGTCTAATTCAAGATGTTTTTGTGATCCAAATAAACTACATGATAACTCGACAAGAACCTCATCGTATCTATGGACACACAGAAGCTTTCCTATTGGGAAAAGTTATGCATGGATAAATAGAAATTAATACGCTAATTTGAATATATGGGTTTCAAGGTAAGCCATTGTTATTACTGAAATTTGTTATAGAAAAGTATTTTGTTGCTAAAGTCTATAGGAAATATCTTGACTGAATAGATATATTTGAAAGCAAAAAGACAAAACAGTTCATTCATTTTCTGTTTACTAATGGATAAATCACAATAAAAAATATTTCCCATGTTACAGAGCTCACACAGACTTTGAACACTTTTAATTTAAGTAAAGTTGAAGAAATTAAATATTTTGATAAATAAGGTCTATTTCATGCACACTTGGAAAGAATTGGATACAAATTTTTTTTTGCATAAATTAGAGAATAAAGCGAACAATTTCAAGATGCATCAGAAAAAGAAAAAGAAAAACCGCTAATCATAAAAACTGAAGATATCATGGAAGTATTAAGTATCATTATTTCTAAAGATCAATTTGTATGTTGCATAAATGATACCCATGGAAATAAAGGGCTAATATTATATGTTGAACAAATCATCCATGAATTAGGAATTAATAATTGTGTAGAGAAATTTGTATATTGGATAAAAAATATTGATGTGAGTTCATCGTTAGGTGAAAACAAGACAAAAGATACTGCAAATACAAAAGTGATTTACGACAAGCTATCAGATAATGTGAAGCACAAAAAAGGTTGATCAAAATTTTATTTCAAAAGAAGTGTATATTGTTGAATCAACCAATTTCATAAGTCCTATGAGAACAATAAATGTTGAAGAAACTATAATTGAAGAAGTTGATAGTGTTATGCTACTTGATTGGATTAGTGTTTGTTTTAATAAAAATAAAGAAACAATAGCACACATTATTAATGAATATATTGTTTTTTATGATGGTTCTGTCACATTACGAAATGAAAAGTATGAAAATATTAGTAAAAAAATGAATATTGAGAAGGTAAATATTATGTTGTAGTGTTTTCCGGGTATGTCGCATCCATGTTTTTCATTTCAACGTTTCGAACCAAACCATTGTAGTTCATCTTCAGGAAAAAGATCCATGAGTAAGTAAGATCTCACATGAGGTATAAATAGGGTAAAGAGAGAGGTGAATGGAGGGGAAAGGAAGGAAATCCGACTTATGAAAATTAATATGTTAATATTTATTTTAATTAATTTCTTTTCTTCAAATTAAATAAATAAATAAATTAAAATAAATATTAACATATTGATTTTCATAAGTCGTCTTCCCTTCATTTCCCCTCCATTCACCTCTCTCTTTACCCTATTTATACCTCATGTGAGATCTTACTTACTCATGGATATTTTTCCTGAAGATGAACCACGGTGGTTTGGTTCGAAACGTTGAAATGAAAAACATGGATGCGACATACCTGGAAAAAACTACAACACAAAGTATTGATCACAAAAGTCTAAAATCTACAAGGTAAATATTCACAACAATAACATTTTAGACCAAATAGAAATGCGAGTTGATTTTTATGGCTCTGCGATCACATCACTCATGGATCTGCATCAAGTTTTCGGTAATGTGTTTTCACAGTATCTTTGTCAACGTGAAGCAGAAAAATTAAACTTAAAAACAAGAATAAAGGACCTAGAAGATGTTATAGATTTGGGTCCTTTGTTGATGAATTCATTAGCAATATGAACAGTAGTTCTCGTAGCTACTATTCGTGGAACATCATATATATTTTCTAAATCTATCAGTTTTCTTAATTCAGTGAAAACATATATTATTAGAAATATATGGAACTGATTACAAATCATTGAACATGCATGGAAAACAGATTTTGATCTGAAGCACTAGGGACAAAGAGCTAAGTCATTTGTTGAGTGCATTGAACATGATCCCGAAGGAGATAGGTATCTCATGAACATTGAATTATTTTATTTCAACAAGAGACTTGATTTACTTTCTCATGTAGAGAAAAGAGAGCAGGAACTATAATGTTTTAGACCAAACAGAAATGCGAGTTGATTTTTCTGGTGCTGCAATCACATCGCTCATGGAGATGCATCAAGTTTTAGATAATGTGTTTTCACAGTATCTTTGTCAACGTGAAGCGGAAAAATTAAACTTAAAAACAAGAATAAAGGACCTATAAGATGTTATACATTTGGGTCCTTTGTTGATGAATTCATTAGCAATAAAAACAGTAGTTCCCGTAGCTACTATTCGTGGAACATCATATATATTTCTAAATCTATCAGTTTTCTTAATTCAGTGAAAACATATATTATTAGAAATATATGGAAATGATTATAAATCATTTAACATGCATGGAAAATAGCTTTTGATCTGAAGCACTTGGGACAAAGAGCTAAGTCATTCGTTGAGTGCATTGAACATGATCCTGAAGGAGATACGTATCTCATGAAAATTGACTTATTTTCTTTCAAAAAGAGACTTGATTTACTTTCTCATGTAGAGAAAAGAGAGAAGGAACTACCAAATTCTAATCAAATAAAGAAACTCAAAGTTGCATGGTCTCAGAGAATCAGAAGAATGGAAAAAAATATTTCTGAATATCAAAATATAGAGAATCGAAGGGCAGATGCATATGTCAAAGTTGTGCATATTGTGAAGAATATGAACAACCCACATATTACATGTGACTCTGGTTTAATTTCAAGACAAACATTAACAATTGAACTGGATAAATTGAAACAGTTAAAGGCATAAAAATTCGACGATGTAGCTTATTTTAATACACATGAATGCAGGGAATGGATAGTTGGCTTTGTTAATGTTAATGAACAAAATCAACAACTCTAAAAACACTTAACAATTAAGCAATAAGGACATATGATTTTACATAGTGTAAGTTCTCTTAAATATCAGAATGTTCGCTTTTATGTTTATTGGTGATCAAATGTCCATATATTTATCTATTTTATTATGAATTGAATCTGTCAAACCAGAAGGTAACTCCTCAAAATCAGAATGTGTATTAGCTGAAGAATGTACATGCTTTTATAGATGGGAGGTGAGGTTATTGGGATTCATCTCCCAATGACTCTTGGCCTTCCTTATTTCCTAATATTAAATAATATACAAAAATACAAATGCACACCCATCCATAGGATTGGGTGTCAACATTCCCCCCTTTAATCCGAAGGGATGTTGGTGAGTCCAAGCATCGACCCTAACTTTCAAACTTTTTCTTCCAAGTCCTTTCGTGAAGATGTCAGCAGTTTGTTCACGGTGTGAAACAATGATGTAGATAGATGGCTCTTGGCCCTAACATGATGTCGAATTAGATGGTACTTAGCATTGGATGTGTTTTGTTCGATCATGGAACTTCGGGTTCTTGGCCAACTTTATTGCAGAAGTGTTGTTGATCATGAGTGGTGTTGACTGCATTTGTTTCATCTGCAAAAATTCTAGGATTTTCCTGAGCCACACAATTTCCTTTGTTGCTTCATCTACTGCCACATATTTTGCCTCAATTGTGGAATCTGTTGGAAGTCACTGTTTGTGTGATCTCCATGAGACAACTCCTGATCCAAGACTCATGGTATAACCTGAAGTAGACACCCTAGTTTCTTTGTCCCCATCAAAGTCTCAACTCTTTCCTGTATCATCCGATCAAGCTCCAATCTCCTACCCGTGTATATTTGAGTCCAAAGTCTTGAGTCCCCTTCTGGTACCTTAGCACTCTTTTTGCAAAGCAGGCATCATGTCCTTCACAAGGTTTTTGCATGAACCTTGGAGAGACTCCACTGAAGAAATGCAGAAAATGTCGTCCGGTGGTGGTCGATAGATAAGACTTCCTACAAGCCGTCTATACTTAGTCAGATCCTCAAATTCCTTCTCAATAGATGTGGAGCTTCAAGTTTTGTTCCATTAGAGTGGTCAAAGGATTACATTCAGCCATGCCCAAATTTTTCAATAGATCTCCAATGTACTTCTTTTGAGAAAGGAATATAAATTTAGGATGTTGAGTTGCTTCAATACCAAGATAGTAGTGAACATAGCCCAAATTACTCATTTCAAAACCTTTCTTCAATTCCTTCTTTATGGATGCTATATAACTCTCATTGTTCCCTGTCCTCAAAATATCATATGCATAAACCACAAGATATACAACTGCTTTCCCAACTTTCTTAACAAAAAAAGTTGCATTATGAAGATCAAAATGTTTGAAATCAAGTTCGTATCATGCCTCGTCAATTTCTCATAAATTGTACTGTGGTGCTTGCTTGAGGCCATACAAGGATTTTACAGTTTTCAAACTTTGTGTTCTTGACCCTTTATCACAAATCCTTCCTGGGCCGGACATATAAACTTTCTCCTTTAGATCTCCATCTGAAGGTTGCTTTTACATCCAACTTGAGGACCTTCACCACTCGAAGCCGCCAAGGCAAAAAAAGTCCCGATGGAAATCACGGACCCGATGTGTTTATTTTCTTCATAATCGTCCCTTCGCGTAATGGTCTCATGGCCACAAGCCTGGCCTTGTGCTTGTCAAGTGAGCCATCTGATTTGTACTTGTTCTTGTAGACCCACTTACAGCCAATTGGTTTCGTTCCCAAAGGCAGATCAACCAGCTTCCAAGTGCCATTCTTTATCAAGGCATCATACTCCTTCTACATCGCTTCTTTCCATTCATCATGAGAAGCGGCTTCTTTGAAGGAATTTGGTTCATGATCTGTAGACAAACTCAATTCACAGTTATAAGCAATATCCATATCAACAGGGGAATCATAATTATCTACATCACCTTCGATTTTTTGAGTGGAACTTCTTGTTCCTGTTTTTCCAACCTCATCAGGATGAACATTCTCCAGTGTCTTTGTTAGCCATTTGGGAGGACCTTTCTGAGATGGCCTAGGCTGGTCATTTGACTGAGTTGGGATTGATTCAAGATTCAATCTCCCAATTCTGTCAATCACATCATCCAATGTGTCATCCGTGGTTGTTTCTTCATGTGGGGGAGAGAGTGCTTCAAGATATGATTCCACAGTTTGATTCAATATCGGAATCCCCCCTTCAAGGTGTGGAATCACATTATCAAATTCTTGGAAAGACTTTGCATGTGTTAATCTATCCAGGCGATCAAGTTGCCGCTCAACAACCTTGTCACTCTTGGAAGATTCAAGAAATATGACATCTCTTGCTATCACAAACTTCTTATTTGTTTCATCATAGAGACGATATCCTTTGGAGGTATTGGAGTACCCCAAGAAGATACATTTTCTTCTTCTAGCACCAAGTTTGTTCCTTTGACCCTTGGGTATCAAGGCATATCAGGTGGACCCAAAGACCCTGAAATGCTTTACCGAAGGAATGTGGCCATGCCACATTTCAAAAGGAGTTTTGTTTCTAATTGAACTTGAAGGACACCTATTCTTTATGTAAACAGCACATAGAACTGCATCAACCCAAAACATCAATTTTACATTCTTGAAAAATAACATGGAGTGGACCATATTTAAAATAGTTCTGTTCATTCTTTTAGCTACACCGTTCTGTTGTGGATTATATGGCACAGTTGTTTGATGTTTGATTCCATGTTGACGAAGATAATTTTCAAATTCGTTTGAAGTGTATTCTTTTCCATTATCAGTACGTCGAGAGCCAATATGTGTTTGTGCATCATTTTCAATCCATGCATGAAAATTCTTGAAAGTTTGAAAAGCATCAGACTTATTCTTCAGTAAGTAAATCCAACACATTCTAGTGTAGTCATCAATAAATGTCATCATGTATTTTTTTCCATTTGCAGAAGCAATAGGCATAGGGCCACATAAATCTGAATGAACAAGTTCAAGTTTTCTATGTGCTCTGGAGTGTGAATCATGAAATGGCTGTTTGTTATGCTTTCCTAGAATACAAGCATCACATTCCTTAGGTTTTCTAGGAATTGTAGGCAGTCCATTAACACCATTTTTCTTCAACAAACGAAGGCTGTCATAGTTTAAGTGTCCAAATCTAGCATGCCATAAAAGACTTGATGGGAATGTACCTTCATCATGATGTGAACTGAATGCAAAGTTTTGAGCATGAGCAGATGTACCTTTCAGCTTCAAGAGTCTCCCTTCTTCTATTCCCTCCATGACAAGGGAGTGATCTGATGCTTTTCTGACCTCTGCCTTGCCATCAAACAAGTGAACTGAGTGTCCTTTCTGCCGGATTTCGATCAGGGACAACAAGTTTTCACCATGAGTAAGGAACTCATGTAGGAGGCGATCGTAGAGACCAGTGAAGTTTAAGCTCGACCGTGGTTAAGCCCTAATGGTTTGAGTTTGACTTGTCCAGCAAATATAACAAGCCCATCAACTTTGTCGCTGAATTTTTCAAAAAATCTGTTCTAAATGTCATGTGACATGTTGCTCTGGAATCTAGCAACCAATCATCTCTCCATGAAGTAAATGAAACATCAAAGAGGTTTTCAGCTACTCCATTGTTACAATGTGCTAGAACATAGTGAGCGGATTCAGGTGCTTTACCTTTGTCTTTGTCATTGGTTTTACCTTTGTCTTGATTTCTGTGCTGCTCAATTTTCTCCCATGGTGTTCTGCATTTGGATGCATCATGTCCATCTCTATTGCAATGTGTGCAATGAAGATTGGATTTGTCAGCTTGTCTGCCCCCCCTTTCTGTGAAGTTTCTTCTTCCTCTTCCTCTTCTGCCACCTCTTCCTCTGGATGAATCTGGATTATGACTCTTTTCTCTATGTGCCAAGTATGTAGCCTCTTCGGAAGATGAAGGGACTGTCATCTTCCCAAAATCTTTCTCTCTTTCTGCAAACTTTTGCTCAAGTTTATCAAAGGTGATATGCTCAAAGTTTCCACTTGCTTGCAAAGACTCAAGATAATGTGAGTAAGTCAGATATAATGCCTTAACATATGCTATGAGAGATATGTCCATTTTTACACCAGTGTTTTCAATGTCATGCATTATAGATCTTACTTCTGAAGCTAAAGCAAGGGGATCATCATTCTTCATTTCAAGACTGAACAGTTTAATCATCAATTGAACATTTTCTAATTCTGAATGTGAGTCATAGAGTTCTTTTAGTTTATTCAAGGCTTCATAGGCATTTGAGAATGATGAAATATGGCGACTCACCTCTTCACTTACGGAGGCTGCAATCAAGGCATAGGACTTGCAGTTCTTATTTTCCCAAATGGCAAGCTCTTTGTCTGAAGTGGGATTTGCTGGTGGGTTTTCTTCTTGTCCTTCACAGATTCCTTTCCACAGCTCATTAAAAATGAGTGTGTGTTTAATATTCCGATACCATTCAAGATAGTTCTCTTTTCTGGAGAGAACCACCCCAACAATTGAGATGAGAGAATTCATTAGACTGCTGGAAAAAATCTTCTGAAGAGGAAAAAATTTCTGCTATAAAAACTTTCAACTCTTGAAACCTTTCAAATAAAGGGGCAAAAATTCTTGCTGGAAAAATACTCTGAGTTTAAAAAACTCTTTGCTGGAAACTAATTCTGCTCAAAAAATCTTGCTGAAGACTGAATTTAAAAGATAGAAACACTTTGCTAGAAACTGAATTCTGCACAAAAAAATATATATGTTTTTTTTTTTGTTTGGGAAAAAATGTATATGAAAAAAAGGTGGAAGGGGTGTTATTAAAAAATGGGCGGAATGGTATGAATGGGAGGGGGCGGAATTATGAAAGGGGAGAGGAGAAGTCGATAGGGAAAGCGCTGGTATGGAACAATATGGGAAGGGCGGACCACATATATATAAACAGAACATATATATAAACAGTGGAGGGGCGGAATGGAGGGATATGGTAAAAAATATGAATGGAAAATGGTATTGAACAATAGGGCGGTATTGACTATTAAGAAGTGGAAGGGGTAGTATATTATAACGCAGACAGTGTATTAATATGACAGAGGACGATATACCATGAAGGGCGATATAGAACGAAAGGGCGATATAACAGAATGTTGTATTATATATGGAAAACTGTATTGTTTATGTGATAGACAGCGCATTACAATGGACGGTATAAAGTGTGAAAGCCATATTAAACATTGGATAGCATATTAAAATGGACAGCGTAAAAACTTGGACAGCGTATTAAACGATGTATGTATTATATGCAGCGTGGAGGGCGGTGTAACATATATACAGCGTGTAAAAACACACAGCGTTTTTATAACAATGTTACGCCTTTATGATTGCAGCGTATGATATGAGCCGCCTTTGTAGTTGTTACAACTATGTTACGCCTGCACAAATAAAAAAAATGGCTTGGCTTCATACGAGGTACTGCAGCGTCGTTGTTGCAGGTCGAGTGGCGTTTGAGTGTTGTGAGGTGTGAAATATATGACAGAGTATTATGAAACAGCGCAGATGGTAGCGTATAACAGATGGGTGACTGGCGTTTCGAATTCGTGGGCCGAGGAGCCACGATGCCAAGGGAGCGTTGTATTATAAACCAAACAGCGTTCTATGACAGCGCTGGAATGGTATTACATGAGGTATTATAATATGAACAAGGCGTATGTCAAACTAACCTGCGTGGAGGCATATGGAATATATGCATATGGACAATCGATTTGTGGGAGGTGGGTATCGATTTGTGGGAGGCGGATGGCGCTGTATGTTGAGAGTATGGGAATGCGGTGTGACAGAGTGTAATACCAGCGGATATGTAATGAGAGGGCGTAGAATTTTGAGGGATGGGAGGTGTATGCAGAGTGAGGGAGAGGGCGTAGGGCGCAGAGTGGAGAGATGGGGGAGGTGAATGGGTCGATAGAGAAAGGAGGAGGCCTAAAAGGCCGTTACAGAAAAAAATTTTGAAATGGAATCTTGCAGAATGGCAGAGCCTGCAATTTGCAGATTGACAGAGGAGCCTGCAGTCTTCAGGAGCTGCAGGAGCTGGAGCTGCAAATGTCAGGGATATTAGAGAAAAAAAAATGCAGAATAACAGTCTAGCAATTAAGAGCAGCAGAAAACTATTAATAAAATTGACTGAGCAAAGGAGAGGGAGTTACACCACAGGGCAGAAATGCCAATAGTGGAGCTGGCTCTGATACCATGTCAAACCAGGAGGTAACTCCTCAAAATCAGAATGTGTATTAGCTGAAGAATGTACATGCTCTTATAGATGGGAGGTGAGGCTATTGGGATTCATCTCCCAATGACTCTTGGCCTTCCTTATTTCCTAATATTAAATAATATACAAAAAATACAAATGCACACCCATCCATAGGATTAGGTGTCAACAGAATCAATATATGGAAGTAGTTTTTTCACTTTTCATTCAATTTGATTTTTCATAGAACCACTTACATGATTGCATAAAGGTTTTGATAAACTCTTTATAAATTGAATGTTGTTTTTTGTATGCAAATTTTTCGAGGTATTTTACATGTGCACATGGTTCTCCTCCTTCTACTTATTTTTTCCCATATCTCTAAGTCATAGTCACATTATCATTTACTATATGTATTTAATTAATTACAGAGCGATTGTTGCTATTTTGTCGAAATGCAGGAGCACAAAGTTAAAGCGAAAAAAGCACTGGAATGGAAACTGTGAATGTGCTAGTGAACTGCGATATCAAAAAAAAGTGTTGTTAGCGACATAATAACTATTATCAGTAGTCGTATAGTATTATTGTTCTTCAAATTGTATACCTTCTTGTTAAAAATTCATTGTTTTGTGCAAATTCTGACATTGTTTATCAGTATTCTGAACAATTCGAACATAATTGTTCTTTTGTTGATAGAAATGAAAATGGATTTCAGTAACTATTTTTTATTGTTGAAAATATTTTTTGCCTTTGATGTTTATTTTGATCATATTTATGGTAATTAAAATTTTAACGTGATTATAATTTGAACTTGACTACAGTTGTTGCTACATGAATGACGTATTTTAGTTTGTTATAATACCAATAACAAAGACCATATTTTTTTACTTTAAATATTGTCATCTAGCTTTGACCAATATTTTCAATTTGTTCTATTCTCTTATCTATAAAATATATAAAATAAACATTGACAAATTGTTTTCACAAATAAAAATAATTAATATCTAATATTTGAAATCATTCTATATTCCGCATAATGAAATCTTTGCTTCTAACTCCCCCTGTCCCCACACGGTCCCGCCATCGTTTTTGCAAATAACTTGCAATCACTTTAATTATGTCATAATTGAATATATCATATATGAAATGACATTTAACTACTATCATTGCTAATGATATAAAATGAAATTTTCTACTATCGATTTTAATGATATTCATTAAGCATTGATTGTCATCAATCTTGCAATTTTGCTAGTACTTATGGTAGATACGTTCCATACGCTTTAGAAATTGATATCAGGATAATTCAACACATTCACTCTGTAAAATTATTTTTCTATTTTCCAATTCTAGCTTAGATAATTGCACATTTAGAGATTGTATTTGTATTATTCAATATTAAAGGAAATTAGTTCATTAGATAAATAATAAAAATTTCATTTTGTAAGGTTTCTTTTGACAAAGAAAAAATGCACTTCCAATTGTAGAATTATAGATTATCATATCCTCTTATTTGCAAATTTCTTGATGTCCTTGAATATAAATGCAATGAGAATAATAGTTGCAACTTGTAGTCCTAAATAATAATAATTACATTTTGTAAAGGTTACAATGACAACTTTACAGGAAGAAGTTATTGAATAAAAAATCATGAGTATCAAAATCGAATTGCATGCCAAGCAATTATTAACATTGTAACTGAGGCATGCAAAACTATTTATGTTAATGCACATTCATTTTTTATTTTCCTCTCATGATTTTTCCGGAGAACTAGTTCCGCACAACGACTCCCACACAAATTTCTTCACATAGCTATTTTCGTAGTTGTAAAATAAATTCATAAATAATAATAATAATAATAATAATATTAAAACATACAATAATAATAACGACGGAAATAAAAAATAACAAATGAACATGGGAAGAATTGCAAAACAAATCCATAACCGGAAAAAAAATCTCGAGCTTTCATTGTACTAACCGAGCTGCATTTCATACAGTCTACTAATAATAAAACAACCACTAGTTTTGTATACGTACAAGTACATCCTGTTGGAAATATGATGCAGAGTGTTGTCCTTGATGGCAACCCACTGAATGAAGATGAAGACATGCGACTGTTGACATGTGTTGTCCTTGATGGAGAACCACCTGATGAAGTAATACTTGACCTGATGGACTTGGTAAATGATGTAAATCTGATGTGATATGATGTTTTTTGACAATATGATGCTGATTGTTGTCCTTGAAAGGCAACCCACTTGATGAAGATGATGGAAACTTACTTGATGAAGTTGTGCTTGATAGAATATGTCTTGATGAACTAAATATGATGTATCTACAGTGTGTACAGAAGGAAATGGAGAAAGGAATTCAGCATGTGCTAATTCTATGATGAAAAAGAGTATGTCTCTAGGCATACGTAGATTGGCCTAGGGGAAGCCGCGTATGCACACGGAAAAGAACGTTCCAAGTCGCGTATGGGCAAAAGCGCTCAAAAAGTGCAAAACCAAGGGTAACCATCATGGTATTGACCCATTGTATTGGGTAATGATCCGCCTAATTGACCCCGTCCAGGAATACCATCAGAAGTAATGTAGTTTTGGGCTCATGGTATTGTTTTGGCTCATGGTATTGAAAAAGGATAAACTCATAAGGAGAAGAAATTCATTGTGCAAATCATGAGTGTGGGAGCTAGATGTCTGAACTTGAATGAATACTTCTCTCTGAAGTATATCTGAATGGAAAGGGTTAAGGTTTGATGATAGATCTGAATCTATGATGCTCCAATGAAGAAATGATGAAGCAGAATATCTAGATCTGTAATGTATTTTGTATCTGCTAGATCTATTTATGGAAGGCTTAGATTTGAGATGAGGCGAACATCTGTCTGAAGTAAAAGGGTAAATCTGAACCGAATATCTGATCTGAAGAAGTATGCTGCTCTGAAATGGTTAAAGATCTATACGCTAGTTCATCGCAGAGGAAGCGCGTATATACGCGGCTTCACTGAAGATAAAGCACGTATGCGCAGTGAAATTTACACAGAGGTATACGCTGGTTTATGTGGACGAAGCGCGTATATACGCGACATCAGTGAATGGAAAGCGCGTATGCAAACTAGGGTTTGCTGATGCAAGGGGTATGAAATGTCTGATCTGTTCTACTATGTTTCTGCTATCTGATCTGTGTTGTCTGAATTGATAAGTATCTGTTGGTGATGTATGTTTGAGCTTAAAATTATGGAAAGGGTCCAGTTTGAAAATATGATGAAATGTGGCCTGCAAGTGGTGTCCTAAAGGAAGCTTTGGATCCGTTATGAAAATTGATGAAACGTGGTCCACAGGTGTCGAGTTGTAGCCTCAAATAAATGGGGTGGCAGCTCCTTCCTGTGTGAGGTCAGCAAATGAGATCGGGGTTTAGGTTTCCTTCCAGGTGAGGCTGGTAAACGAGAGCAGGGGGTCGTAGCTCCCTTCCAGGAGAGGCTGGTAAACGAGTCAGGGGGTTGAAGCTCCCTTCCAGGAGAGGCTAGTAAACGAGCGCAGGTGGGTGCCTGCGTGCTGGTAGAGTCTGCACCAACACATATGTTGTAAGATGTTTTCTCTATGATAAAATATTGAAGGCTGAGCAACTACATCGGTGGTTTTCTCCCGACTTGGGTTTCCACCTAAAAATCCTGGTGTTCATGTGTGATGCTTTGTGTGATGGTTTTATTCTGTTCTTACTACACATGTTTACTGTTTATAGAACATCTAATGAATGAATGATGGAATGATATAAGTGAAGAACTAATGGCATAATTAGATCTCTGGGTATACGCGAGTTTTATGAAGGGTATCCGCGTGTATACGCTAGTTGGCTTCAGCAAAGTAGCGTATGAGTTTTAGAGCATGAAAAAGTAAAAATTTTTAGTTTGCCCTAAATACTGATTCACCCCCCCCCCTCTCAGTATTTTTCCCAACACATCCACACAACTTTTTCTAGTAGGCTAATACAAAATAGCACTACGCAACTAACTACTAAAAAAAAACAACAAGAACAACAACCTCACCATCCATATCCATATTTCATTCTCATTACAATCACATCATACCACTCAATTAACAAATATTCTGGGCCTAATCTCTAATTCGTTAACTATAATTTATCCACATTTTCTTTGTCTATCATTAATTTATCTCACTAATTACATATATATACAAGCTATTCATTAGTACACCAACAATACCCGTAGTAACTACAACTACAATGGACGCACCAACACTAGCACCAAGAGCACACCTAGCCAATCCTCATAGATTTTTCTCTAATCCACAACAACTGAATCGAATGATAAATACCAATATATTAAAATCAATATGTACTTGAATTCACTAAATATATATCGAAAAGGATATTTTATAATATCGATAGATACAACCTTATGGATATCTTTGCAACTAGCTATGGTAACGTCATTACATGTGGATTTACTAAATGGATATTAATAGTAGTACTTTCTTTTAATTAATTTTTTCATGTTAGGTGTGAATACAAAGTTTATTTATCTAGAACGTAGAGAATTATTTCATAATTTTGTATGTTATCTGTTATTATTATGATGGTTGGGTGAAAATGTGAAGCTGGGTTACACTTTTTGCCCTTTTTTGAGAAAAAAATTTCATTTTTTTCGGTTCTTCAACTTTCTGCAAACTATAACAATTTTTCTGTGTAGAATTTCATTTTGCGATAAAAATAAAAGTTGTGAGAAATTTTGTTAGATTTCTATTACTTATTTTTTGAATTTTTTTTATGCAAATTTGATATGTCAACTTAGCGTTTCTTTGAGTGTGTGTTTCTTAACAATCAAAGGATTCATAAGAAGTCATGTTATGACGCAATGTTGTATTCATTGAAAATTTGTGTTTTTGAGAAAACAAAATGTGTTACAACAATCTAGACAGAGTCTATTTTGTTTTTTTCATATTTACAAAGCCAATGGATGCATATCATAATTACTAGAATTTTTTGAACTGGTCCAATACGAAAAACTGCGTATTTTGGATATGTTTCGCGTCGCAAGAAATTTCTTAACATATAAGTTATAAACTAAAAATCTAAAAGCTACCCATTAGAGAAGACAGACCAATGTAATGCCCCATAATTTTTTCAATTTTTTTTACAATGTATTTTGGGAGATACAAAATTTTGATTTCACTGAATCACAATGACCCTCAGAAATTGTTTGCACCTATTTTATTAGAAAAATAATTAAAATTAATAAACGTTTATGAAATCCCATAAAAGTTATATTTCATGAAAGTAGATTCAATTCTGAAAATGCTTGTCTTGGTTCTGACAGTTAATTAAGAACCTTTCATGGAGTTTAATCAGTCCAAAGTTGCAGAACCGTTTTCAGAGCCTGGTTTTTGCATAATTGGTGACGCATTAGTTCGGCCGAACTTTTTAACAAAAGTTCGGCCGAACTATTGTGTAACTCTCCGTCAGCCAGAAAGTTTTGTGGAGCCCCCTACTAAAAACACATTTCGCGTCAATATAAATTGCTGTGAAATGATTCACAATTTTCGCACATTTCGCACTTCATCTCATTTTACAAAGATCTTGGTTTGGGTTCAAAAGCTTTTCTTCAAGGTTTGGGTTAAAGAGCATTTCTTGGAAGCAAATTGATTTTACAAAATATTGGTTTGGGTTCAAAAGCTTTTCTTCAAGGTTTAGGTTTAAGAGCATTTCTTGGAAGCAAATTGATTTTACAATTTTGGGTTTAAAGAATTTTTTTGGATGACATTTCTTAGAGGCGGCGTGATTTTGGCAAAAATTGTAAAAAATTTCTTGGACGTACATTCAAAAGACATTTCTTGGAGGTATGTACGTGTTTTGAGTTGAAGTAAATCTTTTGAGCTTCGTTTCATTTTTATAAGATATTTTTCTCTCAAATTTTTTAAAGTAAATGTTTTGAATTGGAATATGTATTTTTTGCAAAAAATTTACACTGAATTTTTTTAAATTAAATCTTTTGTGATATTTTTTGTAATTGAGTTATTGTCCAATTTTTTGAAGGAAATTTTTTGAACTTCATACCCTATTATCATGGGAAATCGAAGAACTTGTGCGAGAAAATATGATCGAAAAAGAGACCCTAAGACACGTAGAGAAGAGACTAGACAATCTCGCAAAAGAAAGTTAGAAGCCCTCTCAAATATTGAAGAGGAAAATCAACCTCAAGCAGAAATTGAAGCAGGTATGTAAATGTAAATATTATGATCTATTGATATATATTTAAAATTTTCCTAATGTAAAATGTGAAGCTTAAATTTTATTTGATGAACTAGTTTGAAAAATATTTTGTTTGATGTAAACAGACAGAGATATTCCTCAAAATATTGAAGAAGAAAATCAACCTCAAGTAGAAATTGAAGCAGGTATGTAAATGTAAATATTATGATCTATTGATATATTTTTAAATTTTTCCCAATGTAAAATGTGAAGCTTAATTTTTATTTGATGAACTAGTTTGAAAAATATTTTGTTTAATGTAAACAGACAGAGATACTCCTCAAAATATTGAAGAAGAAAATCAACCTCAAGCAGAAATTGAAGCGGGTATGTAAATGTAAATATTATGATCTATTGATATATTTAAAATTTTTCTAATATTTATTGACATATTTATTAATTTAGTGATTTATTGAATATGTACTATTTTTTCGAATATGTACAGATGAAATCACTATCGATAATGAGATGTTAGAAAATGTTGACATTCACACATATGGAGATAAAAAACATGACCATGTTATACGATATCGTGTCGACCGCATTTTTGAAAAGCATTTCTTAAATGAGCGAGTGATAGTTCAGGCTCAAATGTTGAAAGGTCTCCTATCATCAAGGAAATTAAAAGAAGCGACGACACTATTGGGTATTCGAAAATCAACCAAAGATAAAAAAATGAAGGAAGAGGTGATAAAAAATATGAGTAGTGCTATAAAGTCAATTAAGAGATCTCGAGATAAAGATGTTTCAAATGTACGTAGAGGAATACAGACGACAATGGTTTCACCAAGTACTCAAGAGAAACGCTTGATAACATCTATGGCACGAGCACTGGGAACCTCACGAAAAACTCTGCACAAACATCGAAAATTTCGACTGCAAATAGATGTAAATGATGAACTCCCTTGTTGGAGAGCTATTTGTAGGCAACCATACAAAGATAGACTTGGAGAAGATGTTAAAAAAATAATATATGAATATTGGAAGAACAATTCGCGTGTTTCACCAACTGCAAGACATGTGATGCGAAGAATAATAGCACGAAATCAATACGAAGAACATGAAAAACATCTCTTGGAAACCACTCAGATAGAGTTATTCAACAAGTTCAAAGAAGAGAATCGTCAAATTCATGTTTCACTCAATGCTTTTGTTCAACAAAAACCATGGTATGTAAAACCTATCACCGTACACGACACTTGTTGTTTCCGTTATCATGTGGAATTTGAGTTATATTATGACATATTCCTTGATTTCGGTAGAACATTATGGAAGGATTCACCTCCTCCTTCCACTATCCATGAATTCATATCTCAAATTCTATGTGAAAGAGAAAGCGATGAACTATTTTACAAAAAGAAATGTGTTGGTGGTAAAAAATGCGATGATTGTGGAAATTTGACTAAATTTCAAAAAAAATATCTTATTGATATAAATGATCAATCATTGTCCAACATGAAAGTGAAATGGAAGAGATATGAATATATCGGTTCATCGATTCAAGGTGCAAATAGTGTTAAAAGAATCGAATTACGAGAAGACGAAATTTTTCTGATAGAATTTTTGAGAAAGTTTGAGGCAGAAATTTACAAATACACCAAGCATTCCCATAGAGCTCGATGGAAAGACTTGCAATTCAAAAAATCTCGTGAAGTTTTTCCACCAGGGACCATTTTGTCAGTGATTGATTTTGCAGAAAACTACACATTTGTTCCACAAAAAGAAATTCAGAGTGAATACTATCACTCTGACCAAGTCTCCATGCTCGTCCATATTCTATATAGACACGCTGAACAAAATGTCGATCATATAGAAAGCACGAGTGAAAATCGACATATCATTAAAGAATATCACTTTTATATCGGTGACGATCGTATACATGATACATGTTTTGTACAACATTGTTTTGGAAGAATTTATGATTCATTGAAAAATCGTGGAATAACATTCAATGAACATTGGATATGGTCAGACGGATGCGCGGGTCAATTCAAATCTGCACGATCATTCTTTTGGTTGTGTTGTCTTCATAAGAAAACTTGCATTAAACATTGTTGGAATTTCTTCGAGACTGGCCATGGAAAAGGAGAACATGACGATGTAGGAGCATGCATAAAACGAGTACTTCGAAGATATCAAATGAACCACTCTGCACACCGACTTGTGAATGCTGAAGAAGTTGTTCAATGGTGCATCGCTGCTCTAAGCCATGAGAAAAACCCATCAAGAGAAGTGCGAAGGTACATTCAATTTAATTTATATTGGAAATCTAATTTTAAACATTGTACATTTATCATGCAATGATTATTTTTAATTATATTTTGATATCATATTTACAAATTCTTTTTCTAATTTTCCATATAAAGGTTTTTCTGGCATATTGGAATCGAAGACGTAGATAGATCAATTGGAAATGACGTTGAAACAATAAAAGGGACTCGAAAATTGCATTCAATTCAAACAAAGTTGTCCGGAAATGTGTTTGCATTGGATAAAAGAAAATATTCTTGTTTTTGTGATGTTTGCATAGACAACACAAAATCCAATGACGTTTGTGAAAACAAAATGTATGTGAATGATTGGAAACATACAGAGCTAAATACAAAGGGAAAAATGTCTGTTGCAATGTTTGAAGAAATGCAATTAGAGGAAACTACAATATCATCCGATGGTGATCGAGTTTATGATCTTGTTAGAGAAGGTAACATTTGAATTACTTTCTAATGATTTAAAGATCTAGAAATAAATTTAAATATGCATAATTAAATGTTAAATTTTTATTTTATTGTGAAGGAGATGTTTTTGCTGTAACTGCACCTATTGAAAACGATGAAAATGTGAAGTATTATTTGATGTGTTGCACTGAACGAAAAATGAAATTATTACAAGACTATAATGATCACGGATTTCAGTATGACAGAGGGTCTATTATACTGAAAGGTTATTTTTTCAGACAAACTCATCAAAGTGGAGACTTTGTTTACTTTGAAGACTATGAACTTGATTCCATAAGTTGCCAATATAGTCACTTGGTGTGTGCAGCACGCATAAAGTTGATAGAAGTTCAATCAAGAAAAAATCGAAAATTAAGAAATGGAAAATGTCAAAATCCGATCATGAACGGATTATTGAAGATGGAATTCCATTAGAATTTTTTTGAGTGAAGTGTCCAACAATTTATTATCTTTGGATTAAATATGTTTTAGAACTTCCAATACTCAACTAAAAATTGAGCTGCCTATGTTATTTGTGGTTTGCACATGTTACAAATTGTTTGGGTACAAGCACGTGCTCTAGTATCAACTGAAAGTAGTTTTTCTATACATGTGCATTGATGAAAAATGTTATATGTATTGGATATATATATTCTAGAATGAAATTAATTGTTCTTGTATATTAATTTTTCTTGTATATGTTTTCCTACCGTATGGTACAAATTATTTCACTTTATTTTGTAAGGTCAGATTTGGTCCCCATATGGCCTAGCCTCCAAGGGACGAGATAACAAGTGGTTGTCCCCACTTGCCCGAATCTCAGCGTTTAAGTACAATTTTACTGTTTATGGCGGACATCTTACATGATGTCCTAGCCAAGGATATATTCTTTTTGTTTCAAGTTTCCGGTAAAATTTGTCACCAAATGACCTACTAGGATATTATAAATACTAGCTTTGTAAGATCATTTGTCATTCAGAAAAATTCGAAAGTCTTGGACTGTCAATCAATTTAAAGTATCATTCACCCTAGGGAGTGTAAAATATTCAATGTAGGTTGGTGACGATGCTCACTCCTAGCTTGAAGCAGCTCCAATGACCAATTATTTAATGAATTCCAATGCACTAGACCAAAGTTGGTGACCCACTTGGTTTTTCACCCAAGAAATTCCAAGGTACTCTTCTTACCTTTGGCCCCCAAAGCTACAATGGAGTTATAGGAAGGTGAAGAAATTTTTTTTCACTAATAGGAATTTGGTCACATCCCTTATCTCCCCTTATCATAAAGTTCCTATCTACTACATTATCCAACGTGTACTCAAGATCACTATTTCGTAATTAGAATATCACAATATCATAAGTTCTCACAAAAATACTTGGAATGCCATTACGACACTCATCTAACAATGGGGAGCTCAAAACCTAGAAAGCTCCTCGTCCCCTTAATAATAATGTGTTTAATTTAGTCTTTTAGGTGAGGATTGAGTGTGAATCTTGTTTTCACATACAATTTAATAATTAATTGTTTAATTCCATAAATTTGATTATTCACCAAAATACATGTCATATCCACTATTTGTCTCTCCTACAAATTCCCATTATTTTATTAAAATATATGATTTTATCTCACCCAACTATCACATGTTCCTAAATTTACTCCTAATTGTTCCCTATGCCCTAAATCTACTCCTAATTGTTCCCTATGCTCCTTTTCCCTTACTTATTTTTAGAAAGTTATTTTCCTAGATCCATCATAACTATGGATCTATCAAGCGCCGAGAGGGATCAAATATCTAGAGGTGCAAACCTCTTTTTTGAGTGCAAAACTTGAAGAAATGTTTGCACCTCAAGAGATTTGATCCCTCTCGTCGCTTGATAGATCCGTAGTTAAGATGGATCTAAGTTGGTTTCAGTCGTGTGCAACCAAGGAAAAACTATCGATAATATGAGAAACATATGATTAATTTTATCAATAATATGTAAATACATCTAATATTAATATAACCATTTTAGATATGCTAAATATGTTTGAGATTTATCAAGTCATTTTAATTTTAATTTTCTTAGTTACCTCAATTTGTTGAGATGATAAATATTGTAGAATAACTTTAATAATGGAAAATGATCAAATAAAATTTTTGAATGCAAAGTGACAATGTAATAATATTGAATGATAGAATGTGAATAATTAGAATGTAATCAATTACAAATAGCATTTATTGTGATCAATCTTAAACTATTTTCTTCTTCTATTCTTATTGTCACCCTTATTAGTTTTGTCATCTTTCCGTATCGAGTATATTAAAAAGAAAGTAAAAATCATAAATCATAAACCATTTAAATATTTAGCTCGAACTCTTGTAGTAAACACCATACCTTGTCTCTCTTGCTCTCCAATATTATTAGGTTTAATTATTATAACACAAAACTCGTTCTACATTGTCAATAATTTTTTGCGCTTACACTGAAATAAATGAACACTATTAATCCAATGACTTTACAAGTAATGTATCATCATACATGAAATTATATCAAATCAGAAATCAACATATACAATGAAATCAATTGGGATTGTCTTGTTACAAGTAACATTTCAATTTACCACATGTGAAAATGTAGGTTGAAACCATCCAAAACTTTAAGTTGTAGATTGAAACCATCCAAAAATTTAAGTTTTAAAACCCTTTTGATTATATATTGTGCAACATTAAAACATTAAACATTTAAAGTTCATTAAATATCACATGCAAAATGTATATTGAAACATGCCATGCCAATTATAATTTAACTATCCAACAAAAACATTTAACATTAAATATCACATGCCAAATTTAGTTCAGATGACAACATTACTTCACATTCACATGCCAAAAGTACTAAAACCATCCAAAAATTAAATAAAACAAATTATATAATAACAATGTAATAAAATATGTCCAAAATTGTAAATCTCACTTGAGTATCAAACTGTATCAAGTTTAACAAATTTTAAAACCATCTAAATTTTAAAATCAAATCTACTGTAAATGATGTCCATCAAATGGAGGATCTAGCATCTGGGTCTCAGTCCGCGCCCTATCCTGTGAATAGGAAACCTACATACACAATGCACATGTACTTGAACATTAAAATTTGAAGTTTTAAAAATGAATGAGAATATATATATCTAGAACTTCATGTAAAAAAAAAAATATAACAAAAAAATCATGCAATACCTCGTAAGGTTCCCTCTCCATTTGATGAACAGGTTCTGCCATAGAAACATCTGCAGTGGTAAAATGTACAATATACATGTACAGTTAAATATATATATATATATATATATATATATATATATTAAAAACTTTCAAATGAAAATGCACGTGTACACATATATAAACTTATTTTCAATAATATTAAAAAAAGGAACTAAAGACAACCTGTTCAAATGCTGTGGATGTTCCTATCTCCGTCGCTAGAGTCCCCGGATTAAAAAAATCTTCTATAGGAACCTAAATTCAAAAAATTTTAAATAACTCAAAATATAGATCTCTCTCTCTATATATCTCACTTTTTAATGGAACTTTTTGAGGTAGAATATATATATATATATAACTTTTAAACATAAATTTTGAACTTGTGAAAAATTTTCCATACTTGTGGCACATCTCTCAATGAAGTAGAAGGTATATCTCCTAAGGAAGAAGAAGGTACCGCCATCCCAAAAACATCAGACGGAATCGGTACCTATTAAAACATTTTATCAAATTATATATATACATACATGTACATGTGTGGAAACAATTATTTATTTTAGAGTCACTTAAAAAACACTAACATTTTCCAACATATCATGATGGTCAGACCCATTTGCATCGTTTGAACCGGAGGTCCCGAACGTGATATTAACATTTTCATCACGCATCATGCCTGAGAACTGCAAATGGTGTTTTAACATATAATCATACATTTTTGTTAGATTAATGTACACATACAAATAAATGTATACATGTACATACACATGTATTTATTACAAATTGTACACATATATATGTAAATATAATTTCAAACCCTAAGGTCACCAACACATACCGTTTCGGTGCCCTCTTCCTCACGAAAAATTAGGTCTTGCAGACCATTGCGACAATTTATTGCATATGTTCGGAGATCTTCAACATTCATGTTGTAAATCTCCTCATCTGTACGATAAACAAAATTGGAACGTGCATTTTCACGTGCTCGTTGTCGATTTAAACAAAGATCGACTCCACTCAATCCGCTATGAACATTGTCGATCATAACATCTCTTGCTTCTCGACTTATTTGAGAATTCGCATCCATCTCTGATCGCAGGGTTTCGACTCGAAACGGTCGACTCACCAATGGCAGCTCAGGGCGAGGCAACTCCACATCTCGCTTAGCACCCTTACGTTGATATAATCGACCTCTCCCCGGGCCAAAAAATTATGAAGGAAGGTCATTGTAGTCGGGTTTCATACCCAAAAAAAATTCTGCATAAAACATCTGTGCAAAATAAACAGGAACCTCATTGTTCCATGGAAGCCTTCCAAATGCCGCAAGATTTCGATCATACAAATAAGCAGCTTTGTCTGGGTGCTTGAAATACTGCACCTTCAACATTTTTCTTTTTTGCCCTTCTTTATAATTAAACATTGACTTGGCCTCTGCTCTTGTAACTCTTTGTTTTATGTCCTGCCATTTATCGAGACCTATCACTGTTTCTTTTCTCTTTCTCATCAGTTCTACAAACGAATCAGTCGTTGGCCCCAAATTTTTGTACACATTTACCATTTCACCCAATGAATGTGTAACTATTTCGAGGCTTTGTCTACTCTCAGCAGGTAGAGACAAAGCCTCGAGATCTCTTTGCAATTTTGCATGAAGGCTTTGACACCTTTGTAAGGTGCATTCTGCCATGTTCGTTTCCCATGGTATATCGGTAATCTCAGCCGGATAAGTTGTGATGGGTTGACAGCCTTCTTCTTCAATGTAGCGCGCTACCCTGCGTCTTTTTTGACCACTGGCTCGAACATTTTCAGCCTCTGCATCAATATATATATAATTTCGTATATTAGAAAAAACACGTGTAAAAAAAGTTGTACAAATTTAATGAAAAAATATTGAAATTGATGGCAACCTTGATGTTGTTGGTTAACATCATCCTTAACATGACCTTGCTTAGAATCAACCCTAGAATGACGCTGCTGAGAACCAGACCCACTGTGACCCTGTTGAGAACCAGCCGCTGTTGATTGGCCTTCGGGGGAATAATATCACCCCCTTCCCGCAACCTGCTACCACTCATACCTCGACCGGTTGAACCTTGGCCACGCTCCATGGATGGAGTAGAAACCCTTCTCCTCTTGCCTCCTAAAAATTAAAATATGAAACTTATTAACAACTAATTTAACTCACAAAGTTAATAAAAAAATCAATTCCATATGTACACACATGTATGGAGATTTAAGATTATATTTAAATATTGTGAACATCCCCCGATCCCTGAACCTCCATATGGGATTCGGCTGATCTTCGTCGTTCATCCTCCATGATATATATCTATTGGTCGACATTTACACAAAATAGATTTCAAAAAATAAATTTGTAATTTAGTGTACACAAATTATGTAGAACACAACTTTCAAAGCAATAATTGATCATGTGTGAAACTAAATTTAATTGAAAAAGATATTATAAAAATGATAAGTTCACCAAATTGCGCTTTACATGGTGGGAGCACACTTGGTATAAATTTACTACTTATACACTTTAGTTTGTGGAAGAAATGACACATGTACATAGTTTACCTTAAATTTGTTGTGTTTTACGGATATTAAAATGAAGAACTTCTATTTAGATCCATTCCAGAGATTGACTGTAGGGGCATTTACTAGATATTTCACCTTTCATAAAATATGAGATCCAGAGGCTACCTGGCCCTTTACAGACTCTGCCTATAGAACTTGTAGAAGTAAACACTAGAGGCATTAACAATATCAAAGAACGTTTTCATGCTAAGACATGGGAATGTGTCTCTTTCCCTACGCAAAAAAATAGTTCAAGGTAGTTAATCTTCATAGACATGTCATCAAGCAAGTCAATGTGATCATCCCCAACTTAAATTTTATGAAATTAGGCTTGGAATCCTCTACAACCTGGTGGATAGAGTTGAATGGGAACTAGGTTGAAAGGCCTTTACAAAATACAAGCTAGTGAATAACACTTACTAGGTTATGCCAACAAATAAAGTGGGAGAAATGTTTTCTCCTCGAGGTTGTCCAATTGGGTGTGTAATACCAACTTCACACATTTCCTCACAGGTTTCTCTCTTAGGTTACAAATGTCTTCCACCTTATTTGTTATATATTTTTCAATTTCCCGAGGATTCCTTGATTTTTTTCTCCTACCATCTCCCTCTCTCACTCCCCAAATTATTGTCATCAAACATGCCCCATTGAGGATCTAGAGCAATGTTTGCACCATACTTAGAACTGTCATTGCTGTTAATTGAAATTGGAGTCATGTCTACTAGATTTCTTGCTTAAGTGGCTCTTACTTGGACAATATCCTAAGATGAGTTTGACATGATGGTCATATGAGGTTGGAAGCTACTTAGTGTAATTTTCCTTAAATCTTCAAAAAAACAGAGCAAACATGTTATTTTCGATCATTTTTTATTAGCTTCTGCATACAGCAAATGTTATCACAATTGCAACACAATCATGTTCCATGAGCATGAATTATGAATGTCACAAGACAAATGGCAAGGAAATTTGCATTCATTTAGGCAAAATAAGGCTATGACATTAAGGTCCATGCTAGAAAAAATTATGCAAATAAAGTTGCTAAGTCTTGATACTTACCATGTGTTTCAAAGCCATAATGAAGGTTGGCTTTGAGAGTGTCCTCTCAAAGCCTTGTCTTGAGATGAAATTTAATTCAATGTCTCTTAGAGTTGCAAGGTGGAATTGATAGAACTATTTGATTTCTTTACCATAAATGGATATCTCCTTTCATCTATACCTTTCTCTACCATCTTATTTCCAACTGAAATGGGAATTTTCACATTTTGAATGCCATTACCATGTAATTTGGTAGCCTGCTAGCTAGACCTATCACAAGTAATGTTGTCATACCAAACTATTTCTCTTTCTCAACTCAGTGACCATGACTCTCTTCTCACAACTTTCAAGAATCACTAGAAGAGGTTGATAAAGAATATAGGAAGGAAATTTGTACATGAGCTCTATTATTTGACTTGAGAGTCAGTTGTTTGAAGAGGCATGTTTTGTCGACTTGTGTTTGGTTGATGGTTTTGTACACCAATATGTAAGAGTACATGGAGATATTCACATGATGTGAATTTTTTTTCTTTGAAGGAGAAAAATGATATGTCAGCGAGCTATGTTTCTTGCATGATGTGTTTTCAATTTGATGGTTTTGTTTGTGACAAGACGTCACAAGATTTTAGGAAGGTCCACTCTTGAGCGAGAGCCTCATGATTACAACCTAATCATGAGAATCAAATTGGAGTGCATCCTTATTTTGAAAACAAATAGGATTATAAGCTACCTAGGACTCAAACCATCATTTTTAAATTTGAAATATCATGGTGTGTTGTTTCAATCCCTGAATCCACAACCCTAACATAAATTGTTTTATTCTTTTTTTGCAGGATTTAGTTGGTTATATTAAAAGTCAGTTGAATTTAAAATTATTAGCTTAGTGGCATGAACCAAACATATTGTACATATTAAATGAGGAATTTCGCTCTCCCAATCATTTCTAAATCACCCATATCACCAAGAAAACATGTTTTAAAAGAACATACTTTGGTATGGGAAAGACATTAGGTTTCAAATATTATAAGATTGTATAATATTATAAGATTGGATAATTATATTATTTGTCATATTATATTTTGATGCTTATAGAGTGAAAAAACTGAAAGAATCAACTTGTACGGTCATTTTAATGGTGGGTGGAGAATTGGGGTCTAAAACATTTTGGAGTCATTTTGAGGTATTAAATGACATTTCTGGGGGTCAAACGATTATCCCTTGTGCCAAAATCTTGACCATTATTATACACTTAAAGACATATCCAATGGTGCAAGAAAAACATCAAATGAAGTTCATTCAAAATTTATGCCTTTAGTAAGTTGACCTATCATGTTGACCAGGTCATGGTACGAAAGAATGAAATTTTAGCCCCATTACTCATACATGGCAAGCTAGCTACATGTGGAATTTTAACAAGACTCTAAAAGGTCTAAAATCACAAACCTCGTTAATGGTTGACAGAGTCAAATCTTACACCTAATTGGCTATCACGCTATGTTAAATACTTGGCCACTAGGAGGAATAAGAGTTCCATTTTGTGTTATTGTATTTTGTTCCATAGTTCAAAATACAACTAAGAGTGTGAAGTTAGAGAGAAAAATGTATGAAGTCAAGTTTTTATAGCAACCTTACACGCTAAAATTCAGTAGCTAACTCTAGAGCATGTTTACATTTTAGTGTTGTTTTTCTCCCATAAGGATTTCCTAGGGAAAAAGGAGTCTATAGCATCATTAAGTTTTAGGGTTGCTTGTCTCCCATAAGGATTCATAGGAAAATAATTGTATTGATTGTCTAGAGATATATGTATGTGTTTGTTTCATTATGTTCTCTATTTCTTACGTTGTGTTTCATTATGTTTTATATTTCTTACATTTCTGCCCTACTATTTTTCTTTCCAATCAAGGTTTATAAAATAACATGAGAAGCAACATGAGACTTGGAACAATCATTTTCATTATCTATATGGAAGGCAAGAAGGATTATATACCCTTAAGCTTAATCTTATGTAGTTTTTCAATTTTTATCATATATTTTTTGGTAAGGGTAAATGTTTTTTATCTATAGTACAAGTCATGAGTTCCCCAATTTTACCTTATATGTAAAGCATGATTCTAGGATTACTACAATTTGTACTTGGTTTTTTATTGTGATGATGCCCTATCTAAATCTAGACATAAGTGATGATGGTCTTCTCCAAATCAACTCATGTATCCTCATTAAATTTATACAAACATTTCAAATTCATATTTTCTTTCATAAAATTCTAGGAATATTAGAAGAATCAGTAAAAAGTGAGATAACCATCTCAATATGCCCCCCATAATTCATTTTATAAAAGATAAATTTGTAAAATCCCTTTCGGTAATAATGGATGTTATTAATTAATTAAAAAACATAATATATAATAAAATTTTGACAAATAAATTTTTTGATGAAAATGTGCTATGAAAGTAAAGGTTTAAAGGAAACATGTACAAGGCATAGTTGAGCCAAATTATTATCTATTTATTGAACTAGAAAGGACATATAATTATTACACATGTATAATTTACATTCAAATGCTTCTTTGATTTATCTCCTATAGCTTAACGTAATGCTAGATATATAATTTAAGTTGAAGGCCCATGAGATAAATATGACTTCTATGTGACATTTGTATTGAATCATCTATGTGTTGTGTTATATGAACATAATTGGTACGCATATCTAATTTACATTACTAATATGTCATGCTTCTTTAATTTATCTTTTATAGATGACCGGAGCATCCCTTTTTAATCTATCCCTTTTGACTTCGGATATGTGGGCAATATTCATCCGCATATTTTTCTATCATAAAGCAGTGAGTAAAATTGTATTCCATTTGTATCAATGTTAAGGTTAAGCACATGGATTAAAGTTTTATATATTAGATGAGGAGGCTATGTATTACATATGGTCTTGAATGAGCTTTTGGACTCTTTAGATATATATCTAAAGAGTCCAAATGCTCATTCAAGACCATATGTAAATGGTCTTGAATGAGCTTTTGGACTCTTTAGATATATATCTAAAGAGTCCAAATGCTCATTCAAGACCATATGTAATCATCATCTAACTTAGCAAGGGATTTGCAATACTATATTTGAGTTGGCTAGCTCCATTTCAAGATATTATGGTTATCCAAGAGGGGATATAAAAAATGAAAAGAAGGATATTGAACTGCAGGTTATCCAAGTTGGACATAGAACCAATGGAGAAACCTAAGGAAAAACTATGTTTCCAGGTCGAACCTTTGTAGAGGTTCCAGTACCTGAGAGTAAAATCCAGTTTGGGGCTATTAAATTCTAACTGTACTGGTAATTGTGCTAGGGGGGAGAAATAGGATGTAATTTCCTCTTCTCACGGTTGGGAGTCTTGTTTTTCATGTGGATTCAACCAAACATATTGTACATATTAAATGAGGAAATAATTATTACACATGTTTAATTTACATGAACAAATGCTTCTTTGATTTATCTCCTATAGCTTAATGTATTATGCTAGATATATAATTTAAGTTGAAGGCCCATGAGATAAATGACTTCTATGTGACATTTTTAATGAATTATCTATTTGTTGTGTTATATGAACATAGTTGGTACGCATATCTAATTTACATTACTTTAATATGTCATGCTTCTTTAATTTATCTTTTATAGATGACCGAAGCATCCCTTTTTAATCTATCCCTTTTGACTTCGGATATGTGGGAAATATTCATCTGCATATTTTTCTATCATAAAGCAGTGAGTAAAATTGTATTCCATTTGTGTCAATGTTAAGGTTAAGCACATGGATTAAAGTTTTATATATTAGATGAGGAAGCTATGTATTACATATGGTCTTGAATGAGCTTTTGGACTCTTTAGATATATATCTAAAGATTCCAAATGCTCATTCAAGACCATATGTAATCCTCATCTAACTTAGCAAGGGATTTACAATACTATATTTGAGTTGGCTAGCTCCATTTCAAGATATTATGGTTATCCAAGAGGGGATATAAAAAATGAAAAGAAGGATATTGAACTGTAGGTTATCCAAGTTGGACATAGAACCGGTGGAAAAACCTAAGGAAAAACTATGTTTCCAGGTCAAACCTTTGTAGAGGTTCCAGTACCTGAGAGTAAAATCCAGTTTGGGGCTGTTAAATCCAGTATGTTCTATATTTCTTACATTTCTGCCCTCCTATTTTTCTTTCCAATCAAGGTTTATAAAATAACATGAGAAGAAACATGAGACTTGGAACAATCATTTTCATTATCTATATGGAAGGCAAGAAGGATTATATCCCCTTAAGCTTAAGCTTATGTAGTTTGTCAAATTTTATCATATATTTTTTGGTAAGGGTAAATGTTTTTTTATCTATAGTACAAGTCATGAGTTCCCCAATTTTACCTCATGTAAAGCATGATTCTAGGATTACTACAATTTGTACTTGGTTTTTTATTGTGATGATGCCCTGTCTCAATAACTTGGCCATCTCTTTATGGGTAGTTAAATATTTATAACAATACTTAATTAAAATTTATATCTATTTGTATTATGTGAAATTATGTAAAAAATGGTATACTACTTTTCATAAAATTGGGTTGAGTTTATCATATATTTCAATGAAAGTTGATTAAATATGTTTTCTTTAAAAGGATCTAACAATTTTGGTAAGGTGTGAATTTGCAATTTTGTGTGGCTCTCTATCAACCTTCACTTAATCATTTCTAGCAAAAATCTACTTTCTCATTCGTATACCCACTTTCTATTCAAATGCATGAGTTTTGAACTCTCAGTAACTATGTTTTTCCACGCAGGAAAATTATGTCACATTTTATACCAACTCTAAATATTATTTAAGAAGTTTTAATTACTGTTATTCTTTTATATAATTTAACATTAGATATAAGTTTAAATTGAAAGCTACTTGGATGAAATATAGCTTAGATATTTGTCACTCCAGCATAATCAGAGAAACCCAAGTTCAACTTAACTCAATTGTTGGCTAGAATGAATCTCCTTTCTCCTTCACTTTTACTTATGTGGGAGATATGTAATATCCCAGATTTTTAGTTCATTATGTTTTAGATTTTAAATTTTTGTAGGAATGAAAATTTACTATGTTCGACCAAAGAAACAATTATAATGTTTTAAGGATTATTTTATTTGAATAATATTAAGAAAATTTGAATACTAATCTGGAAAATACGGAGTTATAGAGATGCTAAATTCCAATCCATGTGAATAGGATGGAATTTTGACACTTTCCAAAAATCTCCTAGGAAAAACCCTTAGGGAGTAAGAAATTATTAAATTTAATTTAGATTGGAGAAATATATCAAAGAAAACCCCAGTGAGGAGGAAATTGCACTAGGAAGGGGTAGAAAAAGCAACATTGTGGAAAAAACAAGCTTTAACGAAGAAAAACTATACTTTTGTGAAAAAAAATCCTAGGGTAAGGGGATCATCAACCTAGAATAACAGAACGTTGTTATAGAAATAATCCTTGGGGAAAGTAGGCATAAAAGTGCCTTCACCAGAATAAGAAGAGGTTGTTAGTTATAGGGGTGGAGGTCTCTGATCCGGGGAGAGATTGGAGGAAAAATCTCGTGGATTGGAGGAAATTTTTTCTTTCCCAGTTAGTATGATTCTTTCATAGAATTCCAGTATTTATTCTTTGTGTGTTATATTGATGATGAATTGGTGTTGTGAATTTATTAGCTACAAGTAGTGTGTTTGAATAGAAATGAACTGTCATGAAATTATGATGAATTTATGTAGATTAATAGGTGGGTACAGACTGTATGTTAGCTTGGTTGAGAATATGTTACGATTTTACCCTTAGTGGGTATTACCTGCTACTTATAACTATTTTTATTTTTCATGATGATTAGTAGTATCCAAGTTATGCCAAAACATAAACACATGATAGGGTTATCATAGTAGGTAGACCCTGTTGGGACATAGTTGTCCAAGCATACATAAGACATGATTATGTGATTTTATTACAGTAAGTTAATTATGAAAATAATATGCTATCCTCACATGGATTTTTTTACCAAGTTATCAAATTAAATTCGAGGTGTAAACTGATGTAAATGGTGGTGCGATGGAGGTAAGAATGTGAGTAGAGTTTTAATTATGTTGAGTCTTATTATCCTAGTATGGTAGCTCTCTGTCCCAATTCCACCAAGAGACACTAAGATCAGAGGCTTCCTGTCCTTGCAAAGAGAACAAGTTAGGAGAAAAATGACTATAGGACAAAATTAGTATAGTGTCATATGAAAATAGTACATGCATGAGATGAGTTACCAGGAATGACTCTGACTAATAAAAGTAAGTTTAGAAAATGCAGGACAAATCTTGCGACAAAGGCTATCTAAAAGGCTGAGGAGTTGATGTAGGATTGCCGAGTTGAACCCAGTCACAAAGTAAATGAGGAAAGTAATACACTAGGCCACTGTATAATTTGTATAGAAATAAATAATGTAGAGAAATAAGAAGTAACTAATCTATCCATTTTACATCATTTCTCTGCAAGAAAATTTCCTATTAAGCTTGAAAACTGAGACCAACTTATACCAGTTTTCTGTAAACACATATTCTATGAAAATTGACAACTGGGACAAATTTTAGTGTCCAATAAATATCAAATGACTATACGAAAATAAAAAGCAATGATTTTGGGTTGTACACAATTCAGCGCATAGTGACTCTGTTGGCACAAACTCCTACTAATAAAAATCGAAGCATCTTACGCATAGATAGACACATAACATGTATATCATGCCATTGAAAAACACCACTGAAATTCAGATGGATCCACAATCTATCAATACAATTACAGAGTTGTTAGACGCATATTAATTATGGGGAAGGAACAACCTTACCCGCGCGGACGGCAGGAGCAACAGGGCGGCGATAGCAGCACCAGGGCATCGGCAGCAGCGACAACGCGAACACGATACACCGCAATAACAACGCGTGAACAATGAAACAGTAAACCGTAAACTTTCGCGAGCGATTTATTTATAGAAAATAGTTTGGCCAAACTATTTTAAAAGTAAAAGTTCGGCCGAAATTTTTTAGTAGTTCGATCGAACTTTAATTTCCAGTTTTCCAAACTCCGGCAAAAATTCTGTTTGCCAGCGCCGTCAGTGTGTCGTCATTGTAAACGGAATCTAGAGTTCGACCGAACTTTATAGGAAATTTCGGCCGAACTTTGTAATAGTTCGGCAGAACTTGTAAAAATTTTCGGCCGAACTATTGTTGGAAAAAAATTTCGGGCCCCGATTCTCACAAAAGTGTAACCCAGCTTCACGTTTCCGCTCGGTTACGAGATACAATATGTCATAAACATGAATATTAATTTGGCTAAAACCTTCTACAATACGCAACACTAAAATTGATAAATTAGATTTGATATTCTATATCGTTTTGATCTTTCTACAATTAATTTTTGTATTCAACTAGCAGTTCCGTAGGTGTTCAGAAAAAAAATATAGAGTGCATAACGCTATCTTTGAAACTGGTAGTGATAACATCATTGTGTGTGGATTTAATGAATGAAAATAATAGTCCTAATTTATTTTAATTATTTTTTGCATGCTAGGTGTGAATACCAAGTTTCTTTACCAGGAACTTAGAAAAATATTTCAACAGTTTGTATGTTATATGTTATTGTTATGATGGATATGAGACACAATATGTCTTAAACATGAATATTAATTTGGCTAAAACCCACTACAATATGAAACACTAAAATTGATAAATGAGATTTGATGTTGTATATGTTTTTTTATCTTTCTACAATTACTTTTTGCATCCAAATAGAAGTTTCATAGTTATTTAGACAAAAGATACAGAGTGCAAAGTAATTAATGCAAGAAAATACACTGTTAGCCCCTGTGTGAAGCTTTTACAGTGTAGAGTGACGTCGAAGTTCTGATGTATGTGAATGTGAAAGTTTATGTTCCTTGTTCTAGACATCATCCTTCCACACATATTTGAAACGCCATTATTTTGCACATATTTGAAACCATTATGGTGTTGTTTCAAAGAAAAAAAAAATATTTTTGATGCAACTATAATAATTATTATTTAGTAACACTGAATGTAATGACTATCATATGCAGTAGAAGCTATGTGAAGGTGTTTTTATTCTTTTGAGACTATTGAATGGTGTAGGTTCTATTTAGAATAATCATGTTCAGAGGAAAAATGCATGTTCACATTTATTTGAATATGTTCGCCGAGCAACATTATTGAATATGGAAGTAGCTATCTAGAAATGGTTGTGCATATCTAGCAAGAAATACATTTTCGATGCCGTTTTGACTATTTCGAAAGCTTTTTATAGTATTTATCCACATAAAAAATATACTAACTGTTGTGTGAATGAATTTATATACCAATGTTTAGCTACATGCTTTAGTGTCAATAAAATAATTAATTAAGGGAATTTATTACTAGATTAAATGTAAAAAAAATTGCATTTTTCTGACTAATCAATTTTGCCTTGTGCCTGTACACGATATTCATGTACCGTTGTATTGAATACATGTACAATAATGAACATGGTCACAATGAACTTGTATTTATTTTATTTCATATATTCATGCTATTTAAAGTAATAATCATTACCAAAAATTGTTACCGAAGTAAGGCAAAAGTAACCATTACCAAAGTAAGAAAGAAAATAATTTTCGAATTTCAAAATTTATTTCACCATCTACCACTAACGTTTTCTTTGAAATTTTCAATTGCTATTTACTAAAAGTGTTAAATGTGTTAATAAATTAGATCTGAATCTAGTAATAGCTACGGAAAAATGGAAGTGAAGACTATTGGCATCGCACTATTAATCATGAATAATGGCTTTAGTAAATGAAAATCCTTGTCAGAAGGTGATAAATTTGCTCGAAAGATTGTGTAAATTTTGGCATGATTTTTTGACAAAATCCTACACAAATTAAATTTCAGAGAAAATTTGTGACCTCGGTAGGCAATTAGCTTTGTCAATATCAAAATAAAACAAATCGTCAACGATATACCAGTGGGAGCCAGCTCAGTAACTATATCAATTTTTTATAGAAATAATGAAACACATCTACACATGATATTCATTTACAACTGTTAACAATTATTTTTGGCAGTTTTAAAGATAATTGTCATAATTTTCATGAGATTTTTTTTTTCTTGCATATATGCATCTATCCATTTCGAAAATGTTATGAAACCAACTCCAAAAATAGAAGAAAAGAGAGATCAACGACTTATAAATCATCCACTTCGAGGGGGGAAACTCTTTTACATTACATAAATGAACAATTATTGGAGGATACAGATGACAAAACCTCCTTTCTATATATAGGAGTCCATGGGGTCACAATATAATCATAGCCGACCTAACAATAATAATGTGAGGGAAAAATAATAACAATATGGGTACTACAGGGGTACAACAATAACAATAAGGGGGCTACACTAACAATAATAAGGGACTACACTAGTAATATAGGGCCCTAACATGCCCCTCTCCTTCAAAAAAGTGTTGTCCTCAACACTTGAGTAGTTATGGATGTTTCTGTATAAAATTCTCATCCTCCCATGTGGAATATTCAGTAGGTAATTTCTTCCACTTGATGAGATACTCTAAAATTGATCGATTTCGTAGCTATCGAGTTCTTGTTTTCGTGACTGCTTCAGGTTCCAATATGATTTTTCCTTCCTCATCAAGTTATGGAAATATTGTTTGAACCATAATTTTGTCACCTATAACCTTCTTTAAGCATGAAACATGGAAAACTGGGTGCACTCAGGAAGATGTAGGAAGCTCAAATTTGTATGCCATAGTACCAATCTTTTGCAACACCTTGTAAAGACCATAGTACTTTGGAAATAATTTTTTATACTTCTTAGCTTGCTTGAGGGACATTGTTTTTTATGGTTGTAGCCATAGAAATACCCAACCACCTACATAAAAACTTCTCTCACTGCGATGTTGCCATATGCCTATTGTTTCATTCGATTTTGTGCCAAATTTAGGTTATCCTTTGAGAGTTGAAGAACTTGTTATTGATGCTCGATGTGATCTTCCAATGCTTTAACCTTAGAATTTTCTCTTAAATATGATGTGATGGACGACAGATGATATCCATAAAATGCCATAAATGGGGTCATTTTTGTTGTAGTGTGGAAGGAAGTGTTATACCACCATTCATCCCTAGGTAACCAATTGACCCATTGTGTGTGTTTATCAGATACAAAGCAATGAAGATATCCTTCCAAACATTTGTTCACTATCTCAGTTTTCCCATCATATTGAGGATGATAAGATGATCTATGAGCTAGTTGAGTACCCAAACAAGAAAATAATTCCATCCAAAAATTTCCAGTGAAAATGGGATCTCTATCACTTACAATAATATTTGGGTTTCCATGTAGCTTTTCAATTATTTCCACAAGTGCAACAACAATTGTACTTGCTTTAAATCGATGATATAATGCACAAAAGTGTGCATACTTGGTAAGCCTATCAACTACCACCATGATGACACTCTTTCCTTTGGACTTCGGTAAAATTGTGAAAAAATCCATTGAAACCTCCTCCTAACGTTGATTTGGAATGGATAAAGGTTGTATCAGACCTGGGGTCTTAATTACCTCAACTTTATTTTGTTGGCAAACCAAACATTTTGCCACAAAATTTTGAATATCAGATTTAAGGTCATCCCAAAAAAATTCTTTCTTCACCCTGTGGTAAGTTTTTAAAAATCCTAAATTTCCTCCTAAGGGAGAGGTGTGCAATTCCAAAAGAATATTTTGTTTTAGTTGGGAATTCTTAAAAATATATAAGTGATCTTTGTAACGTAAGGAATAATTTTTCCAACTAAATGTATTAGATTTACTTGGATCTTGCTGTAACTTTTGAATGAGTGTCCATACTTCTTCGTCATTCTTCCATTCCTCCCTTGCTTCAGTTATCCAATCTGGTTGGATAATAGAAATGGCACAAAGCAATGCTTCCACATCTTCATCCTTTCTTGAGAGTGCATTTGCAACAACATTTAGCTTCCCTTTTTTGTAGATGATTTCAAAGTCAACCAATATCTTTGTGACCCATTTTTGTTGCTCTTCTGAAGATAATCTTTGTTCATGAAAGTATTTAAGTATATCATGATCAATTTTTACCTTGAAGTGTCTTCCCATTAGGTGAGGTCCCCATTTACTTAGTGCATGTAGTATTGCCAACATTTCCTTCTCATAAATAGATTTATATAAATATTTTCCTTTGATTGGATGACTTTCAAAATAAATGGGTCTTCCTTCTTACATTAAAAAAACACCAATTCCATTTCCTGAAGCATCACATTCCACAATAAAGGTTTTTGTGAAGCCTGGCGTAGCTAAGAGAAGTGATTGGCACATTGCCTCTTTAAGTTGTTCAAAGGCCTTAGTTACTTCAGGAGTCCATGAAAATGCATCTTCCTTCAATAATGTTGTTAGAGGTGCTGATTTTCTCCCATAATTCTTAACAAACTTGAGATAATACCCTATTAACCTAGGAATCCTCGCAACTGCTTTATGGTTGTGGGGACTTTCCATTCCTTAATGGTTTTAATTTTTTTAGGGTCTACCTTAACACCCTCCTGAGATACAATATGGCCCAGATATTCCACCTCTTGTACTCCAAAGAAATATTTGGAGGTTTTTGCATATAATTGTTTCTCCTCCAATAGTTTGAGCACCCTTTCAATATGTTGAACATGATCCTTCCAAGACCTGTTTTATATTATTATATAATAAAAAAATACTAACACAAATTTTCTAAGGAAGGGTTTGAAAATGGAATTCATCAACCTTTGAAATGTAGAAGGTGCATTTGTAAGGCCAAAAGGCATGACTAAAAATTCATAACAACCCTCATGAGTTCAAAATGATGTTTTCAGAATGTCTTCAGTCTTCATTCTGATTTGATGATATCCTGAATGGAGATCTAACTTGGCGAAATAAATTGCTCCATGTAATTCATTTAATAATTCATCAATCATAGGAATGGGAAATTTATCTTTAATAGTGAGCTTATTGAGCTCCCTATAATATGGACACATGTGCCATGATCCATCCTTCTTGTGCACCAATACTACTAGAGCACAGAAAGAAATTTGACTAGGTTGAATTATACTAGCCTCTAGCATTTCTGCAATCATACGTTCAATTTTTCTCTTTTGGACATAAGGATATATGTAATGCCTGATGTTTGGAGGAACACTTCTTGGAATCAAATGAATAGCATGATCATGATCACGAATAGGTGGGAGTCCTTTGGGAGTTTCAAACACCTTGGAATGATTGTCCAATACTTTTTGGAGATCTGGAGAAATAGATGATTTTGATTTTGGAACTTCTACTGAGCATAATTGTACAATGACGCCTCGTTTTTGTTTCTTCGGAAGATTTTTCATGAAATTAGAGATTATTATATTTCTCGTCTTCCCTACACTACCCCGTAATTCAACTTCCTTTCCTTCTGAATTTTTTTTTAAGAAAATTTCTTGAAAATTAAAAGCTGCCGTCCCCAAAGATTGTAACCATTGTACTCCTGGTACAACATCAACACCACCCATTGGAATGGAAAAAATTGGACTATTCAATACATATTCCCCCATGGTTAGCTTGATATTATGGCATTTTCCAGAGCAATTTATAGTTCCTCCATTTGACACCATCACTTGACACTCTGGCGCTGGGTATAGGAAGTAATTCAATTCCTTGGCTACCTTACAATGAATAAAATTATGGGTACTACCCGAATCAATAAGCACTATTAAATTTTGCTTCTTGATATGTCCTTGTATCTTGAGAGTTTGAGGATTGGTAATTCATGCCAATGCATTACAGGATATGGTCAGATTCATTTCTTCTTCCTCTAGGGTTGGTTCCTGGTGTATATCCTCTTATTTTGAAGTTTCTTACTCCTTTTCTTCCTCCTCTTCACAATCTATGTAAAATAATTTCTTCTTAGCACACTTATGACCTTTAGTGTATTTTCTATCACAAATATATCAAAGCCCTTTTGCTATTTTTTCTTCCAATTTTTGTGGTGTCAAACTTGTAGGTTGTGGAAGTCTAGGAGTAGAAACACTTCCATATTTAAAGTTGTGAGCGGTAGGCATCCTTGTCACCATAATTTTTCTTACCAAACTGAATGCCTTCTCCAATGTATTGGGTTCCCAAAGGAGAAACTCATGTTGGATATTATCCTTTAAATTCCCTATGAAGACATCAATCTTATGTTCCACTGGAATATTATTTACCCTTATATTCAATTTTTGGAAGTCCTTAGTGTGCTCCATCATTGAACCCTTTTGTTTGAGATTTATCAATTGGCTAAAGAAGGTGTTGCACTTTGTATCCTCATAATGTGTTATCATTTCCTCCATAAAAATTGACCAAGTGACTAGTGGTTTACAATAAAAAATCCATTGATACCATATAAACTGATTTTGTTCTAAATATAAAGTTGCAATGTGTACCTTTTGTGTGTTTTGCGTATTATGGAGCTCAAAGTATTGCTCCATTTGTAGTATCCAAGTTATCAGATCCTTGCCATCAAAATTCCTCATATCTATATTTTGAATATGGTGGGTCTTAAATCCAACATTAGATTCTATGAAATCATGATTAACATTTATTTTGTTCTCATCTTGAGTTTCCTCTACTACCTTTTCACCATTAGGTAGCTTTTCTTGTAGCAACTTTTCCAAACCTTCCTTCAAACCTTCCATGTATTTCTTCAAATATTCCATGTTTCCTTCTATACCATCCATCTTAGATTCCACACCATCCATATTAAATTCCATGCCATTCTTCAAACCATCCATATTAGCTTCCACGCCTTTCTTCAAACCATCCATCTTAAGTTCCACGCATTTCTTAAAATCATCCATGTTTCCTTCTATACCATCCATCTTAGCTTCCACACCATCCATATTAGCTTCTATGCCATTATTCAAACCATCCACCTTAGCTTCCATGCCTTTCTTAAAACCATCCATTTCATTTTTTGTTACTATTTGTGAGAGAAAAATTTGTTGCACTTGGTCTTGTAATTGTGATATAGCATGCTGCACTTCTTCCTCTTCATGAGTCATAATAGTGCCTTATAGGGGCTTAATGGGTGTTGAATTATTTTTATGAGGCATTTTAGAACCCAATATTGATATCTATGCTTCAATATGCCCTTGGAATTACTTCAATGTGATTTTTCAAACAAGACTTATGCAATTTTTAAAACAAATACACACTTTTTTATTTCTTTTTAGGACCTCGATATTTTATCTTTTGTCCTTTATTATCCCTCTATATCATCTTTCCAATGCCACAGATCAGACCTGATTTGGATTCTTCAAGACAAAGTTATGCCCCATCTTCCACATTGACCTAATTATGGACTAGTTCAGTACAGCGAAATTGTACGACATGCCACATGTCATTATTTCCTTCTTCGACTCTAAAATTGATACAAAGGAAACTACACTCCATGTGATTTTGGCCACTTTTTACAGAATTCCAATCTGATACTCAGAAAGAGAGAGAGTTATGAATATTTTACCAAGGTCACCTCTTTGAGATGAAATTCGGGAGCCTGCACAAACCCTAACTTCCAAAGATAGTATCTCTAAAAATATTGTGAACCAAGATCTAAAATTTTTCCACGAAGTTCCTCCGAATTTAGGCGCAATTAGTTTTATTTAGCTTCTAAACCTTCGTAGAAAAAAATTTATATAAAAAATTCCATGATGACCTCTTTGAAGTAGCAAAACCCTAGAATCCAAAGCTCTTATACCAAATTTTGTGAAACTAGCTCCCAAAATAGAAGAAAATAGAGATCAATGCCTCAGAAATCAACCATTTTGAGGGGGAAACCTCCTTTACATTACATAAATGAACAATTTTTGGATGATACAAATGAAAAAACCTCCTTTCTATATATAGAAGTCCAGGGGGTCACAATATAATCCTAGCCGACCTAACAATAATAGTGTAAGGGCACAATAATAACAATATGGGGACTAAAAGGGTACAAAAATAGCAATAAGGAGGCTACACTAACTATAGTAAGGGACTACACTAATAATATAGGTCCCTAACAGAAAAATTGTACGATTGACAAGAAATAATTGACAAATCTCGGGAAATTTAAGCGGGAAAATGCACCGGAAAACCTTTCAGAATGTATTATTATAGGTACACAATGGTTTTGTATTGTATCGTAATTTTTTGTTTGTATGCCACGTATTTCAATGATATTAAATCAACAGGGAAATATGCAATTTTTGGAGAAAATGGTTTTGCAATATCAATACTTATTTTTATTACTTCCCATAAACGTTGGTTTTGATATTTTGAAATATTATTTATTAAGAGTGTCGTATCTGGTAGTTTGCACATGAAAAATAGTAACAGTTGGCAGTTTCCATTGCAACAGAAAATTACAAATTATGCGACATTGAAGATGAATATAAGTAGCAATTAAACGAACCAAGCTATTTGCAATTATACAACCAACAATTTCTCTAGCGAATACTTTCCTAGTCTCACTTCTCAACGGTGTTCAACAATCCATTTTCTCAATTCCTCAGGTTCTTTTGAAATTCTATATACAACATATTTCGTTTTGTGCAAAAGTGTTTACAGGTTTTTCTTTTCTCATTACGCATTTTATAAACACGGGAACTCCACCAATTGTTTAGAAATTGTTTAGTGGTTTTCATTTTCTCATTGCATCTTATCAATTCACTATTGATTTATCTTTTTCCTCTGGTATGTGCATTTGATTTTCCCTGATAACTTAAATTGCATGTGAAGAAAGAACCAGTGTAATTTTTGCATCTCATTATCTGCAAGAAAATATGTTTACACAACACATAATTTATTGAATTGATAGGAAATCAAGTATCAAATTATATCGACAATGGACAGCCAAATAATCACTAAGGAAAAATAGAAACAAAAATCACTAAATCCTACACAACAATCTTCACCTTCTACACATTTTATTGGCGCAGTTTCATCCATGGCTTAAGAAAAAAGAAAAAATCATGTTTCTAGAAAACTGGTTATTGGTCAGTCAACAATTTGTCGAGATGAGAAAGATAATTTTCGCAAACTCTTTCAATACCAAACACATATAGTTCAAATAGCCAACTTCAAAAGTGTCGTCAATAGTGAAATCATTGAAGACGCTATAGACATAGAAAGTGATGGAAATGAACAACCTAAATGGGTTGTTACTCATTTAGCATAAAATCATAAAATAATGGAGCAAATTGCAGAAGAGGACATTATTTTTTATGAACATCCTATCACATTAAAAAATGTCAAGTATGATAAGACCAACAAAAAATTGAGAGTTGAAAAGCTAAAGCTTGAAAATGAAAATAATATTGATCAAGAACATGTGGATATTGATATATCTAGCATTGATACGATGGGGCTCATGGTATTGCAACAATCTACTAGTGATGCAATTACTCAAAGTGTTACCAACATCCTTGTAGAAAATTATATGTTGAAAAGGAAATTAAAAGAAATACAAGGCATTGCAAATACATCTCCTATTTTAATGACTCCATTGATAGTACGACCACCTTCATCGTCAAGTCCTATGGTTGTAACATCGAAAAAATTCAACAAGTTTTTGAGCTTGCTTAATGCAGTGAAGACATATATCCTTGAGAACATATGTTAAAGATTAGAAATTATTGAAGACACCTTGCAAGTTGTTTCTGATTTAACACGTTTGAAAGAGAAAATAACAAAATTTATGGACCTGGTAAATAGTAATCTTAAAGAATACAAGCAATTCGTTGAAAATTAATCAAATACTTTTAAGTGTAGGCTACAGTATTCTCTTATTTCGAAAAGCAAAATCAACGGTTACCTAATGTTGAACGAGTGAATCAAATGGAAGTTGGATGGGAGAAAAGAGTCACTACACTTGAGAATATCAAGTCTTCTTATAGTGAACTATCCAAAAGGAGAGATGATGCCTATTTCAGGGAAATGGGCATTATAAAAGGCTTAGATGGTCAAGGCATGTTGCAAGATTCTAGGTTAATTTCAAAGGACAGGTTACAAATTCAATTGCAAGAGAAAAAATAGAAAATGGGAGCATATTTTGACAGCATCATTGATTTTACTGTAGAATATATTTACACATGGCTAATTATTTTTGCCAAGATCAATAAGAAAAACGTTAGGCCAGTTGTTGACGTGCATGAAGAAACTAGAGAATTTGAAGAAAAAAAATTCACCAAAAACATGAAAATGGAAGTCACAGTTGCCCCTGACGAGGAATATATTAAAAGAACGGTCAACATGTTATTTCAATGATTCAAGGATGCGTAACACATCTTACAGATTGTTATTTTCTATCTGTAGATATCGTTCAAGGAAGCAGAACACCAATTTCCACAACAACAAATCCATTTAGTTTACAGTTTTCTTTGGAAAAATATGATTCTATTTAGCAATTTTTTCTTTGAAGAACATGTTTTGAATATTCTCTCATATAAATTTGATTTATGGCCATGCTCATTGACATTTTAATCTGACAAAGTGTTTTCTATAAATTTCCCAAAATATGCTTTCAAATTTTCTTTAACGTTTACTGTTGTGTTGTTGCTTTAAATGAAATTGAACATTTGGCAACAATTTGGAATTCTAGACATATCCCTTAATAATGGAATACCACAACAAAAATTTTCATTGAGCATAACAACTTGCTTCCGCATACTCAAATCTTTACATAAGGAATATCGTACTTAAAAAACTATAAATCCAAAAATCATAGATATAAATTAAATTACATGAATTTTGATCTTGTTGAGAAAATATGCTTTTAATGGTTGTCTTGAATCTAAATATGTTGTGAACTAGTTTCTATTTGCAAATTTAAATACATGAACTAGGGAGTCTTTGTTGTGAATTTATTATGTTTCTGGATAGCTCTCTCCGCATAACTAGTCGTTTTCTCACATATACGTTATTAATATAAATTTCTCCGCATAGCTAGTCTTTTTATCAGATATACGTTATTAAATCCTTACAGATAGTTGTTTTATTGTATGTATGTTATTCGAGAGTGTTTTTTTATTATGAAAAAATTGAGTTTACCAATCTAAAATGTTACCAATAATATTAGCAATAAAAAAATTTAGTGTGAAGTGTGGAGTTTCACAACAACAAAAAAAAATTCTACACACATTGACTTCTTCTGTACAAACAAATCTTGTGTTCAATGAAATGTGGTTTTGTACATAACGTTTTATGCATTCTGCATAAATTTTACTCAGTTGACTACTAATATGAATTATCTATAACTAAAGTAGTAGCAATAATACTAGCAATAAATGTTTTCCGTGCAAATTTTGTGTGGTCAACCCTAATGTCGTCAGTTCTATGTAAATGAATTATGGTCTGTGTCAAATTTATGAAAATAATTTGTATTATTATAATGTTTATAAATTGTGCTTGACCTTTGGAAAATGGATGCTGAAATTTAACAAAGGGATGAAGAGGTAGACGGTGGAACCAACCTCAGCACCAGAACCTCAAGGTTTCCCCAAGGTGAAGAGAATGAAATAAATCTTGCAAAGAAAGCAAATATTTGAAAAAAGAGGACTCGAACTCGGAACAACAATTGGATCAAAACTGCAAGCAATGTCATAGTGGTCTACACGAAGAAATGATGTTTGGTTGTGATCAGTAAAACAAGGGATGACCTATGTACTGTGAGTAGCTCTTAGTTCTCTCTAGAATACTACAAAACATAAAATTTCCACACATAGCCACATGGTCATTAATTAAAAAATATTAATTAAATGCAATTATGTTGGAAACCATTATCTCAATTTTTTTCACCTCGTCATTTATATCAATGTTCTACAAGTTATCCTCATTCGTTAGTGTTTGTATTGCAGTAGGTAGAGCCATTTATTGCCATTTAGCGTTATATAAAGCTATATGCATTACTTATCGCTAAAATATTAGAAAAAATACCATATAAGTCTAACAATTGTCTCGGTCTTATTGCAAACAACAAATATGAAATGTTTAATACTACAATATTAGCAATAAAAACATTTAGTGAGAATTGCAACGTTTCACACATTGAAAGGTTCCTCCATACAATGCGCTTCCGCACAAATTTCTTATTCAAAACATATTCAAAGATACAAACATAAGCATAAAGATATAACATGTGCAGAGGAAGCTTTGCAAACATCGTTGTGTGGAGAAATCAAATCGAAACATGCATATGCTGACACATAAATGTGGGAAAAATATGCACTCACAACCACACCCACATTCAATATTAATGTGTTTTTGTACATAATCACTTAAATATAAGTATTTGTAACTAAAATATGAGCAATAATATTATAAGTTGGTACAAAGTGCATATATTCATCCGGACAAGAGCTTGAAGAAATAGATATTCAAAATATTTGAAATATTTAACTTCGTATATGCCAATGGTTTACTAAAATAGCTACTTGCTCTGGTATAGTCTACCCATGCGATGAGACAAAAGTGTGGGCGAAATGAAAGCCCCACTTAAATGACTGTAGAGACAAACAAATACACATTATTTATCATACATTGAAAGCTTCATTGCACAATGAACATTTGTCGCACTTCCACACAAATTAAAATATTATTAATAAGATGGGGGGGAGGCAGTGGAAGGCTACACAAGTCGTTGTGCAGAGATAATTTTACAAATTTCTAGATCGTATATCGTATGAATGTTTACGGAGAACGGAGTATGTGTAAGAATGAGGAATATTATCAGGTTTCGTTGTGCGGAGATTTTACTGTGCAGATTACAAAGTTTGTGTGAAAGACCAGTTATGTAGGTCTTTTTATTTTAAAGCTATGTATATTTTCAGAATGATTAATATTGTTAGTTTCTATTGTGCAGAGTGGTGCATAGGGTATTGTTCCAATGTTATGATTTTCCTAGGGCATGCAAACTTGATCTGCCTTATCAGATATAATCAATTAAATAATAATCTAAGCATAGACAACGTTATTGAGAAAATATGCCTTATTTATTACTAAATAAAATATTAACAATAAAAATCCTTTTGTGCTAAGTGAGACGATCCACACATTGAAATATTCTTCCACACAATACAACTTATCCACACATCTGCACATATGGCTAATTATTTACAATTAAAATATTATCAATAATATAAGCATAAAGTATTAATTTTTAATACTAAACTGTTGGAAATGGAAGCCTTTAATGTGAACGTAGACCAAAAATATTTATGAAACAAAAACAACCGTACATTGAAATCTTGAAAGCTTCTTCCCCACAATGGACATTTTAATTATTATCTAAGGAAGGAGTTATGTGGGGATGGTTATTCGAGAAGTGCGGAAGAAGTCCACTATACCGAGAAAGATTTCAATATGCAGTTGTGCGAAGGAAGCGTGTACGAAAAAAGCATGTATAGAGGAAGTTGTGCAGAGACCAACGCTAATCAATTATTTCAATATTGTTCTAGACATTAGTAATTATGAACAAAAGATAAAACAATTACTAATTGTGCTTAAAAAATTATGCTCCGCACAATTTTCTTTTAATTATTATCTATGGAAAGAGTTGTGCAAAGATGGTTATTTTTATGCGGAGATTGTGCAAAGAACAAATGTGTGTGCAGAATTTGTGCGGAATGAGGAAAATGCAAAGAATCATTTTAATTGTAATTCATTTTGATATGGGTTTTAATTCATCTAGTTGAATGTGGAAGTGCATACAATGGAAGCTTGAGAGCTTAGTAATATGTTGCAAAGTCATTTTCATTATGCGTCTATGAAAACATTAATAACGACATATAGAAAATGAGGAATAATAAAAATGAAATGTGAATCTTGCATTAATGATTCACCTTTGCCTATTTTTGGTTCGCATTTGTCAGTTTCTTAGTTGATGAACTTGTTTTCTAAGGCTCAACATATATCAAATGTGGAATAATAAAAATTAAGTGTGAATCTTGCATTAATGATTCACCTTTGTCAATTTATAGTTCGCATTTGTCAGTTTCTTAGCTGATGAACTTGTTTTGTAACGCTCATTGTGTGGAAAATTGCATATAGTTTCATTTTAATTTATTTTAGCTAAAACAAATAATAACTATGAACAAAAGATAAAATGGTTACTAATTGTGTTAAAAGCCAGTTTCTTAGTTGATGAACATGTTTTGTAAGACTCAACATATAGAAAATGCAAAATAATAAAAATGAAATGTGAATCTTGCATTAATGATTCACCTTTGATGATTTCCAATTCGCATTTTTTAGTTTCTTAGATGAAAAAATTGTTTTCTAAGATTCATTGTGTGGACAAGTGCATACACTCCTCATTGTTATCCTTTAGCAATAAATAGTTTCATTTTAATTTATTTTAGATAATAATTATGAACAAAAGACAAAATGATTACTAGTTGTGCTCCGCACAATGGACTTTTTAATTATTTTCTAGGTAAGGAGTTGTGCGCAGATGGTTATTCATATATGGATATTGTGCAGAGAACAAATATATGTGCATATTTTTAATTCAGAGAATCCTTTTAATTGCAATGTCTTTTGATATTAGTTTTAATTCAGCTGGTTGAATGCAAAAGTGCATAAAATGGAAGCTTGAGAGATTAGTAAGATGTTGCAAGGTCATTTTTGTTATGCATCTGTGGAAACGATCATAGCAACATATAGAAAATGCAAAATAATAAAAATGAAATGAAAATTTTGCATTAACAATTCACCTTTGCCAATTTTCGGTTCACATTTTCCAGTTTCTTAGCTTATAAACTTGTTTTCTAAGGCTCATATAGGGAAAAGTGAATATGCTCTGTATTGTTATCCTTTAGCAATTAATAGTTTCATTTAAATCTATTTTAGATAAAACAAATAATAATTATGAATAAAGCTTAAAAAACTATGCGGAAATGGGAATAACAAGAAAATGCAAGTACGAAAAACACTCTCGAATAAAAATTTAATAATAAATATACAAAAAAATGACTAGCTGTAAAGATTTAATAATGTATATACAAAAAATGACTAGTTATGTGAAGAAATATATCTTAATAACATATATAAAAATATCCAACGTAATAAATACACAACAAAAACTCCCTTGATCAATTAATTAGTAATAAAAACAAAACCATGTTGCATTGCAGTTATTCACCTTGTTTTATTAACTTCACTCATCTTTAAACTTATTGGAAGGCCGTTTGTTAACTTTGCGAAACATATGGTATTTACTTTTCTTTATTACCATACATATTCATTTTTTCAAGGCTTGTTATAATATATGACTGCCTTTTTTTTATTTCCATTACCCGCAGTGATATTTTATCAATTTGGCACTTGCTTTGGTTTGTAATTGTTTTGAGTAAATAAATTGATGTTGGATAAACGTGATAAATATTAGTTGTATAATAATATGGTATATGAAGAGGTGGTAGGCGTAAGATTGTTTTTAATTTTGAATAAAGAAAATAATTGGAATATGTTTGAGATTATGTGCAAACATTTGTAACGAAGAAACATTTTTGTTTTCTTAAGGCTTTGTTGTTTTTTAGGTATAAAAAAAAAGGGAGATCGTAAAGTTAAAGTGATTGGATATTATTGTCGATTTTTTTTCATTTAGTTTTATTTATATTTTGTTAATAAGTTTTTTTTTTTTTGGAATTTGACACATTAGAATTTTATTATGTTCTTTATATGTTTTAATGTTTTTTTTATTATATGTTTTAATGTTTTTTTTCTTTTTCTTATTGTATCATTTTTGTAAATTTTTCAATTATATCTTAAGTTTTTCTTAAGGGGTGATGTTAGGATATTTAGACACTTAGAAGTTAGTTAAGTTTAACTTGGTCTAATGTGCCTATTAGGTAAAAGTGAGTTTCTTTAGTATGTGTTGTAACAGAGTGGTCATGATATGTTGTAGACATCGAGTGATATGATAGCTCATATTCTCCATGATACTAATGGCTATTGATCCATGATTTAAAAATTCATTGGTCCATGATCTATATTTAAAGGGAATGGAGAGTCATGGTTGATTATCAATTGTGAGAAATCACTTCTGTAAAATATTTTATTTTTCTTAATAAAATTGCCTCAAGTGGTTGTGTTGACTAGGGTCATGGATTCTTTCACTCTCAGAGAGTTTTAACCACGTAAAAATTATTGGCATTCTGATTTTGATATTGTTGTGTGAGTGGGTATTAAAGGTGTTTATCTTATATGGAAAACCCCGTTTATTTGAACATGGCATTAGAGCCCGTTTGAAAAACCACTCCTATTGGTGATCAAGATCCTGAAGCCAGTATTGTCGCATTTCTAAGATTTTCTATTTTTGTACCTTTTTGGCCTAAATAAACTATTTTGTTTCATCCATAATGTTTTTTTACCTAAAAATACATTTCGTTTCATAAAAAAGGTGTCCATTTTATTGATATACAACATTTTAGTCAGATTCATAGGTATACAGTGCAAATACTCCCTTTTTTAGATCATTTATTTGTTGCGCTCATATTCTGGTTTTTTTTTTATATTCCTGATTTGCTACTCTCCATGGTCTATGTATGTCATTTTCCTTGCCTTCTATGCAATCTCAGCAAATAAAAATAGAGCATAAATTGTTTTCTTGACTTCGTATACTCTTTTTCATGTGCTTTATGCAATCTCGAAAAATAAAAACAAAAACAATAAGAAAACTTGCATTTTCTAGGTAATTAACTTAAGATTTAAACCCTTTGTTGTTGAGTTTTCAATTTTTTTCTCAAAATGTTGTTTTTTTTTATGAGCACATATTTTCTAGTAGGAACAACATTCAAGACAGAGCTCCAACAACAACAACACCCTCCTTAATTACTATTGCTATGTTTTTTGTACTACCTCACATGGTTAAAAATTACTTTATTTAGTAAGAGGTCTTGAGTTCAAATCTCTTTTTGCATTATTTTTTGAAAAAGTTCATGGAAACTTAATTTATTTCATAACTTTAGAAAAGTGTATTTCATTTGTCATATAAAATAGAATTACTATAAAAATAACTTTAATATTTATTTATGTGTTATTTTTGCATGCAACTTTCATTTATATAATAGCTTCATTGTAAAAGTGACTCTCGCATGTTTTATAAAAGTGAGTCACCTAATAAAATAATTACTTGTAAAAGTGAGCTTATAGGAAAAAATATTGAGGGAATTTTTTTTATTTTTATCATCACCCATCACCACATGGGCCAACTTCCCCTACCAAGTGGTTGTTTTCTACCATATATGTCTTTTTGAAAAGGGTATAACTTTCACATCTAATGTCCATTTTTAGTGTCGTTTTATTTGAAACAAACTATTTTTTTGAGAGATTTATATCCAGTTAGTCAGTTTCATCTTTTGAAACCATGTTATCTTCATATTTTAATATGGCTACTCTACAACCCAAAAATGCCCTTTTATAGGAAAAACCCCAGTTTGTCTGTCACCCACTGCGACCAAACTGTAGCCCAGTTTGACAAACCGTTAGCACCATTGGAAAGCCATCACCGTGTACTATAGTGGGTCTTCTTTTGTTTTGGTAATTTGATACTTCACTCAGAAGCCATTTTTTTCCTAAAGTTTCACTTTGACGCCAACGTCAAATCGAATTTCTTCATATGAGTTTCTTGTACTTTGACACCACTTTTCCTTAGCACATCTCTCCTCATGTGTCGATTTTCTTCATGGGAAACCATTATTTGTTCATTTTTTATTGTCCCCCTAGGCCTATCCTGTGTGGCAGCATCATTGAGTCACCTTTTTTCATAGAATGCAAGTTGAGTCATCCTCGCATTTATGGAGTTTGTCCCGAGTCCCGTTATCTCTTGTCACATTATTCCATCCATTTTTGTGTCGCATTCATCACGTGTTGCCCATTTTTTCTTGCAGTCATACTTTCCATCATCCCCTCTGGATTCAAGTCAGTTTCCACCAGGTCAACCATGATTTTTTATGCTCTGACAAGGGAAGTCGCCAATCCACCTCTTAGCTTTCCTCCTTCCATCATTATCCTTGGTGTCATTCCATCAATCACTCTATTATGATCCCTCGCACCTTAGTTGAATATTACTCATTGCCTCAGCTATAGCAAGCCCTATTCTGTCGACTTTAGCACATTCATTCTAGAAGAACGGTCTAGAGGGTGGTGTGCCTTAGTTCCAACTTTCATTATTTTTCGGTACCTCAGATCAAGCAAAGGGAATCACTATTTCCCTTTGACTTGTTTTTTTTTCACATGCTCGACTCTAACTCATTATCGCATGATTGAGAATTGTACACTTGATGGTCTGGTGATCTAGCAGATTGTCCCAGTGATTCCTAGGTGTGTGTGAGATGTTTCAGAACTCATGAGGGGGTAGCCCTTCAATAACCCCCTCGCATGCTCGGATGACCTTAGATTATGCTATAGCCTCAGATGTAGTTCCTTATATTTGATGGGTTCAGTTCCAGCCGCTTGCAGTGCCCATAACATGCATGTATCATTCAGATGATCCATTCAACTTTGCAGATCCATTTCCTATTCAACATGGCTTCTTTGGTTATTATACTCGCCCCCCCTCCCATATCACATCGAGGGGAATTATATCTCATGTACTCAGATACTATTTCATTCAGCCCCGGCCTATGTTTTTCTAGGCACATTATGTATGTGGGATTTACTATATTGTTTTTTGGCCCATTAATGCCAACATGTCATGTACCATTTATCATGCACTTTATTGCTCAGTTTCACATTGTTGGGCCATTATTATTTGTACTTATTTATCTCGGCGGGTATGGTTATGCCTCCCCCGTCTCATTGAGATCATGTACTGCAACATAAAATGATACTTATATCAGTTTGTAGGTCTCACCCCTCAGTTCATGTCCTCTCTCGGTTCGCTTCATTTATGTCTCTCCCTCTCTGACTCCCCTTCGATGTCTAGTTATTGTGTTCTTACAACGTACTTCGGTCATACGATTTTCTCTTAACACTCGTACGTTGGGGGCCAATATGTTATCACCAAAAAATTGATCACCTAACTATTTCTAGCAAGGTGGATCGAAGTACACCATGTAAGACTAATTTCACCATAGTAAAATTGCTTTTACTATACGAAATAATTTAATAAACCATATTTTATTAAGTTATTTCTGGTTAAAAAACAAAACCCCATGAAGAATAATTAAATAAATCATTATTTAATTGGTTTTCCTCTAGGAATAATTAATTAAACCATTATTTAACTAATATTCCTAGTCACATTTGACCCAATTATGAGAAATAATTAGATAAATCATTTTTTTTATTATTTTTCTCTAGGAATAATTAATTAAATAATCATTTAGTTATTATTCCTTGTTAAATTTGACTAAATCACCTAGAAATAATTAAGCAAATCATTTTTTTATTATTCCTTAACCACGTTCTTGAAATGATAAATAAATCATTTTGTTGTTTATTATTTCTAAATAAAGGTATTTAACCAATTTAAATATATTTTTCCCTCCAACAAAATATAATAAATTATTCCAGGCAGTTAGATCTAGATTATGGTTAATAATATTTTATTACTCTCCATTTTCGAGGATAACTCAATATTTTGTTATAAATAGTAGGGGTTTTTAATTTATTCTTTATTTTGATCATTCTCATTGTCACTACCATTTTATTTTTCCATTTGAGCTCCCACTTGAGTTCATCACATATTTTGGGTTTCCATATCATTGAGAGAGAAAGACTCATGAAGCTGAAGCATTGAGGATAGCCAAGAACCCATCCCATTTGAGGTGGAATGCTAACCACATACTTGTTTCCTTCACCAGGTGTTAAATAATATTGAAATTATTCTTTGAACTTTCCTTGTCTATTGGTCATTTGGAGTTACTTTTGCATGAGTTCTTATTTATTTTTGTTGTTTAGCTTCTTTTGCTGAATAGATATGGGTTTTTGCAAAATTCCTTTTAACTTTCTATTACAGATATAAAGGGTTAAGCATCCATTTCCGTTGTTAGGGCTATAATTCATCTGTAGCTTAAGTAAGGTATTTTTGGTACACTTGCTGAAAGATTTTACACTAACACTTACCAATACCAACTACTTTCATGAAATTTGACACATGGAGGATGTACTAAGAAGTAAAGGATTATACTATATTACCTTGGGACGAGAAAATTCCCCCATTTATCTTGATAGGAAATCCAAATGGGATAATAGGAATGATGAAGCTCATGGATTAATCAAAATTTCCATTTCTCTTGATTTGTGATTTCATATTCAAGAAGTTGATTGTCTAGATGAAGCTTGGGAAAAGTTACAAAAGATATTTGGTGAGGCTAATACTGTTAGATCTCATCAGCTTCAAAATGGGATCATGACTCTAAGTCCTAATGATTTATATTGTATTGAATATTACTTATTTAAGTTTATAACACTTAGAAATTTTCTTGAATACTGATAGGATACTCTGGACAATGAATGTTGCATATATATTATTCTTTCAAAGCTTGGTTATCAATACATTATTTTTATATCTACATGTTATGCAAATGGAGAAGCTTTGGGAACCACCTATCAAAAATCTTCTCTTGAATGTTTTTATGCTCTCTGATTAGAGAATAAGACAATATCTTTCATATTGGAGTGATTAGCATTGCAAGTACATCTTAATGTTGATAAGTGTAGCAAGAAAGTATCAATTTGACTTTGCCTTGGTCAAATTGAGAAAATTTCAATTTCCACATTAGCAGACAACTTGTAGGTATTTAAATGAGGTGACATGGATCTTATCACTCAATTAGATCAGTAAATTCAATTTATAGGGCTTGGATTTCAATTAAGCATGTGTGATTGCTATTTTTTAGTAATCCAATTCAGTTATTTCCAGTTATATTCAGTTAAACCAGTTCTAACTATTGATAGAACTAGATGGAGGTCAGTTGTGAAATGGGATAGAAGTCTAACTCAGTGATCATCTTGTTAACTGGTCAATCAACCAAAAATAGCTATTGCATCCAAATAATTCGAGTTCCCCAACTGTGGTGGATATTTCAAGGCAGTGTAACATCAGTTGTAGACTAGCCTTGAGTGTACAAGTGTTGATTGCAATTAGAGGATCAACCTTGGGAATTGCACAATAAATTGGAGGAAAATTCATAAAAAAGGGGGCCTAATTACTCAGGATTTGTGTAAGGAAATAGGAGCTCAGGTGGAGGAAAAATTTGACTAAGTTTGGGTCAGATTTTTCATTGAGTAGAGAGAAAACCTATTCACTTGCAGGTTGAGCTAAGAGCGAGAAAGAAATTGTAATACATTATTTATTCATATGATTAATGCATGTTTGCGAATGTTGCTCTAAATTGTGAATTAATTTCCACAGATAAGTAGAGTAGAACTGTGTCTCTTGATTTAGATTAAATTTCATGAGAAGTTTCAATTATATCACCATATTTACACATGGTATTAGATCATGATTCACATTAGAACAATAATTTTGAAGTTTTTTCTCACAAGGTTAGAATTTTCAGCTTCAATGTAGCAGGATGTCTTTAGAGTTGGGAGAATAGCCTTTAATAAACTGAGATTAGAGTATGCCTTGTAAGGAAGCTCGAATTTCATTGTATGGAGGTGGTGCTTGATGAAAATGGATTTTTGGAATATTTCAAGACATACATTCCAAACCAGGATCACTTGATTCCTAGAACCTAGCCCAATTTAAGAAAAATGTAGCTAATGCAAGGAAAATAATCTTAAAGGGAGTGAGAGACCGCATTGTATCAAATCTCCATGGGAAAGAAACTCCTTTCGTAATGTGGAAGGAACTAATAGATATATTCAATAATAGAATTGAACACAAAAAAATCTCCCTCAAAGACAAACTTCGAAATATAAAGGTACAGAAGAAACATACTATTATGCAGTATCTCACCAGATTTACACAAGTTTGTGATGAGATTGGAGGTGTTGGTGTGAATGTTGTAGAAGGTAACCTGGTGAGCCTAGCTCTTTTAGGCCTTCCCAAAAGTTGGCATAGCTACCAAGACTCAATGAATGAGAGGGATAAATTACCAAATTAGGAACGCTTATGGTCTGATTTGGTACAAGAAGAGACGAGGTGAAATACCATAGATGGGATTGAATCCAAGGGAGAGGATGAAGAAAAATTTGCATTGGCTAGAAAAGGAAATAAGGGAAAAGGGAATAAGTCTCAAGCCAAACTAGAATCCATCCAATGGGGAAAGAAGAAAAACTTGTCCGAAATTAAATGCTTCAATTGTAATGAATTCGGGAACTATGCTACAAAGTTTCCACACAAAAATTCTAGAAATAACTTATGAGGAGAAGCAGGTCAAGGTTTGGCTTCACAGTTCGAGCTACATTTCACCCTTAGCACATGCATGGCTAGCACTGTGATGGGGAGTGTGTGGTACTTGGACTTAGGTGCCTTGTTCCATATGATAGGTTTTAGATATTTTTTCAGTGACTTGGAGGAGAAATACCTCTAGATGCATATTGATTTTGGGGATGAAGGAAGGTAAAATTCTATTGGGATTGGTACAGAAACCTTTAAGAGGGAGTTAGGATCCCCTCTTCATCTAAAATATGTCTATTTATGCTAGGACTGAAGATGAACCTCATTTTTGTAGCATTTTTGGAAGTCTATGGTTATGATGTAATATTCAGTAAATATAAATCCTTTCTAAGGCGCATAGTCACTAGAAAAGTGAATAATATTAGGGTTCGTGTGAAGAAACTGTATAGAATTTATGTGGAATATTTTACGATTTTTTAGTAAGGCAGAGAAAGTGCAGAGTCCCGATGTCGGTGAGCTCTGGAAGAGGAGACTAGGCCATTTATATGATAGTGCCTTAAAAATTATGCAACAAATAATCGTTGGCCTCCCTAAAGGATCACTTGAGCAACAAGATGTCTACACGGGTTGTACCTTGAGGAAGTATGTAAAATCCACATTCCATTATCGAGATAGAAAAGCACATGCAACCTTAGTGAGAGTCCACTTTGCTGTTTGTGGACCCTTATCGACAAACTCCACTAGCAGACATAAGTACTATGTTATTTTTATTGATGATTTCTCAAGGAAGTGTTGGATATTATTCATGCGGAAGAAGGATGAGACATTCTCAAAATTTGTAGAATTCAAGGCACTGTTTGAGAAATAGATCGACAAGAAGGTGAAGGCTCTCAAGATAGATAATGGAGGTGGGTATGTTTCGAATTACTTCAATAATTTATATGCAAAATAATCCATTTGAAGAGAACTGACAGCACCCCAAAACCCACAACACATTGGGGTAACTAAGAGAAATAAATCTAGCATTGTGGGAGTTGTGAGAGTTGTGATAAATGACCAAGGCCTTCCACTGCATTTGTGGGAAGAGGCACGTAACATAGCAGTATACTTATAGAACTGGAATCCTCATCAGATTCTTGATATGACTACACCAGAGGAGGCTTTCTCGGGGAGAAAGTTAGATGTGTCTCATTTCAAAAAATTTGGAGCCATGTTTACTGCCATGTCTCCAAAGATTCGAGGAAGAAACTTGAGCCGAGAGTAGATCTAAGTGTTTTTGTGGGTTACACCAAAACTACACACAATTACCGTGTGTAGTTACCTTCCCTCAAAATGACAGTTGTGTGAAGGGATGTAAATTTTGATGAGGAGGAAGTGATGTGGTGCTCTCTTGAGAGGGAGCTTCAGATCCCACCAGAAGAGGAACTTTTTGCTCCAAAGCAGGAGCCTCAAGAGGAGCCTCAGGAATTTGTGGAGTAGCCACAAATGGAGGATCAGAGAGGAGGAAGAGTGTAGACATCCACTCAAGTAAAACCATCCAAAGAAGGTAGAAAATGAACCAGGGAATCTGATAGATTGGTGTAGGATGCAGGGGAGAATGTGGGAGTTGCTTCAAATTTTCACAAGAAAAGGAGGTCACCTGAGAGGTACATTAGCTACATGGCTCTAATGACTGAGATTTTGGAGACTGATCCATCCTCTTTTGAGGAAATAATTGAGAAACCTATTTGGGTTGATGCAATGGTGGAACGAATCCATCATGAATAACTATATTTAGGAAGTGGTCCTAATACTGGAAGATAAATCATTTGTGGGTTCGAGATGGATCTTTGAATTTAAGCATGTAGTAGATGGAAGCATAGAGAATTATAAGTCCATATTTGTGGCCAAAGTATTCTCTCAAGTTGAGGGAATTGACTATGAGGAAACCTTTTCTCTTGTAGAAAGGTATTTATCCATTAGACTTGCAGTGGTTGTGCAGATGGGGTGGAAGATCCACAATATGGATGTGTAAAAAAACATTTCTCAATGGTGTTATTGAGGAGGAAGTATACATCAAGAAAACATAATATTTTGAGACATTTGATCAGAACTCTCATGTGTGCAAACTCAGGTGAGCATTGTATGGTCTCAAACATGCATCGTAATCTTGGTACACCAGGATCGACAATTATCTCACTAGTTTTGGCTTCAAAAAAAGCAAAGTGGATGCGAACCTCTATAATATTTTGGTAGAAGGTAGATTTTTTATAATTTATTTGTATTTCGATGATTTAATATTGACATGTGATGAGAAATTGAACAGATCTTGCAAGGAGGACCTTGCAAGGGAATTTGATATGGAGGACATGGGTCTCATGCATTACTTCCTCTGGTTGGAATTATGACAAGGTTATGGGGAACTATTTGTGTCTCAAGGAAATTATTCCACAAAGATACTGCAAATATTTCACATGGAGAGACACCTCTAGCGATCAATTGGAGGAAGGAGGATGTCACTTTAGGTGAAGAGGTTGATGCTACCATATACTGGAAGCTAGTGGGTTCACTCATGTATCTTGTGAACACACGACCATATATGTGCTATGTAGTCAACTAGATGAGCCAAGCCATGGTTAGGTCGACCAAATTATAATAGAAGGTAGTGAAGCATGTTTTATGGTACCTTAGAGGCACTACCCAGTATGGATTATGGTACAAATGGGTAGAGGGAGTGAATTTTTGTTGCTTCAAAGATGCATATTGGGTAGGGAGTCCATTCGACCAAAAGAGTACATCAGGTGGAATTTTCATTTTTGGGTCCGCAACGGTTTCCTGGTACGTCAGGAAGTAGAAATATGTGGTGCTCATCTCGGTAGAATTTGAATACATGTTGTCAGTCAAACAACATGTGAGGAAATTTGGATGAGCAATATACTTGTGGGACTATTTCATCAAGAGATGGATCCAACAGTGATCTATTGTTATAATCATAGTTGCATTAAGCTCTCTAAGAATATAGTATTTCATGATCAATCCAAGTGATCCAGGTGGCTCCAGACACCCTCAGGAGATCAAGAGGGCTCAGAAATGTTCAAAATTCAAATTGGTCGGATTGCTCTCGAAATAGGTTTAGGTTGAAGTACTCGTCACCCTGATTCCAATGGTGTGAACAGATCTCCAATCCGAGCCCGTATGGATAAGTTAGAGCGAGTAAAATTTTTGCTCAAAGTTGGTAGTGTGCCAGGTTTAAATGTCCCACAAAGTCACCGTCAACCGGTAGGGAACCCAGCACCCAAAAATGAGCGAAATTGTGGCCTCTTTAAATCACTCAATAACCCTTAAATTCGAGAAAACCAAAAATTACTAATATTGTATTGTATTATATATATATATATAGGGTGGCGGGCCACCAACTCCCCCACCCCCAACGACCATATACCAAAATTTATGGGGTGTGGATTGTCAACCCTGCTCACCATATAACAAGGGCCATATAATAATATAACAGCACTAATCTATATGTATATTAAGGTTGAAGAGGGTTAGATCGGGGCCATGTGGAGTGGACCCCGCCCACCATAAATGTGGTATTACCACCGGAGGTAAGGGTTCCGGCGGGTGTCGAACCGGCACGGGTGAACAGCTGGCCGGTCCGTCGGCAGAACCATAACAAACGTACCAACCAAAATAAATTCAAACATGTGCCAAAAAACTGCACGCCAAAAAACAATATGGTGCCAACCTTTCATGCCGAGTTGGGGAGGCGAGGGATTCGAACCCTGACATCCGCTAACCTAGTCTCCTCCGCCACAAATAGCCTATGGGATGTGCTTTGTAATATATGCCATGCAAATGTTATATAAACTCTCAAATTCGTAGTGCGCCCAGGACATAAAGGGAATACCAGCGCAGAGTTCACGGAATATATATTTTTATTTGCAGGTGTGGAACTACAAGCCAGGCCAAGGCAGAATCATGTGCAGGAACTCTTTTCGAGACAGAGAATCTTTTGCAGAGAATATTCTTTGATTCGTGAAATATTCTCTAGAGGCAAACTTTCATTTTTTCAGAATGATATGAATTTTATAGTCATTTTAACCAGAATTTTGCAAGGAACGCGATGGTAAAGTAAAAATGGCCATATGAGAAATAGATTTTTAGATTCCCTATAGAACATAATCCTAGGGAATCTTGAGGGTATCAAAAATATTTCTTGAGGCCCAAAACTTGCCAAAGTCCATTTTCGACAAACGTTATGTCGATTTTACACCTCTCGACGACAGGAATCTAATGACGATGCATGTTTCAGCAGTATATCTTCCCATATTTCGTCCATTTTCCATATTGGAGTGACAGTGTCTGATTCTCAAGTGTGGATAGTCGATTCTATGCCCCTAGATGCCACTAGTTGGATGGTACAGCCAGATTCAACATCTGAGCATCCGCTTCTTCAGCCAAACCCAGGGGTTGATGTATATGTAGTTTGATCATCTGCCTCTTTTTTTTGTGTGATGTATTATTATCTATAGATCCTTGCTTGATGCATGTTGTGGGATCTTGTTTTACTTCATGTGAGATTATGTCATGCTGATAGGAGGTCCATTGTGAGTGAGAGTTCCTATAGCGGAACGACTCGTGGAGAGACAAGCCCCTCATGTTGAGGGGAAATCCTTGTATGAACATCATCCATGTACATCTTCCCATTTCCAGCACTATATGAAGCAACCTACCCCATTTTGACACCGGGCCCGGAGACGTGGGCCACACTAGGTGAACTCTGATATCAACGTCTCATGTTTTTATGTTGTTGATGGTTGTCTTGTTCCCCTTCTTTACAACATGCACATGTGTTATTTTATTCTCTTTTAAAATAAAATTCTAACAACATCACAGAATTAAAACATCATGGGTAAATCTGGTAGTTGACGGACCTGTATCAAGTGTTATCAGAGTGGTCTTCTTGTTGATGCAAATTGCAAGCGTGAACAACGATTGAACATGCAATAATGGAGGATGACAAATACATGTACGAGGCCATGCTCAAGATGTCCAAAATGGTGGACATGATGTATGGAGCTTATGATAGACAGGAGAAAGAAGAAGTAGAAGGTGATGCTTCATCCACATCTAGCAGTGAATATTCATCACCCTCACTATATTCTCATCATTCGAATGAGGAGATCAACCATAGCCTTCAAGCAGATAACACTGAATTGAAAGTGCTTCTATGAGAGGAGAAAGAGGATAAAAAGAGAGTGTAGCTTCAGTTGTAAGTCGCAGAGGCAACCTTGGAAGAATTGAAGTGCAACGACCAGAGCCTTCAAGCAAAGGATGTTGAATTAAGGAGGCTTCTACAAGAAGAGAAAGAGGATAAGCAGAGACTGCAGCTTCAGCTACAAGTCACGGAAGAGGCCTTGGAGGAGTTGAAGCACAACAAAGGCTTGAAGAAGACATCATCACTTGTTTCTGATTTGAAATCTGAGGTAAACAATGTTGTTTCTTCAGTTTCATCTTCACTTGCTATCAATTCTTTGGGAAATGTGGAGATACCCATTATGGGAACTGGCATGAGACTCCTCACCAAGATGGGATACAAAGGAGGAGGAATTGCCGGTAATGGCCAAGGCATAACTCAGTCATTGGAGGTTGTGCAGAGACCTCGATTCACAGGTTTGGAATACACCAAAGGACAGTGCTTGAAGGTGTCAGAAGGTTCCAGTGCATGGTTGAAACCATTGGCGAAAGAGATTGATGGGAACACTTCACCATCATCCTATAATAGTGCACATTGCAGAGAAATATATGAGGCAAGCTATTGTCACCATGATTTCACCAGAGACCAACAAGAAAGGTATAACAAGTCTCAATATTCTAGTGTTCGTTTTGATTACAAGCATGTTTCTAACAATGAACCTAGATCATGGCATCAGAAAACATGTAGTTTTTGTGGATTACATAACGATGTATTTTCTAAGTGTTGGAAAATAATGGCATCACAAAAGAGGATGAGATGTGAAATGACCTCTCCACTGCAGGAAAAGAAGAACATAAAGAAGGTTTGGAGGAAGAAGACTCATTGTAGTCATTGCGACAGAAGTGGCCATCAAAGAGCCACGTGTTGGAGGCTCCATCCAAAGCAACGTCTCAAGGAAAAAGTTTCCATACATGAACCAGTTGAAACAATTGTTCAACAAGAAAATGTGCCACAACAAGATGACCCATTCTGTAATGTTCCCAAAATTTTAGCTTCCAAGCTAAATGGAACATTAGAGTTAGCAGCAACTGTAGCCGGTAAATAAATGGGTAGAAAATCCCATAAGTCTCCTAAGGAGGATAAAAACACTCCAGGTGTGAAAGGAGACACTCTTTCTAGCTCAATAAGACACCTCCATGTGTGAACAAAGATAAAATGAAGCTGCTTTGACCAAGTCAATAGCATAGTTTTAGTGGAGGAGGAATCCTAGGATGGATAACGCAATTTTGGAGGGAAATGTAACTTGGGTTAGAAGAAACCTAAGTGAGTAGGGCCAAGGGAAAGAAAACTAAAATATGATATAAGGAAGAGGATGGAATCATTATTCATCATGTTGTAGATTATCATTCTTGGCTGCCAAGAATTGTTGATGCTTTGCTGCTTAGCAAAGTTGTAGTGTTGTTTGGCACTGGGTGTTCCCGAGCAGGAATCCCACCTCTTTCCTTTGAGGAGCTCATTGGAAGATTTTGTATTCATCATTCCATATCAAGTTTTTATTCCAAGCTTCAGCCATCTTCATTAGCACAACTTTTCCAGATATTGTGTAGTGTTGATGGGTGCAGCAGTGGAAGGGATTGGAATCCTGGCTTCTGAGCTAGTTTCTCATTGGAGGAAGTTTTCCTACACTTGAGAGATCTGTTTGGAGAGCTCCAGAGCTTATTTAAGATATTTGGTATGAAACCACACATTTATCATACCATCCTAGCATTGTTTCTGCGAGGGAGTGCATTATTTTGGAGGCAATGCTCATTGCATGGTTTGGTGGCTCCGTTGCGGAGTTTCCTTGTGATTGAGAGGTTCATCCTTTCATGGGAGGAAGCCCTTGAGGGATATACAGCAGATCAAAAATATTTCAGCCTTCTACACTCATGTACTTCAGTGTTGTAGTGGTTATTCAGTAAATTACTGAATCTCCCATTTTTTATGCAGAGTGTTTGACAAGCAACCCTTGCTGGGTTATCTTGTATTTTGTATGAGGAGACTAGATCTCTATTCTTCATCATCATTTATCAATATATGAGTATATATACTATTCTCCCATAATTTTATGTGTAATCCCTCACTTATATTACACAATCCCTTGAGCAGTTGCTCCGGAATTCTGCAGTCTTGGGGTTTTTGCACTTTTTGGTCATCCTGGGTGTGGGAGATCTGTTTAGCCCACCTAGTTTGATTTTTTTCATCTCTATTCTTGGATTTAAGTTGCATATTGTCTAATATATGGGTTTCAAGAGTCCATTTCACTATTTTATTGCATATATTGCTGAAAATTCATTTTTGATGCTTGTTTTATGAGCAATCCTAAAAAAGGAACATTACAGTGGTATCAGAGCATGATCTCTAGCTCAGCATGTGAGATCCATCTATCAGAAGAAGAAGAGATGGATAGAATCTAGGAAGCTTCAGTATGTGCAGAGAGAAAGGAATACAAGCTCACAAAGCTTCTTCCAAAATCTATGAAGAGCTTTCAAGGAGAGATGAAGAAAATAAGATTGGAGATGAAATATCCAAAGGAGGTTGATTCTAGAGCTGAATCTAGATTTGCACATGGTGAGTGTGAGCATGCAGTTGCACTCCATGATGCACAGAGTAGTCAAATGCCCAGAGCTATCCTGAGATGGATGGGAGGAGGAAGAATGCCTAAGAGAACGACTCTTAGTGATTTGTTGTGGGAGTATGAATCTCAAACTGAGAGGTTTAGAGATCATACTAATTTTCAAGAGTTTTGCAAGATCCAAATGGAGAAGAGCCAACAGCAGGATGCAGATAGATTTCTTCTATCTACTTTCGTCGGGTCACCTACATGTTCAGTTGGAGCTTGGGTGAAGGAGCTAAACTCCTATTTGCAGCTGCACCATATTTCTAGAGATGAAGCTATCAGAGTTGCAACGCTGCATTTCAGAGGTAAGGCTCATGCATGGTGGATTTTTGAATCTTGTTCCTTAAAGAATGCCAATACTTTCTCATATGCAATATTCATAAAAACATTTATGGAGAGGTTTGGTGAAAAACTTCCTAAGACACATGAGCAAGGAAAAATAGAGAAAAAAAAACCCTTGCATGTGATGGAGGAAACTCCATTTCAGAAAACCATGAGAAGATCTTATATATTGCATTACACATTTCCAGAAGAAAAACCTCCAGTTCATATTCTTGAACAATAGGGCATGGGGATCACTTTTTCACAAAGGGATCCAATTGTTGAGATGTTGCCTACACACATTGAGGAAGAAGAGGGCAACAACACTGTCACATCTAGAGCACATCCAGTGCCTCATGCAGAGGAGGGAGGAGCACATGCTCCCATAGGAGGGATTCTTGTATCTATACAAGAAGTTCCCCAGGATCTCATACATAGAGCTCCAAGCACAATCAGTGAGCATCATGATTGTGCAGCATTACAGCTGGAAGAAGAAGAAAGGGAGGAAGAGTAGCATCAGTTGATGGGGAGCACACACCCTTCTCTGTTTCAGAAGGCTAATGCAAGGAAGAGGTAGACTGATTTTTGCAATGAGGGAAAGGGCAAGGTTGCCCAATCATATATGCAGTCTACTCTTGACATTGATGTCTCACTACATGGAGGCATTCCATTTGGGAGGCCACCTGATCTTTAGTTGATGAGAGATATCTTGTCTTTGGGTTCACCACTCTTGGATTTTGGAGAGGTGAAGATTTTGGAGGAAGAATTTGGCATGGGGGATGACAAAGCAGCAAGCAGCAGCATGAGTGGAGCTTCACATGCCAGATCACCAGCGTTGTCACTGAGGAGGATTGATCCTTATTGGAGATCTCAGCTTTTTGTAGAGTACTCCAAGGATCTTGGTGCATGCATGATTCTTGATGACCCGAATGGAGATGATAGATACATGGTGGATGATGTGGTCATCTATTCCTATGGCAGGATCTTCTTGACTAGATATTCTAGTCTCAAGGAGAAGTTGCTACTTGCAGCACATGAGGACTTCTCTTCTATGCACCTTTATGCATATTTCCAGTTGATGGAGGAGTTCACTTGGGAGGGCATCCAGCATGATATATATCAGCATATGGATAGATGCATAGCCCGGATGGTAATAGAGAGGATGTCACAACTACCTTCCTACTCATTGGGGGTGAGGGAGAATTTCCAGTTGAGCCATTTCAGCTCAAGACCTCAAGCAGATAATGGAGGAGGTATCATTTCATGTTTTGTATTTTACTTCTTTCCTTTATTTGAGCAACATGATGTAACAAGAATAAATATTTCTTCTTGCATATTATATGATGATGTACTTGCAGCTACTTGTAGCATTGATCTTGGCTATATTTTTGATGAGCTGTGGGGGAAGCCATATGTCTCTTGGCATGCACCAATGACACCATATTGTGACTTCATGTTTTCATCTTATGAGATGACTATGGCAGCAAACAAGTGGCTGGTAAAGCACTTGTTGATTCTTATTTTGATGCAGGCCAAGGGTACATTGCGCTGGTTCCATGAGACAGACCAAGATTCACTCTTCGGTTGTCAATTGGCAACTTGTTTTTATTGTATCTTGCTTCCATGTATTGCTGATGTGTTCTTGTTCAAAGTAAGCTTGTATGAGGGAGAGATGAGGCAGCAACAAAGGTTGTTGCTGCTATGGTTGCACTTGGGAGAGTATGGGAAAAATTCTTCCCATACTTTTCATGATAATTCTGAAGAGAAGAAAGGCACATTCATGGCGCAAAGAGGCTACCTTTCAGCATTGAAGGATCATGAGAGACTTCCATGTAGGAAGGAGATCTTCTCACATAGCAGCATGATGGTGGATGACTTTGGCATATGGAATGTCAAAGAGAGGAGTCATGGAGCCTTATTTCTAAGGCCTACAGTGTTGTCACATGGGAGAGTGTTCTTATTGATGGAGTATTCCAAGGAGTATATGTACCCCTTCTTCTTGCAAATTTTTATGAGGGAATCCTCATGGGGGAACTTATACATGGACCTCACTTTCAGCTCACACATGATGCATGGTAGGAAAGACATTGATTTTCTTATTTATTACTCTATTAAGTATTTGTACTTTCTCACCATATGTAAACAGTGCATTGCTCCATATGAGAGCAAGAGTATTTTTGGGTTCCATGGTCACTTTAGGGCCAATGTTTATGATGATAGTAGCCCATCTATACATGAAATTGGGCAAGTGTATTGTTATTTTATATATGTAAAGCTGATATACATTTATGCTTACTTCCCCCTGTTGGGAGAACAAACATATACAGCTTGTAACTTGTTGCAGGACCACTTGCCATATAACATTCTCAAGCAGCAGTTGGGAGAACTGTGTTGTATCCACCAGAGAGACCATATGTATCATCCAAACTTTCACACAACCTTAAGACATTTTCTGAATAGGATGCCATGTGGTGATGATGTGCCATTCATCTTGAATGGAATGGTTTGGGTTGGCATGACTCATGATTTTGGAGGGAAAGTCTTTGGAGGCTCAGTCTTCTTCTTGCCATTTGAAGGAAATCATGTTTTAGTCCAAGATCAACATGCCTTTTACACTTATCGTAAGTGGATGGGAGGACAACATGGAATAGAACTTCTTTCCTATCATGTACATTTATTCAGCCCACCTACATTTTGGGAGCACAAGGTGGAAGAAACTTTTCATGAGTTGCCTTGTTGGAGGGTGACTCACTTCATTTGGATGATTGCATGGGTGAGGGAGGCACTCATTCACCATGCTGATCATCACTCCTACTTTGTGGAGGCCATGAGACAACTAGCATGTTTCCATTCACACCTTCCACCTTTGATTGATGCATACACTTTGGTTTTGCACACTTGGGAGGAAGCATTGGATGACAGTTTATTTGCAGATTCTCTTGATGCAGTGATGGAGGCTATTGATGGGAGGCCACATGAGGAGGAGGGGAGATATTTTTCTCTCCTTATGCATTTTCTTGAGGACAAGAAAATATTTTGGAGGGGAGGACTGTAATGTTCCCAAAATTTTAGCTTCCAAGCTAAATGGAACATTAGAGTTAGCAGCAATTGTAGCCGGTAAATAAATGGGTATAAAAGCCCATAAGTATCCTAAGGAGGATAAAAACACTCCAAGTGTGAAAGAGACACTCTTTCTATCTCAATAAGACACCTCCATGTGTGAAAAAAGATAAAATGAAGCTACTTTGACCAAGTCAACAACGCAGTTTTAGTGGAGGAGGAATCCTAAGATGGATAACGCAATTTTGGAGGGAAATGTAACTTGGGTTAGAAGCAACCTAAGTGAGTGGGGCCAAGGGAAAGAAAACTCACATCTGATATAAGGAATAGGATGGCAGCATTATTTCTCATGTTGTAGATTATCATTCTTGGCTGCCAAGAATTGTTGCTGCTTTGCTACTTAGCAAAGTTGCAGTGTTGTTTAGCACTGGGTGTTCCCGGGCGGGAATCCCACCTCTTTCCTTTGAGGAGCTCATTGGGAGAGTTTTTATTCATCATTCCACATCAAGTTTTCAGGCCGAGCTTCAGCCATCTTCATCAGCACAGCTTTGCCGGAGATTATGCAGTGTTGCTGGGTGCAGCAGTGGAAGGGATTGAAATCCCAGCTTCTGAGCTAGTTTCTCATTGGAGGAAGCTTTCCTTCACTTGAGAGATCTGTTTGGAGAGCTCCAAGACATATTTCAGATCTGTGGTATCGAAACAAATTTCTCATACCCTCCCAGTGCAGTTTCTTCTAGGGAGTGCGTTATTTTGGAGGCAGTGTTCATTGCATGGTTTGGTGGCTCAGTTGCAGTGTTTCCTTGTGATTGGGAGGTTCATCTTTTCATGGGAGGAAGCCCTTGAGGGTTATACATCAAATCAGACATCTTTCAGCCTTCTACACTCATATACTTCAATGTTGCAGTGATTATTTAGTTATTTTCTGAATATCACATTTGTATACAGAGTGTTTGAACAAGAAACCCTTGTCGGTTTCTTTTGTAACTTGTATAAGGAGATTAGATATTTTGTTCTTCAGAATTTTAATCAATATATGAGTAGATATAATTGTTTCCTTCATTTATGTGTGAAAACCCTCTCTTAGATTGCTCAGTCCATTAAGCAGCAACTCTGGTAAAATGCAGTTTTGGGGTTTTAGCACTTTTTGGAAAGCCAAGGTGTGGGAGATCTGTTTAACCCACCTAGTTTTCTTTGTTTCAACTCATTTCTTGGATTTAAGCTGCTTATTGATTAATATATGGGATCAAAGAGTCCATTTCAATGTTTTATTGCATTTTTTGCTGGAAATGAGTTTTTGATGCTTGTTTTATGAGCAATCCTGAAACAGGAATACTACACATTCAATTTGATAAGTGAGAAATGGTTTTTCTAGGTGTGGTAGTGTGTTTTGGCCTTATTTTCTAAATCATGTGTTGCAATTTCAAATGTAAAATTTATGATGTGTTTTCCATCACTTATGAAGCAACAATGATATTTTTCCCTTGTATAGATAGTTGGGGTATTGATTCCATTTGATGTAAACTTGACCACAGAGTATGGTTATAAACTCGTGGCAAGTGTAGGGAATGCTTGGGTCATAGATTGGTCACTTATTTAAGCATGTTATTTGCAAAATATTGTACGACAAGTTTGCAGAGGATGCAGGTGTCGGCTCATCGCTTATGGCTCCGAAGGACAAAGGTGAAGGAGAATGAAGGGTGACCTTTCATGACACGTGTAGTGTAGACAAGGTACAAAGTAGCTGCATTTTATGTTCATGCTTTTGGTGAAACAAAAGCTCCTCAGTGGGAAGGATTGATCCATGTCGCTCCAGACACCCTCAGGAGATCAAGAGGGCTCAGAAATGGTCAAATTTCAAAGTGGTCGAATTGCTCTCGAACTAGGTTCAGGTTGAATTACTCGTCACCCTAATTCCAACGATGTGAACAGATTTCCAATCTGATCCCATATGGAGAAGCTAGAGCGAGTCAAAGCTTTGGTCAAAGTTGGGCAGTGGGCCACATTTAAATGTCCCACAAATTCACCGTCAATCGGCAGGGAACCCAGCACCCAAAAACAGGCTAAATTGTGGCCTCTTTAAAATGCCCAATAACCCTTAAATTCGAGAAAACCAAAAATGAATAATATTGTATTAAAAAATAAAAAATATATATTCAATAGGGTGGTGAGCCACCAACCCCGCCACCCCCCCAATGACCATATCCCAAAATTTATGGGGTGTGGGTTGTCAACCCCGCAACCCCGCTCACCACATAACAAGGGCCATATGATAATATAACGACACCAATCTATATTTATATTAAGGTTGAAGAGGGTCGGGTCGGGGCTGTGTGGAAAGGACCCTTCCGACCATAAATGTGGTATTACCACTAGAGGTAAGGGTTTCGGTGGGTGTCAAACCCGTACAATTTAATAGCTAGCCGGTCTACCGGTGGAACCATAATAAACGTACCAACCAAACTAAATTCAAACATATGCCAAAAAACCACGTGCAAAAAAAACATATGGTACCAAAATTTCATGCTGAGTTGGGGAATCGGGGGATTCGAACCCCTACCTTCGCCGACCTAGTCTCCTCCGCCACCAACAGCCCACGACCACCAACAACCCACGAGCTATGCTTTGTAATATCTGCCACACAATGTTATATAAACTCTCAAATGTGTAGTGTGTGCATGACAGAGAGGGTAGACAACGCAGAGTTCGAGGAATATATATTTTTATTTGCAGGTGTGGAACCATAAGCTAGGCTAGGACGAAATCATGTGAGAGCATGCTTTTCGAGACAAAGAATCTTTTGCAGAGAATATTCTTTGATTCCTAAAAGATTCTCTAGAGGTAAAATTTCATTTTGTCAGAATGATATGAAGTTTACATTCATTTTAACCAGAATTTTGCAGGGAACGCGATGATAAAGTCAGAATGGCCATCTGAGCAACATATTTGAAGATTCCCTGCAGAACGGAATCTTAGGGAATCTTGAGTGTATCAAAAAGATTCCTTGAGGCCCAAAACTTGCCGGAGTCCATTTTTGACAAACTTTATGTTGATTTTACACCTCTCTGCGACAGGCATCCGGTGGTAATGTTTATTTCAGTAGCAGAGCTTCCCATATTTCAGAAATTTTCCAGATTGGAGTGATGATGTCCGATTCTCAAGTGTAGACAGTTGATTCTATGCCCCTCAACGCCACGAATTTGACAATACAACTAGATTCAACAATTGAGCATCCGATTCTTCAGCCAACTCCAGGGGTTAAGGTATATGCAATTTTATCATGTGCCTCTTTTTTTTGTGGGATGTATTATGATTTCTAGATCCTTTCTTGATGCATGTTGCGGGATCTTGTTTTGCTTCATGTGTGATTATGTCATGTTGATAGGAGGTCCATTGTGAGTGAGAGTTCCTGTAGCAGAACCTCTTGTGGAGAGACAAGCCACTCATGTTTAGGGCACATCCTTGTATGAACATCATCCATGCACATCTTCCCATTTCCAGCATTATATGAAGCGACCTACCCCATTTTGACACCGGGCCCGGAGACATAGCCCACTGTGGGTGAACTCTGTTATCAACGTCTCGTGTTTTTATGTTGTTGATGGTTGTCTTGTTCCCCTTCTTTAAATCATGCACATGTGTTATTTTATCCTATTTTAAAATATAATTCTAACAACATCACAGAAATAAAATATCATGGGTAAATCTGGTAGCTGATGAACCTGGATCACCAAGCATGTAGATATTTGGTATCATTATTTATGGGACTATGTGTAGAGGTGGATAATGTTGCTACAATACATTGTGACAGAGGAACAAGATGCTAACATCTCTACAAAGGATTTTTCAAGAGGGAAGTTCAAATTTCACAGGTGCAGGATAGGGGTGGTTGATAATCCCTTTCTTTCTAAGAGGGAGTGTTGATAAGTGTAAAAAGAAAGTCTCAATTTGACCTTTCCTTGGTCAAATTGAGAAAATTCAAATTTCCACATCAGCAGACAACTTGGAGGTAGTTAACTAAGACAACATGGCTATTGTCACTCATTTAGCTCAGTAATTGGAGTTAGAGTGCTTGGAGTTAAGTTAAGAATGTGTGATTGATAACTTGTAGCAATCCAATTTAGTTATTTTGAGTTGTATTCAGTTAAGCAAGTTATAATTTTTGATAGAAGTAGTTGGAGGTAAATTATGCAGTGGGACAGTATTATAACTCAGTCATCATCCAATTAACTAGTCAATCAACCCAAAATAGCTTGTGCATCCAAAGAATTCAAGTTCCCCAACTATGGTGGAGATTTAAAGGAAGTGTAACATTAGTTGTAAACTAGTCTTGAGTGTACTAGTGTTGCATGCAATCATAGGATCAACCTTGGGAATTGAAATTGGAGGAAAATTCCTAAAAATAGGAGCCTAATTCCTCGGGATTTGTGCAAGGAAATAGGAGCTTGGGTGGAGGAAAAAATTGACTAAGTTTGGGTCAGAGCTTGTCATTGAGCACAAAGAACAGTTATTCACTTGCAGGTTGAGCTCAGAGCGAGCAAGCAATTGTAATACATTATTTATTCCTCTAATTATTGCAAGCATATTTAAGGGGTTTTTACCAGTTGGTTTCCCCTGGATAAATATGTGTACTTGTGTATGGGATTGATGCATGTTGTTCTAAACTATAAATTAATTTCCGCAGAGCAGTAGAGTAGAACTATGTCTCTTGATTTAGATTAAATTTCATGAGTAGTTGCAATTTTGTCACCATATTCATACATAATATCAAAGAAGGATTCACATTAGAAAAATACTTTTGAAGTTGTTTCTCAGGAGGTTATAATTTGCATCTTAAATGTTGCAGGATTTCTTTAGAGTTGGGAGAAAGGCCTTCAATGGAATGAGATTAGAGTATTCCTTGGAAGGCATATCAAATTTCATTGCATGGAGGCAGTACTTGATGACAATGGATTGTTGGAATATGTCAAGAAAAAAATTCCAAAACTAGGATCAATTGATGCCCAAAACCTATCCCAATGGAAGAAAAATGAGCCAAGGCGAGGAAAATAATATTGGAGGGAGTGCAAGACCACATTGTCTCAAATATCCATGGTAAAACAACTCCTTTCACAATGTGGAAGGCACTGATAGAGCTATTCGAGAATAGAAGTGACAATAGAAAACTAGCCCTCAAAGACAAACTTCAAAATATTAAGATGCAGAGGAATGATACTATTCCGCAGTATCTCACCAGATTTACACAAGTTCTTCATGAGCTTGGAGTGGTTGGTGTGAATGTTGCAAAAGATGACCTGGTGAGCCTGTCTCTTCCAGGCCTTCCAAAAAGTTGGCATAGCTACCAGGACTTGGTGAACGAGAGGGAGAAATTAATGAATTAGGAACACTTATGGTATGATTTGGTATGAGAATAGACCATGCGAAATACGAGAGATGAAAGTTCATCGAAGGGAGAGGATGAAGAAAATTTTTTATTTTGTTGGAAAATGAAAGAAGGGAAAAGGGAAGAAGTCTCAAACCAAACTAGAATCAAGCCAAGGGGGAAATAAGAAATACTTGTCCAAAATTAAATGCTTCAATTGTCATTAATTCATACACTATGCTACAAAGTGTCCAAACAAAAAGTCTAGCAAGAAGAGTTGAGGAGGAGCAACAGGTGAATATTTGGCTTCACATTTCGAGCTAGATTTCACCCTTATCACATGCATGGTTAGCACTATGATGGGGGGTGTTTTTTACTTGGACTTAGGTACCTCGTTCCACATGACAAGGTGTAGATATTTTTTCATAGACCTAGAGGATAAAGGCCTCCAGATGAATATTGAGCTTAGGGAAGACGAAGGTACAGTGCTACCAGGATTGGTACATAAACCTTTACGAGGGAGTCAAGATCCCCCCTTTGCCTCAATTATGAAATGTTTTTGCTAGGCCTGAAGAATAACCTCATCTTTGTAGTAGTTTTGGAAGATCTTGGTTATGATGTAATCTTCAGTAAAGGTAAAGCCTTTTTGAGGCGCTTAGTCACTAGATAGGTGAAGCAGATCAAGGTTCGTGTGAAGAACCTATATATAAATTTGATGTGGAATATTGTGTGACATTAAGTAGTAAGGCATAGAAAGTGTAGAGCCATGATTTCGGTGAGCTCTAACATAGGAGATTGGGCCATTTTCATCGTGGCACCTTAAAAATGATACAACTAATAACCACTTTCCTCCCTATGTAGAAATTATATACAAGATGCATGTATATATCCGGATTCTCCTTATCTAACAATATTTATCTTCTTGTTAAATACAAAATCCTTCCACTGTTAATATTTTGTGGAAATTAAAATCAACTGAAAACACATGAAGCAATAAAAACAATCGCACATAACACATTTTTTTAACAAGAAATCCTGAAGCTAAAAACCCCAACTATCATATATTATGTATCATGGAGATCATGTAACAATCTCATATAAAGCTTAGTACATCAAGCTCTCAGTGCAATCAATCATCACACACTAATCAGAAGAAATATGCAAATCCATGCACCGATTTCTTGCCACCTGATAACATGCCTCCACTACACAATCCCTGCTGCAGAATAGCTCTGAATGAATTCGAATTACCCTTGCTTTGACTGTGCAATCCTCATTGGCAACTCCAATGTGTGTGTGGTGCAATCAATGCATCACTATAGTCACAACGGATAGTCCATCTTGCCCTTTCACCTATCTCTCCATTGGGTCTCCACTGGAACTGACATGCACTGTAGTTAACTGTTGTATTGTTCAATTGATTAATGAGTTATTATTTATGAATTAATTAACTAATTAATTCACTCCACTCTCACTAGTGTATCATTCAGTTAGACTAGATACAACTAGCTCAACTGAGTTTAACTCCATTAACTGAGTTAAAATGAATAACAACTCCATGAACTACTCTTCCAACTCTGTCATATCTTTGCCACTTCAGTTCTAACTAGGTCCTCCATGCATGAACCACCAGTAAACCCTAGAAATTGCGTAATTCCTTCAGCCCACTGATTTCCCAAATCTGTACACTGAAATTAAGTTCTCCAAGAGAATAAGTTGTTGTTTATTGTCGGATTATTATTAAGAGCTAATAATAATTGACACTTATATTTTTAGATCGACAATCTATAAATAGACTTCGCCCAATATTCTAAAAATAGAATTTCATCTATTTTTCCAACTTGACCAACCATCCACAAATAGCATCCTATAACTTCTGAAATATGATCATCATGTCTAAAAATAGACATAGTCTAAAAATAGACTTGCGCCAAAAATAGCCTGTGGGCCCACTTAATGAAGGTGACTCATTTTCACTAAGCTCATCATCTTGTTGAATCTCAACACTACCTCTCAACAAGATAGGGATTATCCTTCACCCCAATACTGCCTCTATGGTATTCGAATTTGCTCCTGGTGAGCGCCTTCGTCAGAATATCTGCATCTTGATCTTCTGTAGGAATGTACTGAAGCAACATGATCTTCCGCTGCACACAATCTCCGATATGATGATACCGGATATAAATATGTTTAGATCTATCATGAAACACATGATTAATCGAGAGTTTAATGCAACTTTGATTATCATAATGTATCATTGTAGGATCTAAATGTGAACCGAACAAGCCGACCAGGATCTTCCTCATCCAGATAGCCTCACATGTAGCTTGACTTACTGCCATGTATTCTACTTCTACTGAACTGAGTGCCACGGATATTTTTTTCCTTTTGTACCAAGAAATTTCCGTAGATCTGATATTGAAAATCCCTCCTGATGTGCTCTTTCTGTCTGTTGGGATGCCTGCCCAATCTGCATCCGTGAAGTCATGCAACTTCACCTCATTCATCTGTCTGTACCATAAACCATAATCATATGTGACCCTGAGATACATCAGGACATGCTTGCCTGCCTTCCAAAAGAGCTTGGTAGGCTTAACCATCGCTTGTGAAAGTTGGTTCACCGCATAGCATATGTCTGGTCTTGTATTATCTAAATACATGAGCAAACCCACCAACCATCGATAAACATTGGCATCCACTACCTTTGTCGATGTAGCATCCTCTGTCCTCCAATTTCCTGGAATAGGAGTGTCAATAGGCTTGCATCATTGCATGTGAAACTTCTCAAGTATCTCGCGAGCATACTTTCCTTGAGACACAAACAGTTAACCTTCCCGCTGCCATATTTCCAATCCAAGGAAATAATGAAGGAGGCCCAAATCTTTCATCTCAAACTCCTTTGCAAGATCTGCCTTACATGAGTGTATCAACTGCTCATCACCCATTAGTATTAAATCATCAACATAAAGAACAATGATTAAAATCTTACCCTCCACCACAATTTGGTACAGGTTTGCATCCGCCTCACTCTTGGTGAAGCCAAGTCCAATGAAATAGTTTTCAATCCGTGTGTACCAAGCACGAGGTGCTTGCTTCAGCCCATACAACACTCTTTTGAGTCTGCACACATGCAACTCGCTGCTGAAGATCTCAAATCCTTCAGGTTGCTCAATGTACACCTCTTCCTCAATGATCCCATTAAGGAACACAATATTCACATTCATCTAAGGAATGTGCCAACCCATCTGCACTGAGAGAGCAAGGATGGTCCTTATGGAAGAATACCATGTGATAGGTGCAAAGGTTTCTTAATAATAAATCCCCTCGATCTGTAAGAAGCCCTGGGCAAAAAATATTGACTTATACTTCTCGACGCTCCCATCAGCAGCTTGCTTTACCTTGTGGATCCATCTTGATCCTACAACTGATTTTCCCACCGGCCTTGGAAAAATCTCCCAAGCACTGTTTCTGACAATGGATTCATACTCCTCCACCATGGCATCTACCCATGTGGGCTCCTGCACTGCTTCTTTAAAATAAGATGGCTCTGTCATGATACACTTGCTCATAAGAGCCATGTATCCAGTAAATTGGTTAGGAGACTATCTCTGTCTACACTGTGATGTAGGGACTCCTACATTCTGTGTCACATCAAGCTTCTGTCTCTCAACTTCTGTGGTACGCTTTCTGCCTTGTCTGATGTTTTGTTCTGCATGAGTGGACTCCTCCACTCCATGAATCTCCTCCTATGGATGATCCACATCTAGAGGCTCATCTTTCGGAACAGGCAGTTCCTCCTCTGCATGCAATTCTAGCTCCCTCTCAAGCATAGCTCGTGCAACACCCACGATCATTCTGTTCTTCCTCTTCGTGACCCAATTTTGTTGTGGGTTATGAGGCGCTATGAGTTCTCTTTGAATTCCTTCTTTGCTACAGAAGTATTTGAATTCGCCCGAGATGTATTCACCACCATTATCGCTCCGTAGAGCTTTCACTTGCTTCCCCGACTCCTTCTCCACCAATGCTTTAAACTTACATAACTTTGAGAATTTTTCGCTCTTCTTATGCATGAAGAAGATCCGACATCTACGAGAATATTCATCAACAAATATAACATAATACATGTGTTTTGTTGTTGAAGCAACCGAGAAAGGTCCACACACGTCTGTGTGAATTCTCTCTAGGATCACCGAAGCATGGTTCTCCTTCTCATGAAAGGTGGTCTTCACAAACTTACCCATAGTACATCCCTTGCACTGATCTGACTACACAAGAGTACCCTTGGTAATTCCAGTAGAAATCTACTGCAAAATCTTCAAAGCGCCATGGTGAAGATGGCCTAATCTCCTGTGCCATAATTCCCTCATCCCGACTCACCACTTCTTCTGCTTTGCCCACCATTACAGCGTAGCCATCTACCTCCAGCTTGTAGATATTCTTAACTCAAATCCCTATCCTCTTGGTTTGACCCGGTGTTTTATGTTGCAGGAAAGCTTTTCCATCGCTAAAAACAACGTCATAACCTTTGTCTTCCAACATTGCGACTAAGACCAAGTACTTCTTCAGACCTGGAACATGCATAACATCTTTCAACAAGAATGGATTACCGGATTCCCTCTCAAAGGTAATGGTCCCAATTTCGGTCGCAATGTATCAACCATCATCGCCCATCTCTATATGCATTTGAAGGTCCTTCTCCTCGAAGTCACTAAACAACTCCTTGTCTCCCGTCATATGGAAATATGCACCACTATCAAGATACCACACCGATCCCATATAGCTTGAAACCAAGCATGCGATCAAAGATAAATCAAGTTCAAATTTCAAGGCTAAGACCTCTCTAGCTGCAGCTCCAGCAACCTTCTTTTTCTTCTTCTTCTGTGGGCAGTTAGTGGTGAAATGCCCATGTTCGTGATAGTGAGAACACTTCACTTTGGACAAATCCTACTTCTTGCCTTTAGCATCGGATTTTGAAGGAGATTTATTCCCCTTCCCTTTCCTTTCTTTGGCAGCCAAAGTGAAATTCTCTTCATCTTCATTCTTCGATGAAGATCCATCCCTGGTACCTCGCCTTATCTCCTCCTGCACAAGATCCGACCAAAGTCACTCCCATCCCGGCAGTTTTTCCCGACCATTGACAGAGTCTTCGTAGCTATGCAAACTCTTCAGAAGCCCAAGGAGAGCCAAGATCACCAAGTCTTCATCATCAACAGTAATCCCCACACTTCCCAGTTCATCCCTACAGTGGAAAAACTTCGTGAGATATTTTGGAATACTGTCGCCCTTCTCCATTTTTATTTTTTGATCTTATTTTTCAGTGCCAACTTCCTCTGGTCGTTGCTGCTTTGGAACAAATCTATCAAAGCCTTCCACATTAAGAATGGAGTGGCTTTCCCATGAAGGTTGGATACAATATGGTCCTTCACACCTTCCAACAAAAATTTTCTTGTCTTTGCTATCTTCTTTTGCCATGCGTCAAGTAATGTAGCATCGCTAGATCCTGGCTTAGGACCATCGCTATCGATGAAATCCTTCAATCCATTATCCTCCAGCACCGCCTCCATCCTATCCTTCCAGGCTATGTAATTTGAGCTTCCATCAAGGGCATACTCCAATCGAAACCCATTGAAAGACATTTCAATGTATTCTCAACTGTCGCACCAAGAATTTTCTGCAGCAAATTCGAACTGTCCACCAGCACAAACTCAGTAATTCTTCACAATCGCAATCTTCAAGAATTAACATTGCTCTGATACCATGTAGAAATTATATACAAGATGCATGTATATATCCAGATTCTCCCGATCTAACAATATTTATCTTCTTGTTAAATACATAATCCTTCCATTGTTAATATTTTGCGGAAATTAAAATCAATTGCAAACACATGAAGCAATAAAAACAATTGCACATAACACAATTGTTCAACGGGAAATCCTGAAGCTGAAAACCCAAACCATCATATATTATGTATCTAGGAGATCATGTAACAATCTCATACAAAACTTAGTACATCAAGCTCTCAGTAAAATCAATCGTCACACACTAATCAGAAGAAATCTGCAAAACCATGCACTGATTTCTTGCCACTTGATAGCCTGCCTCCACTGCGCTATCCCTATTGAAGAATAGCTCTGAATGAATTCAAATATACCTTTATTTCACTACACAATCCTCATTGGAAACTCCAATGTGTGTGTGGTGCAATCAATGCATCGCTATAGTCACAACGGATAGTCCGTCTTGCCCTTTCACCTAGCTCTCCACTGGGTCTCCACTGGAACTGACATGCACTGTAGTTAACTGTTGTATTGTTCAGTTGATTAATGATTTATTATTTTTGAATTAATCAACTAATTAATTTACTCCACTCTCACTAGTGTATCATTCAGTTAGACTAGATACAACTAGCTCAACTAAGTTTAACTCCATTAATTGAGTTAAACTGAATAACAACTCCATGAACTACTCTTCCAACTCTGTCATAACTTTTCCACTTCAGTTCTAACTGAGTCCTCCATGCATGAACCACTAGCAAACCCTAGGAATTGTGTAATTCCTTCAGCCCACTGATTTGCCAAATCTGTACACTGAAATTAAGTGCTCCAAGAGAATAAGTTGTTGTTTATTGTCGGATTATTATTAAGAGCTAATAATAATCAACACTTCTATTTTTAAATCGATGATCTATAAATAGACTTCGCCCAATATTCTAAAAATAGAATTTCATCTATTTTTCCAACTTGACCAACCATCCACAAATAGCATCCTGCAACTTCTGAAATATGATCACCATGTCTAAAAATAGACATAGTCTAAAAATAGACTTGCGCCAAAAATAGCCTGCGTGCCCACTTAGTGAAGGCGACTCATTTTCACTAAGCTCATCATTTTGTTGAATATCAACACCCTAAAGGAGCACTTGAGCAGTGGGATGTCTACAATGGTTGTACAATGGGGAAGTATGTAAAATCCACATTCCATTATTGAGACAACAAATAACATGCAGCTTTGGAGAAAGTCCACTCTTATGTTTGTGGACCCTTATCGACAAAATCCATTGACATACATAAGTACTCTATTATTTTAATTGGTTATTTCTCAAGGAAGTGTTGGATCTTATTCATGCAGAATAAGGATGACGAATTCTCAAATTTTGTATAATCTAAGGCACTATTTGAGAAAGAGAGTGATAAGAAGGTGAAAGCTCTTAATAGTGATAATGGACGTGATTATGTTTCGAATAACTTCAAGAATTTCTATGCAAAATAATCCCATTCAAAGTAAACTGACAACACCCCACAAGCCACAACACAATGGGGTAGTTGATAGGAAGAACCGTAGCATTGTGGGAGCTATGAGAGTTATGTTACATGACCAAGGCTTTCCATTGCATTTGTGGGAAGAGGCATGTAAGACAATAGTATACTTGCAGAACCTTGGACCTCATCATATTCTTGATATGATTACACTGAAGGAGGCTTTCTCGGAGAGAAAGTTAGATGTGTATAATTTGAGAATTTTTGGAGCCCTGTTTAGTGCCATGTCTCGAAATATTCGAGGAAGAAACTTGAGCCAAAAAAGTTGCGTTTTTTTGTGGGTTACACAAAAAATCCACACAATTACTATGTGTACTTACCTTCCCTTCGAATGGAAATTGTGTGAAGGGATGTAAATTTTTATGAGGAGAAAGTGATGTGGTGCTTTCTTGAGAGGGATCTTCAGATCCCACCAGAAGAGGAGATTTTAGATCCAAATAAGGAGCCTCAGGACGAGCATCAGGATGGGTCTGGAGTAGAAAAAAATGGAGGATCAGAGAGGAGGCAGAGTGGTGACATCCACTCAAGAAAAACCATCCAGAGAAGGTAGAGAAATAACCAGGAAAGCTGATATATTGGTGCAAGATGCGGGGGAGAATTTGAGAGCTCCTTCAAGTTTTCACAGGAAAAGGAGGTTACTTGTGAGGTACATTGGATACATGGCTCTAATGATTGAGCTTGTGAAGACTGAGCCATCCTCTTTTGAGGAAGCAGTTGAGGAACCTCTTTGGGTTGATGTAATGGTGGAAGAATATGAATCCATCATGAAGAGCAGTGTTTGGGAAGTGGTCTTGTTAGGGTCCTATAATAATAGGATTCATAATTTTGAATTGACTTTGATTAGTCTTGAAATATGTACATACTTTCATTTTTGCAAATTGTCTTCCCATATTAGAAAAAATAAAAAAATGTAAAGAGGTTAAAAGTCCTAAAAGAAAAATCAAAGGACTTGAAAGAAAAAAGATAAAAAAGAATATGAAAATGAACCCCAAACAAAATAGAGATAAAAATAAAACATGAAAGTGATGAAAATTTAAATGCCACTACTATTTACTTTTACCACAAAATAAATATTGTGTGCATCTTGTTAAAAATGCCACAATCCATGAAGGTTAAACAACTTAATATTGACCTTTCATGCTTTAAATTTCATGTTGTTATATAGAGAATAAAGATCTATCCAAACAGTTTAATCTTGGAAGTTCAGTAGTTAGGTAGAGAATAATAAGAAGCTCAACAGTTTAATATGAGCCCTTGGAAGAAATAAGGATATAATTAGTTAGTTTGTTGTTTAAAAGAAAATTGAATAATAGTTTGCAAGCTCAAATGCACCCATGTAAATGAAGAAAATTTTTTTAGGGTAGCAGATGCGTAGGTAGAAGCAGTTTTCACAAGCATGGATAACAGATAATTGGTCATTTCATTTACTAATTTCCCTTCAAAAATCATTTCCTTTGTAAAAATACCTTCTCCCCCTTCATTTTTGTTTTTCTCCTTTTCCCCCTTGAAAAAAGTCCCTTTTCCTAAGTTAAAACAAATTTATCCTGGGAAAAGTAAAAAACCCTTTATTAATTTCCTTTTATTCATAAAACCCATTAAAATACTTTAACCCTAAGTCTAAATGGTTAAATCTATATGTCGCGCCCCACTACAGATATCCCTCCGTGACATAAGTTTTTACATTAGAAACTTAGTGTATTTTTACAATCCATTTGTACATTATTAACCTTTAACATAATATATTAAATCTCTTTATACCTTTTAAACCCATATTATATTAGATCCTTCATATATACATCCCAACCCATATTTTTTATTTAAACCAATGGTTTAATTCCCCACATGTTATATATCCCAGACCTAATATGTATTATCCCCGCTTATTATAATATTACATTTACCTTAACCCCATTGGCTATATCATACAAAACCTGACCATATCACATATGTAACCAATCACACCCCAGGCCCCACGCCTATACAATCCCGCGACTCCATCGCATTATCTCATCCATTAGATCAACATTAACAAGATCTAATGACCAGCATAGCCTATTGCACATCTAATAGCGCGATTGTTAACATACACCTAACCTTGCGAAAAGAATGGCTTTCGTAGCTCTGCTCCAAGATACGTGTCTAATTTTCATTTGATCGCACCAATCAAAACTATACCACCAACCACCTTCGGCCAGTGCGAAAACTGCTTGGCAGTTTTCTCCTACCAATTGCGCAAACTGCCCTGTCAATTCAAAATTAACCGTGCATTAATGCATTCACTGTTGATTAAAATGCATATACCCGCCCATTTGCACCCTTTTACCATTTCTGTTATATTTTCTACAAAAGAAGCATTGTAGACCGAAAAAAAATTTGTCGACTCCGTTTTCAAACTAAATTAAAAAAAAATTCACCAATTTGATTGCTGCAACTGTTGCAGAAGTCATCCAAAGCTCTATATAGACCAACAGAGCCTCAGAAAGCCTTCTGCTACTTTAGAAACCCTCTGCATACAAAAATATTCATTTTTTCGAGGTATTCTTCCAAGAAAAGACCTGTTCTTTGATCCAAAGAAGTAATTCAACTAATTGAATCATTTAGGAGCCTTTTTGCAAACCTAAAGAAAGCCTTGTTACTTCCTAAAGCACTTTTTGCAAACCCTGGGCATATTTTCATAGATTCTGAGGCCTAAGACTATTTAAAATCACAGATATTGAATAAATTTAAGAATTTTAAGCATCTGTATGCTTGAAGAAAGTCCTCTTGTCTTCCAGTCCTTTCATATAGACCCTAGACATCTTTTTGCAAAAACTCTAAAGTCCTGAAATTTCTCTTTTGTTATAGAGATTACATTTTGGTTAATTTAATAAGTTTAAACCTTTTTGCAGACAATAGATAAGCACCTATTCTATCCAAATCCTCCTTCAAACTGTTATAAACTTCCAAAGGTGCTCCTACAGTCCTAAATCAGTTTTTCTAAAGGCAAAAGAGTAATAAATTGATAAAATCAAACAGAAACAATGACTTCCAAAGCAGTAGCATCTGTCAATCCACTAAAACCTCATGTTGTAGATGTAGAGCACATTCCATTAGCTGACAAAGGCTTCAAGATCATTGACACAGTCATAGAATTTAACCTTCTTGAGCTCCACTGCTGGAGCCAAGAAAATCCACAGATCAGGTTCATGAAGTTTTCATCTGGGAGTCTAATTTACCAAAATATGTTGTCCCACAGACCTTCCAATGCCCATAATTGATTAGACTCTGTCAATATTTATATTTCCCTAATCAGAGAGCCATAATAAAATCTAAGAAAGAAATTTTGTTTACCATTACTACTGAATCAATTAATCAAATGCTCTAAATCCAATCCAGACCAGATGAAGTTCCTTTGTCCATTGAGGCTTTTACACAATTATACCTAAATCTGGACTTCCCCAAGAGGTTCTAGATATTCCAGAATTTCATGCCTTCTTCTATAGAAATTCCCAAGATAAATCCTCCATACCCTTCTGCAAAATTTTCTGAAAGGACAAGACATATCATCTCCATGTTGTCTTTTATTCTTGGTTATTTTGAAAATGAACATGATGATGTTGCAGTGCTAGGTTTTTTATCTAATTTCACACCTGGCCAATCCTCCAAATTTCAGAGCATAATAGAATAGGATATTGGTACTTGTACCAAAACCATACTGAGATAAGAGTATATGGATCAGGTCTTGTTCCATATAAAATACCCAAATTCATTCCTATGAGGTTATTTTCCCTTGAGTACATAAGGCATATTCTTAATTCAGATGCAATTAATTTCTTGGCAACAAAGAAGAAGACACAGTTCAAATTGAAAAATCAGGTTAGCCCCTTTATCTGTAACAATAGAGATGCAGGTCCAGAGGCTGAAAAACATTTGTAGGAATTCAAGTTCAGTCACAGTTTTTTGTGGTATTATGATCCTCTTGGAGTTATAAGTAAAATGAGAGTTAAATGCAAATTGACTTCCTATGTACATGAAAAGAAACCAGACATAGAGAAATTCTCCAATCAATCTGAATGGTTGGAGAACACCTTGATAGAGGTAGAGAAGCAAAGTGATACTAGTCAAACTTTGCAAACTACAGCCCAAGAAGACAAGAATGAAAAAAGACACAGAGAGGAAGGATCATACACTGTAGAGACTACAACTGAAACTAAATTTAAATTGAGATATAGTAAAAATCCAAAGTTAAATCCTGTCAATAAAGAAGTGGAAACAATAGAGGTGATTGATACAGAAATAGCAACAAAGGACAATGCACCTCCTACAATAATTGAAGAACAACAAACTACAACTTCAAAGACTCAGCTTATTCAGAAGCAGCACAATGTTGAAGTTTCCTCATCGAAAAAACCAGCAGAAAAAAAGATGGATATCAAAGAAATATACAAAGAAATCAAAGCCAGAAATGAAGAAATTAAAACTGAAATATATTCTCAATATCTTAAACAAACTCCTGGCATCCAGAATAGGCTACTTTTTACCTTTGACTATAAGAATAAAAAGATGCAGATGAAATTTCTTCAACCCACAATTCAAACTCCCAAGTCATCTTCTGATTAAAAAAAGACAGATTTTGAAGTCTTGGCCCAAGATATTCATCATTTGGACCAAATTGAGTTTCATAAGTAGGCAGGGGAGATGATCTATTCTACAATGACCACCAAGGCCATGAGTTTACAGAAGCTGCAAAACACTCTTGAAAATATCAGAGATCAACTCTAATTGGAAAAATCATCTTCACAAGAAAAAGACAATAGAATTAAATCTTTGGAAGAATTAGTAATTGAAGTAGGATATGATCCTAAAAATGTCAAAGTTGCAGATGAATTGATAAAGAAGAAAAATGCAGACATTGTTGCATTAAAGAAGCAACTAAAGCTACCCCCTACAGAACATCCTCAAGCAAAGGAAGTATTACAGGATACAAATCAGAAAGATGAGATGATGAATCTCATTCTACATTTGACTACTCAGATAAAGGAAATGGAGAATGAAATGGACAAGTTGGTCTAGGAGAAAGAAGCTAGCAAAGAACCAGCCCCAGTCACTGTCATTCTTGTAGTCACTACTTCTATACCTTCCACACTAGCAGAATCACTTTCTCCTACAGTCCCCATGGCTACAACATTTCATGTCACTTCATCAACAACTTCAACAATAGAGTCTTCAACAACAGTAGCACATCATTCAGATGAAGCAAGAAAGTTGGTAAAAGCTATGCAGGACATGTCTATTTAGACTAATGAGATTAACAGACTTAAAGAATAGCATAAAAGTCTTGAAGATGAAAATAAACTTGCTAAGGTAATGCATAAGAATGAAGAACAAAGAGAAAACAGATTAAATGAGAAGTTGAAGAAATTAGAAAAAGATCTAACATTGAAAGAACCCATGGCTCAAGTCAGACAACAGTTGTGGGCCAATATAATTGAAGTTGTCAATGGTATTTTCCCATCCATACAGGTCATTTATGAACAGAAAGACTTATTCAAAGCAGCAAAATAAGCCATTCAAAAGATAAAAGAAGAGCTTGGTAAGAAACCCGAAGAAGCTCTTGAAATAATCAAATTTCTTAATTCCAAAAAAAGGCAAGAACTTGAAGAAATTGGAATTAATGACAGAACAAAAACCATCCTAGAAGTTACGAAGGTTATTTCTAAAAATAATTTGATGATATATCTAGAGGATAAATGCCAAAACATGGAGGTTTCCATTACAAGGTTTATGATGAAATTTGATGTCCTAAGGCAGAAGGGCCTTCCAAATCCATTAGTTATTCATGACAAACTAATGAAGCAAGATGACTATGACAAGAAAATGAGAAAAGTTGCCAAGGATCAGGCCAATCTGCCTTCCTCACAAGGTATTCCAATAGGGAAGGTAATCTACAAGAATATTGAGAATTTGTTTTACCTACAGTATGAGGTGACACACATATTTGTCAACAAGCCTACATTCTAAAAATACATTGAAACAGATGAAATATTCAGGAGGATGATGAAGATCAAATTTCCAGAGGTAGAAATTTGGGAAAAAATGACTGATTTACTGTGAAATCAGGTTGCAGTAAGCACAGAGCAGTAAAAATAAAATAGAGCATGATGTTTTTACATTTACAGTTACAATTTTGCAGTTAAAATCAGGACAATAAATAGTGAAAGAGTATCAGTTCAAATTCAAATTTTAAAGACAAATAAAAAATTACAAATCAGAAATAAAGCCGCTAGTGTAAAGGACACTTCATTGTCTAGCTACAGCCTTCGTTGAACATCAAAGAGAGAAAACAACAATAGATTGAAGACAACAAACAATAATTTCAATAAAAACAGGGACAACTAGCATTAGTTAGAAATTTGTCACTATATTCTTGCATGAAGATATTTCTTGTTCCATGAATAATTCCTAAGTTATTTTTAGGATATTTGGTAAGAGCTTTTGTATAAATACTTCTCATTTGGAAGTATTGAGGGTGGAAGAATTGTTGAACATTTCTATAGTTGTACTATTCTAAACCTAAGGGTGATTGTACCAATTTCAAGTCAGCAGATTGGATTAAAGCAATAAAGCATCATTTTATAAGATTCATGTGTTGGGCCACTACGATGAAGTATTTTCACTTGTTTATTTGTCAATTTCTTATGTTTTTCATCAATACTTGTATGTTTTTCTAAATCTAAATGATAAATCAGGAATGTTATTTCATAATATGTTAAAAGCATTCTGTCTTGAACTACTTATCATTTACATGTTTTCCACTGATATCTAGACTAAGAAACCCTTAATTTCTCCCTATTTTCGATTGACCTCTGCCTTTTCACTCATTATCCAGATTTGAGAAACCTTAATTTCTCTCTTACCCCGATTGAAACCATTTTCACCATCAGCCTTGAAGATTTGAAGTAACTAAGCTATCTTGCTCTGTAAAAATTTCCCTTTAGAACTTGATCCTGATTTGACTGCTTGACACATTGGCTCCATTAGCCCAATGGAATACAGACCTACATCTATCCATATGATTAACTGATTTCACCACCAAATCAAATCAAAATCCAAAACCAATTTACCGTACATAACTAGCCTAAAATCAATTAAAATCAACAAAGATAAATCATATAGAGAGAGCCCTCTCTGATAATTAGGAAGGCTATATCCTAAGGCTTAAAAGTTGGTTTGTTGTTACCTCTAATATTCTTTAAAACACAAAAATAATAACAACTCTTGAGAATTACTAGAGTGATAACATATTGGCAACCATACTGGGGAACTAACAAATCCTCATTTTTAAAATAAATCTTAAAGGAAATATTTTTACTTACCTTTTCACCTTAAGATTGTTTTGAAGATTTGTTAGTAAATTTTCCATAAAAACTGTAATTCTGGCTTCCAGAAGAGTCTATTATACTAGGTCCAATCCAGATCCAGAACCTGCTGTCATAGTAGATAATCATGACAGAATTGTAAAGAAAAACAAAAAAGTAGAAAGTTTAGGTAATAAGAATTCATTGATCAAAGAAAATTATCTTCCAAATAAATTATCAAGTTTACAAGACATTGAATTTGAGTTAAATTTTGAACAATATCTGTTTATAACTAAATCGGAAAGTGACATACATAATAGTGTAATATATCTTGATTTGATTTCATTCATTGAAAGTAAGAAGGAAACTGTTTCACTAGATTCAGATGAAAAATCCCTAGATGTCTATGATAAACTTGATGCTATAACTGCAACTTTGATTAAGGAAATTGATGAAGCTTATTTACAACATTTAGTTGAATTGAGTGCTTTATCAGCCTATACCCCTAAGCCTTCTACCAGTAATTTAGATACCAATCTTTTAGAATCTGTAGGTTCATCTTTGTTTACTACCACTTCATCCATTGTTTCCACCACACTTCATTCCATAGATTTAGTTTTTCCCAAGCAGCCTTTTCAACCTAGAGTTTTATTTCCATCCCCAAATAGTTCAAGTTCATCCTCTAGAATTTCTGCTGCATTTTCCAATACTTTATTCTCATTCCCAAGCTCTTCTTCTAGCATCCCAACTACATCTTCTAATATCCCAATCTCATATGAAAGTGCTTTAACTACATCTACAAGTACTTCAAGTTCTTCACCAAGTACTTCAAACTTACCTCCTAGTCAAGCTAAAATCCAAGTCATGGCTGCCAGATATGCCCCATTGGTCCTACAAGCCCCTCTAAATGCCATGCCCCAAGGTTATCAAAGCAAAATCCCTCAATTTGATGGAACCACTCAATACAATTCACAACAACATGTTAATAAAATGACAGAATACTTTGAATTGCATGAATTAGATAATGTTGATGTTCAAATGAGACTTTTTTCTCAAACTTTAGCTGGTGATGTTAAGAAGTGGTTTAAGTGTTTACCTGTTGGTAGTATAGTTGATTTAGCCGTTTTCCATAGGATGTTTCTTAATATATGGGAGAAGAAGAAGAATCCATTACAAATTTTGTCTGAATTTGAAAACATAAAAAGAGCACCAAATGAAACAGTTCAAGACTATTGTACGAGATATAACAGTATTTACAATGCAATCCCTGCTAATCTTAAACCTCCTCCAAACTCTTCCCTTATCAAATTACCTAATGGATTTGATAAACATATGGCTTACCAACTGAGAGAGAAACCCAAAAACCTTATAGAAGATGCAAAGTAATGTTGTAAGTGTAGAGGAAAACTTGTTAGCCAAGAAAGCTAGATTAAGAAATGAAAGAAGAGTGACAATAAAAGAGGAAACATCAACCTCAATTTTTGAAAATAGGTAACTTAGAAAAAACATTATAAATAATGATGGATAGGTTAGGTAACATGGAAAGGAAGCCACAGTGGGATAACCAACAACAAGGACCTCAAATTAGAAATCCCAATTTCAAGAAAAATACCAACACTGGTAAATCTAGAGAATTAGCACCTGGCTAAACAATAAGACCACCTTTCCAAGAGAACTATGCTGAAATTTCTCACCAAAACGAAAATTATGAAGACACTGAAATGAATCTAATGGGAATTAATGATCATAACACCATTTTTCTTACACAAGAAGAATAGGAGTTATATGAATTACAACAACTACAATTAGATTCTGGTGAGTCTTTTGATTACAAGCAAGGTTATGAGTTTGCAATTAATGAAGTTCATAAGAAATATAACCTTAGGAGAAAGAGAAAGGTAGAGCCTTCTACTAAGAAAACTTCCCAAACTCAAACAAATAAAACATCAGAGGTTCTGTTGTACCATACAACAACCCTCCCTTTTTCTTAAATTTTAGAAATAAAATTTAGAAATAGGGTCCCTTTCTTTTTAGAAATAAAACACTTAGAAATAAAATTCATTGTTTTGGAAATTTTCATATTGTTAATAAACAGATTCGACATTCAAAAAACTTACGATCCGATCTAATATACAAGGCCTTATCATAAAAAACAAATCAAATTTAAAAGTTCAATCGCAATCGGAGAATCGGAGATAACCTTTAAAAGAAATTTCATATGCCTATTTCAAATCCTTCGATGCGATTAGTCCAATCGGAAATTTTCAATCGCTAAGAGTTTAAAACAGTTAATTATAACTTCCGATGCGATGCGGTCAATCGCAATCGATTAATCGGGACAGTCTTTAAGAAACTCTTTACGCTTAGTTAAAATTCCCCGATCCGATGTGCGTTTGATAATAAACGCTTTCAAATGAAAAATCGCCACATTTGTTCAAATTATATGGTAGACCCCACCATTAGAGATCGGAAAGATCTGCAATCGCAATCGATCAATCGAGATAAACGTATTGTGATCTTCATCTGCCATTCGAAAACTTTCGATGCGATTCATCTATTTGCATACGAAAAATTTAGAATGAGTGAATATTTTAATATATCACAAGCGCCAAATATTTATTGGTACGAAGGCATTCAATAACGAATCAAATGAATATGGTTAATGATTTGGTTTTAAATATTTAAGTGTGACCCAAAAGGAGCATTTACGCAATATACGAAACAAATAAATGAAAACCATAAGTTCATAAATCATTTCGTTTGAGTGGCTTGTTGATCACGACTGAGAGTTTATTGTCTTGCAGATCCAAAGAACACCAAGTTCTTTCATTCACAGACAAAGGGAAGCGGTAGCAGACGCAGAAATGTCAAAGAGAGGGAGAAGAAACAAGACTGCTCTACCAGTGAAGTTTGCCGAAACTCCTACGGTCTCAAAAGGAAAGCCCATAAAGCTAAGACTAGTCACAGATACATCATGCCAAGGTCTTGGGAAAATGACATGGGACGCAGTCTACAACCTATTGGAAAGAGAAGACCCCAAGGTCACAGTGGAGAAGGCATCAGTTCCAGACGAAGATAGCTCGGATTCTGATTCTGATATCAATGAAAGAACACTTGCAAATTCATTTTTGCATCGAATTGCAGCCAGAGCGAGCATCATGCCTTACTATGATGTAGTTCGATGGGTTATTGACAGTGTAAAGATACAAGATAGAACGTTTGTTTCAGCATCTGGAGTGCCTTTCGGCTCGTTTAAAGCAGAAGACTTGAAAGCAATGTACCACCTTCCAGACCCACAGAAGGTGTATAACAAGGAATTTATCAAAGATTTTGCTGATAATAAAAAAGTCCAATCCGACCCTATCAAAGATTGGAGGAAAAACCCAGAGAAGCACCGAAATGAAGCATCCGGTATGTATTCTGTAGATTCTCTTCTGCCTCCATATTCCTATGCAGCTGCCATGATGTGTAGGTTATTTGGCAATGATAATTCAGCTAGTTTTTCTATACAAATGGTCCCATTAATCCTAGCTGCTGTGAATTCCGACATTATGGATTGGGCTGTTATTCTTTCTGATAGAATGGCCAATAGGATACTTGAATACAGACAAGAAAAAACCGCTGGAAATTCTACTCTTTTTTTCTTTTGTGCCTATATTCTTGATGCTATTTGTTTCAATTCCGAATTTCCCTTATTTGGATGGAAATGGACTCCCAAAGACCCTGTTCCAATTCATATTTATCATAAATTGCTTTGGAAGGTTCATTTCCAAGCTAATGTATATAGAATCTGTCATGGTTTCCTCATCCCTGTTTTCCAAACCATTTTTAATCGCTTTCCTCCTAGATTTTCTGATAAAGCTAAGGCCGACCTGTCTGCAATCGGAGATTGGTTTGGGGAGGAAAAATTTACATACATCGGGGTTTTTGGTAGTATAGTGGAGCCGCATGTTCTTCCGCTTTTTGTTCCAGACAAACTTCTCGCTCAAGAAGTTTCCTATCAATTGACAGTTGAAGGTATATCTAGGTCTTTGAACAACAGTAAGAAGAGAATGTGGCCTCAATTCCCACTCAATTGTGGTCATTTCACTCTAAATGATTTCAAGCATGCAGAAAAGGAAGTCTCCAAGATAAGAGGTTGTAAATTTGCAACCATTCCTGGAAGACAATATGATCCAAAAAAGATAGCATTTGATGTCACTGCTTCGGTTTCAATTGCTCGTTTTGAGCATGAACCAGATCTGTTCGATGATTTGTTTGTTTCATTAGATAATTTTCCTCGAATTTTTGACTTAGCCAAGTCTAAATTTCAACAGGAGGAAATAAATAAATTTCTCTTATTTAGAAGCCAGAGATTGTTGAGAGTTCCTCTGGACCAGCTGAGAACTCAAATCCAAAAATCAGAGACAGAAGGTGCATTCGGCCAAACGCCAGTAGAAACATCTACCAACAAAATCATTACACAATCGGCTGTCAACCAGCCGACTGTACATACTCAAAAAGTGGTCACTATTGACAAACCTGATGTCCCAAAGGGAAATACTGCTCAAATGACAGACAAATGCACAAATATCAATGATGATGTGCATAATCAAAAGGATGGATCGGATGACAAAAACACTGAGCAGAGCATAGATAAAGAAAAAGGAAAAGAAATAACTAAGGAGATTATGGTTTCCACTAATCTTGATGTTTCTTCTCAGCTATTAAAACAATATGATCAGTTTGCTCAAGAGCTTGGATTGCAGGATAAAGATGAAGAACAAATAGAGCAGGATGTTGAAATCATTCCTGAACATCCTACAGGGCATATTGTATTAAAAGGTGAGGAGATCCCTCCTTTGGATGTATTTTACAGCCCTAAACATAAGGCTGTTGTCAAAAGACAAAGAAAGAAAAGAAGAACAGAACAGGGCATATTTTCTACTCCATCAGAGGAATTTATGAATATTGTTTATAAGAACAATGAAATGAATCCATTTGAAGACCTCACGAAATTGTCCCAGTATACAGGAGCTTATAGTGCTGCAACAGTGGATAAAGTTGTAGAAGTTTCTCAACTGATAACTCAGAAAGATCTTCACATAGCTTCACTGGAAGAACAATCTAAGGAAAATCAGCAATAGATTAGCCAATTGCAACAGCAACTACAGGATCAGACACTCAGGTCTAAAGAATTGGAAAAACATCTTGCTGAAGAAAAGAAGAAAGTTGATGAAAAACTTTTAGGCAAACAAAAACAGTTAAATGAAGAAATTTCTAAGTTACAAAGTCTGTTACAAAATGAGGAAAATGCAAAAATGATTCAAGAAAAGGAATTTCAAGCAACTTTGGATAAGTTTAAAGATTACCCAAAGTTAAATGAATTCAAATCAGAAGCCCTTGAGGCTAATAAACTATTGACTCGGCAGTTAATTGAATTTTGCTCAAAGTTGTCACAAGCAGAACCTTTTTGTGATATTACTTCATCTTTGATCCAAAATATCATAACTCTTAGACAAGAAATAGATGATGCCGATGAAAATATTTCTGAGTTTCTCAACTGGCAGGATACAGAAAAGGGAAAAGAAGCAAATCTTCCTAGGATAGAGGAAAAACACAAAGAAATATTATTTACAGAATGGGAACATCAAATAATGAAAGCTGAGAGAGCAATATCAAGGGCCAGAAATATGATGAATAATATCACGCAACTCATAAATGACAGCTTATACTCAATCAATCTCATTTCAGACTGTGTTCCTGGCAGTTTGCCAAAAATAAAAGAAACTGAAGACAGGTGGAGAGAAGAAATGGAAAGGAAAAGTCAACAAATCAGCAAACTTCAAACAATATCCTGGGACGGTATGTGGACTCATTTGATCAAACCAAACAATCAACAGACGGCTATCAAATTCCTATCAAACGCTGTCGATTGTCTAATTCCAGAATTTTCCGATGCCACCTATGCTGGACAGTTGCATTCTGAGATGAGTCATCCACCAAGACTCCGAGATATGTTGAACATTTGCAACTTGGCTTCATCAAGCGAGAGAGAAAAACAATGAGTCAGTTTCATTCAAGATAGCATTTCAGTTTTAATTTGATAGATTGTAGCAGTAGTATTATGATTTTGTTATGTAATTTATTATTTAAATCCCTCTCATGCATTTAGAGACGGATCGGAAGTTGTAATATTTTTGGGATTTGGAGCTAACATTTCTGTACTTCATTCCTTATTATATTTATATGAAAGATCACATCTGGTGATTTTTGGTGCTCAAATTATCTTTGAAGTGTTGCATTTTTGTGCCTTTGGATTTAATTTTACATCGGAGTTACTAGATCAGAGTATCACATTTCATTTGACAGTCTGCAAGATGAATGAGGTATTTTTATCTGTTCACTGTTGATTTTCTCTGTTATATGGTATTCATTTGAAGAATTTGCTATCATTTATATATTTGGTTTTCATAATATTTCCTTTTTATATTATCATTTTTTAGTATAATTGGAATGTTATCATTTATAAGCATATATGAATGGTATATGATGATGAATGCAATATGCTAATATAACTCTGTTTAATTTATTAAACAGAGTTATCTTTATTCATTTCTGCATATTTCAATTTAATTAATAATACATTTCCATGGTTATTATTAGATTGAAACAATCCTAAGTTGTATTCACATATAATCACCCGGGTTAAAATTAGAATTTCTTTATCAGTATTTAGTTTAGATTAGATAGTTTTATTTTCTGTTAATCTAGTCCCATTTTCACCAATCCAATTCAATCCACTTAGTTATAAGGAAACTGGTCCTTTAAATCCAGTCGGAGCCACCATCCCAAACGGAAAAGGAGCTGTCTTAAGGTCCCGACCGGGTGGTTTTCCCCCAATGTTTGAAGCAGAGATTTTCTAGGCTTCAACAGGTTCCTACAACTAAAGTTCTGAAAATTCATCCTAGGGAAACCCAACAAAACTCTAGTTCAACTCAAAAGAATTCAAGTCCTAATCAAAACATTTCAAGTCCCAAAATTACACCCAGCCCTAAAATTGTTGACATTACAGATATTGATGTTCAAACATCAGTAGATCCTCAAAATATGTTGTTTCCAAGACAACAAATTTTGTTAGAACGGAAAATTCAGATCGAAAAACATCTGTTGTTGATCCAAAATTAGCTGATTCTAAAACAACCACTGCCAAAATAGCTTCTGAAACCTCAAAATATACCAAAACTTCCACTGCACCTCAAGATGTCCATGAAAAGAAAATTAAAAACAATAAAACAGTGGAAACACCAACAGAAAATGAAAAACCAACTATAGAAAAAGAAGATAAACATACCCAAACTGCAGTTACAAAAGAAGAAGTAATTCAGTTAGGAAAATCACAAGCACCATTCAACATCCAAGCTGAAATTTCCAAACTGAAGATACCAATTCCTTTAGCAGAATTGGTTAAACATGATCTATACAAATCACATATCACTGAGACTTTAAATATGAATGATGGAGAAGACTCTGTAAATTTAAGTAATGATCAACCAGAACTAATCTTTGGTCTTGAAGTTAATGGAAAACACCAAGAGGGAGGAGTTCCTCCTTTCTACATTAGCTTAACTGTTCATGATCAGATTTTACATAATGCCATGCTAGATTCAGGTGCCTCGCATAATTTAATGCCAAAATCAATAATGGAAACCTTGAATTTAGACATCACTAGACCTTATAAAGATCTCTTCTCATTTGATTCTAGTAAAGTGAAATGTCAAGGCTTAATCAAAGATCTATGTGTCACTTTAGTTCAATACCCTTGAAAAAGCATAGTCATGGATATTGTAGTAGCTGACATCCCTCCTAAGTATGGAATGTTGTTATCTCGCTCATTTGGAGCTAAACTGCAGGGATCTCTACAACTAAACATGTCTTATGCAACAATATCAATTTTTGGCCAACCCAAGAAACTTTACAGAGAGACATTAATGAAGTACATGGTTAGTAGTGTAGAAAGACCTTGAAACTATCCTATTTATTCTACACCTACTGATATGGACTCCTTCATTTTATGTAATTTTGAAACTGACATAGAGAACGACACTGAATTAAAACAGAAAGACAAATACCCATACAGTGAAAACATATTTCATGAATCAATGTGGCATTTAGATTTTGATGGATCAGTGAACAAATTAGGAGTAGGAGCAGGAGTTTGGATACATAACATGGAAAACAATCATGCAGAAATTCATGCCTTTAGATTAAATTTCAAATGTACAAACAACATGGTTGAGTATGAAGATTTGATTTTAGGACTGCAGATTGTTAGAAATTTAGGAGCCAAAAGAGTGTCAATCATGGGTGACTCTGAGTTAACTGTGAAATAGATCAGAGGAGAATATTCTGTATATAATCCTAGATTAAGCCAATATAGAGAAACAATTTTAGATCTGATTAATGAACTGCTTGAATGTGAATTTGCTACAATTCCTAGAAAACAGGACATGCAGGCACACAGTTTAGCAACTTTTGCTAGCACATGCAATCTACCTTTTCAACCAAATCATAAATATACATCAAAAATTAAACACAGACTTACAATACCATATAATCTAAAATATTGGAAAAAAATTTCACAAGATGAACACATTTATCATTTCATGAATGTTGAAGGAGAATTTCAGAATTGTAACATAGACACAGATTGTATATTAGATCAAACCATAGATAATGAGACTGATATAAGTGCTGTAGATGTAAATAATTTAGATTTCACTAAATCCACTAAATTTACTCAAGTAGAAATAGATAATTTAGAAAAGGTAGAGGTTGAAGAATTAGCAGATGATGATTCTGACATTTTAAACCTTAAGAACAAATTTTTACCTAAGGGATTAGCCCCTATAGAAGATCTTTTTGATTTAAATGATGTTACAAGAAAACCAAAGATGGAACTATTAAGATCTTACATAGAAGAATGCAATATAGGAACAGAACTGAAGCCTAAGATGATAAAAATTTCAAAAGCCTTACCTCAAGAAGAAAAATTGAAATACATAGCTTTGTTTAAGGAATTTCAAGATGTATTTTCATGGAATTACGAAGACTTAAAATCTTATGACACTAGCATAATACAACACAAAATACCCATAACAGAAGATCAAAAACCTTTCAAACAAAAGCTTAGAAGAATCAATCCATTTTTAATGCCTTTAATTGAAAAATAGGTTAAGAGAATGTATGAAGCCCAGATAATTACACCTATCAGATATTATGATTGGGTTTCAAACCTAGTTCCCACTAGGAAGAAGATAGGGGAGATCAGACTGTGTGTTGATTTCCGAAATTTAAATAAAGTGTCCTTAAAAGATAACTACCCTCTCCCCAAGATGGATCACATTTTACAAAGGGTGGTTGGTTCTTCTAGGAGTTCATTGCTTGATGGATTCTCTGGATATAACCAGATTTTGGTTCAACCAGAACACCAACCAAAGACTGCATTTACTACTCCTTGGGGTACTTTCATGTATGTTAAAATGCCTTTTGGATTAATGAATGCAGGAGCCACTTTTCAAAGAGCTATGGATATATATTTTTCTAAAGAAATTCATGATTTTCTTATGATTTATCTAGATGATATAACTTTTTTTTCAAAAATTGATAATGAACATCTAGATCACCTAAGACAAGTGTTTATCAAATGTAGGAAATTTGGTATTTCTTTAAATCCTGAAAAGACTCTATTTGGACTTGAAAAAGGTAAATTGTTAGGACATATCATATCTAAAGAGGGAATTAGGATAGACCCAGATAGAATAGAGGTCATTCTAAACATAAGCCATCCTAGGAATATTAAATAATTTCATGCTTTCTTTGGTAAAATCAATTTTCTCAGAAGATTCATTTCAAATTTAGTAGAAATAATTAGAGAACTCAATAACATGTTGAAAAAAGACTCAGCACTTAAATGGACTATGGAGGCTAAACAATCATTTGAATCAATCAAAGAAGCCTTGACAAAAACACCAGTCCTAATAAGTCCTGATTTCAAAAAATATTTCATTATTTTCTCCTTTTCTTCAGAACATACTATTGTTGCAGTCTTACTGCAGAAAAATGATCAGGGCTATGAGTAGCCCATTGATTTTTTTAGTAAATCACTTATAGATGCCACTTTAAAGTATAACATAATGGAAAAGAAAGTACTAGCTTTAGTAAAGGCTATTAAAGACTTTAGAGTGTACATCCTCTATTCACATATCATTGCTTATGTTCCAAATTCAGTTGTGAAGGACATTCTAACTTAGAATGGGCCTGATGGTAAAAGAGGCAAATGGATTGCTACCATTTTGGAATATGACATAGAAATTAAGCCCACCAAACTCATTAAAGGTCAATGTTTAGCCAAACTCATGGATGAATCAAATTGTCATGCTTTAGATATAAATTGTATTGCCCAATTAGATGATCAGGAAGAGATGGCGACTCCAGATATCAATTAAGCATTTTCAGACTCACCATGGTATGCAGATATCATATTTTTATTACTAAATTTACAAGCTCCTCCTAAATTATCAAGAACTAAAGCTGGATTTTTAAAGTTAAAGGCAACGAAATTTTGTATCATAGATAATGAAATGTTTTGGAAAGATCATGGTGGAATTTTATTGAATTGTTTGCTTAAAGTAGAAGCTGATAAAGTTTTGGAAGAGTTTCATGCAGGTGACTGTGGAGGACACCTTTACTGGAAGACAACTGCAGATAAAATATTGATAGTTGGTTTTTACTGGCCTACACTGTTTACATATGTGAAAAAGTATGTGACCTCTTGTCACAAATGCCAAATCTTTGAAGGGAAGAACAAATTTCTACCTTTACCCCTTAAACCCATCTCCGAATAAATGCCTTTTCAACAATGGGGTCTTTAATTCATTGGTGAAATTCACCCTCCATCCTCAGCCCAACACAAATGGATTTTGACAAACATAGACTATTTCACCAAGTGGATAGAAGCCATTCCTTCTAGTCAAGATTTGGATGCCCCCAAAATCTCATTACTGATAATGCAGCTACTTTCAAGTCCGAAAAGATGATTGACTTCTGTAATAAATACCACATTACCCTTGGCCATTCCACCTCTTATTACCCTCAAGGTAATGGTCTTATTGAATCCTCCAATAAAATCCTTGTGAATATCATCAAGAAACTACTAGAAGACAATAAGAAAACCTGGAACAAAAGGTTAGTGAATGCCTTATGGGCAGATAGACTTACCACAAAGAATTCCATTGGTAAATCCCCTTATTAGCTGGTTTATGGGACGAATGTTGTTTTCCCATCTTCTTTAGGAGTACCAATAATGAAAATAATACAAGAACTGCAAGTAGAAACCAATGATATCCAAAGAAGGATAAATCAAACCATACACTTGTAGCAAACCAGGGAAGATGTCTATCTCAAGTCTCAAGTTTTTCAAGAAAATATTAAAAAGATATTTGACAAGAAGACTAAGGAAGATGATTTTTATATAGGTGACAAAGTTCTTAAGTGGGATTCCAGGAGAGAAGAGAAAGGTAAACATGGGAAATTTGATGGGAATGAGCAAAGTAAACAAAGTGAAATTACTATTCCTCAGAATAACAATATTTCACTTTGTTTACTTTGCTCATTGTACATAACATTACAGATTTTAGATTGGATTGGATGTTCTTCTAGCAAAGTTGAAGCTCAGAGAGAAGGCCCTAAGATTTGAAAGACAAAATATCATAGGTATGAATAATGCAGAGCTCAGAAAACAGTTTCAAGGCTAGCACAGTCAAAGTTCAAGGCTACTGATCATAAAGTTCTTGAAATTTCACCAGGAAATTACATCCTCATGTGGAGCCACTATTAGGGTCCTATAATAATAGGATTCATAATTTTGAATTGACTTTGATTAGTCTTGTAATATGTACATACTTTTCTTTCTGAAAATTGTCTTCCCATATTAGAAAAATAAAAAATGTAAAGAAGGTAAAAATCCGAAAAGAAAAATCAAAGGGCTTGAAATAAAAAAGATCAAAAAGAATATGAAAATGAACCCCAAACAAAAAAGAGATAAAAATAAAACATGAAAGTGATGCAAATTTAAATGTCACTACTATTTACTTTTACTACAAAATAAAGATTGTGCGCGGCTTGTTAAAAATGCCACAATCCATGAAGGTTAAACAGCTTAATCTTGACCTTTCATGCTTTAAATTTCATGTTGTTATATAGAGAATAAAGATCTAGCCAAAAAATTTAATCTTGGAAGATCAGTAGCTAGGTAGAGAATAATAAGGAGCTCAATAGTTTAATATGAGCCCTTGGAAGAAATAAGAATTAGTTAGTTTGTTGTATAAAATAAAAATGAATAAGGGTTTGCAAGCTCAAATGCACCCATGTAAATGAAGAAAAAAATGTTAGGGTAGCAGATGCGTAGGTAGAAGCAGTTTTCACAAGCATGGATAACAGATAATTAGTCATTTCATTTACTAATTTCCCTTCAAAAATCATTTCCCTTGTAAAAATACCTTCTCCCCTTCATTTTCTTTTTCTCCTTTTCCCCCTTGCAAAAATTCCCTTTTCCTAATTTAAAAAAAAATTATCGTGGGAAAAGTAAAAATCCCTTTATTAATTTCATTTTATTCATAAAACCCATAAAGATACTTTAACCCTAAGTCTAAATGGCTAAATCTATATGTTGGGCCCCATTACAGATATCCCTCCCCGACATAAGTTTTTACATTAGAAACTTAGTGTATTTTTACAATCCATGTGTACATGATTAACCTTTAACATAATATATTAAATCTCGTTATACCTTTTAAACCTGTATTATATTAAATCCTTTATATATAGATCCCAACCCATATTTTTTATATAAACTAATGGTTTAATTCCCCACATGTTATATATCCTGGACCTAATATGTATTATCCCCGCCTATTATAATATTACATTTACCTTAACCCCATTGGCTATATCATACAAAACCCGACCATATCACATATGTAACCAATCGCACCCCGGGCCCCACGCCTATAAAATCTCGCGACTCCATCGCATTATCTCATCTGTTAGATCAACATTAACAATATCTAACGACCAGCATAGCCTATCGCACATCCGATAGTGCGATTGTTAACATACACCCAACCTTGCAAAAAGCATGGTTTTTGGAGTTCCACTCCAAGCTACGTGTCTAATTTTCATTTGATCAAACTAATCAAAACTATACCGCTAACCACCTTTGGCCAGTGCGAAAACTACTCAGCGGTTTTCTCCTGCCAATTGCGCAAACTGCCCTGTCAATTCAAAATTAACCGCACATTAATGCATTCATTGTTGATTAAAATGCATATACCCGCCCATTTGTACCCTTTTACCATTTCTGTTACATTTTCCGCAGAAGAAGCATTGCAGACCGAAAAAATTGTTGCCACTTTGTTTTTAAGCCAAATTCAAATAGAATTCACCAATTTGATTGCTACAACTATTGCAGAAGTCATCCAAAGCTCTATAAAGACCAGAAGAGCCTCAAAAATCCTTCTATTACTTCAGAAACCCTCTGCATACACAAATATTCATTTTTTCCAGGTATTCTTCCAAGAAAAGACATGTTCTTTGATCCAAAGAAGTAATTCAACTAATTGAATCAATTAGGAGACATTTTTCAAACCTAAAGAAAGCCTTGTTACTTCCTAAAGCTCTTTCTGCAAACCCTGGGAATCTTTTCATATATTATGAGGCCTAAGACTGTTTAAAATCACAGAGATTGAATAAATTGAAGAATTTTAAGCATTTGTACACTTGACAAAAGTCCTCTTGTCTTCTAGTCCTTTCATATATACCCTAGACATCTTTTTGCAGAAACTCTAGAGTCCTGAAATTTCTCTTTTGTTACAGAGATTACATTTTGGTTAATTGAATAAGTTTAAACCTTTTTGCAGACAATAGATAAGACCATGTTGTATCCAAATCCTCCTACAAACTTTTATAAACTTCCAAAGGTGCTCCTACATTCCTAAATCAGTTTTTATAAAGTCAAAAGAGTAATAAATTGATAAAATCAAACAAAAACAATGGCTTCCAAAGCAGTAGCATTTGTCAATCAACTACAGCCTCCTATTGTAGATGTAGAGCACATTCCCTTGGCTGACATAGACTTCAAGATTACTGACACATTCAAAAAATTTAACCTTCTTGAGCTCCACTACTGGAGCCAAGAAAAATCCATAGATGAGGCTGATGAAGTATTCATCTGGGAGTCTAATTTACCAAAATATGTTGTCCCACGGACCTTCCAATGCCCATAATTGATTAGACTCTGTCAATCTTGCTATGTCACTGATCAGAGAGCCATAATAAAATCTGAGAAAGAAATTTTGTTTACCATTACTACTGAATCAATTAATCAAATGCTCCAAATCCAATCCAGACTAGATGAAGTTCCTTTTTCCATTGAGGCTCTTACACAATTATACTTGAATCTAGTCTTCCCCAAGAGGTTCCATATATTCCAGAATTTCATGCCTTCTTCTGTAGAAATTCCCAAGATAAATCCTCCATACCCTTCTGCAAAATTTCTGAAAGGACAAGACATATCATCTCCATGATGTCTTTTATTCTTGGTTATTTTACAGATGAACATGTTGATGTTGCAGTCCTAGGTTTTTTATCTACTTTCACACCTGGTCAGCCTCTTGCTACCATTTTTATTTTTTCCCAATACCTTGCTGACAATATTCATGAGCAGTTGGTCAAAATTACTTCTAAAGGTGGTTTCAATTATTCCTCATTCTTATTCCATATGTTTGTATACTTTTAGTCTAAGAAATTTGCTATAAACCTTCAAAAGCATGATGTAGAAGGAAACCCACAATTAGTCATATTTTGGACTTCCTTGATAAGGAAAGACTTCAATGAGTTCACTTATACAGATTTTACTGATTCTTTCATTCATCCTATGTTGAATTTGTTGAACAGCAGCAGGCAGCCCAGAATTAGTGAGGAAATTAAGAAAGTGTTGCAGATGTCAGAGCATAATAGAACAGGATATTGGTACTTGTACCAAAACCATATTGAGATAAGAGTATATGGATCAAGTATTTTTCCATATAAACTACCCAAATTCCTCCCTATGAGGTTATTTGCGCTTGATTACATAAGGCAGATTCTTAATTCAGATACAATTAATTTCTTAGCAGCAAAGAAGAAGACACAGTTCAAATTGAAAAATCAGGTTGGCCCTTTTATCTGTAACAATAGAGATGCAGGTCCAGAGGCTGAAAAACATTTGTAGGAATTCAAGTTTAGTCATTTTTTTGTGGTATTATGATCCTCTTGGAGTTATAAGTAAAATGAGAGTTAAATGCCCATTGACTCCCTATGTACATGAAAATCAATCAAACATATAGAAATTATCCAATCAATCTGAATGGTTGGAGAACACTTTGATAGAGGCAGAGAAGCAAAGTGATACTAGTCAAACTTTGCAAACTCTAGCCCAAGAAGAAAAAAATGAAAAAATATAGAGAGAGGAAGGATTATACACTGCAGAGACTACAACTGAAACTAAATTTAAATTGAGATATAGTAAAAGGACAAAGTTAAATCATGCCAATAAAGAAGTGGAAACAATAGAGGTGATTGATACAGATTTAGCAGCAAAGGACAATGCACCTCCTACAATAATTGAAGAAGAAAAACAATCTACAACTTCAAACACTCAGCTTATTCAGAAGCAGCACAGTGTTGAATTTTCCTCATCCAAAAAACCACCAGAAAAAGAGATGGATATCAAAAAAAGATACAAAGAAATCAAAACCAGAAATGAAGAAATTAAAACTGAAATATATTCTCAATATCTGAAACAAACTCCCGACATCCAGAATAGGCTACTTTCTGCCTTTGACTATAATAATAAAAATATGCAGATGACATTTCTTCAACCCACAGTTCAAACTCCCAAGTCATATTCTGATTACAAAAAGACAGATTTTGAAGTCTTGGCCCAGGATATTCATCCTCTGGACCAAATTGAGTTTCATAAGCAGGAAGGGGAGATGATCTATTCTACAATGACCACCAAGGCCATGAGTGTACAGAAGCTACAAAACACTCTTGAAAATATCAAAGATCATCTCAAATTGGAAAAATCATCTTCACATGCAAAAGGCAATAGAATTAAATCTTTGGAAGAGTTAGTAATTGAATTAGGATATGATCCTAAAATGTCAAAGTTGCAGATGAATTGATAAAGAAGAAAAATGTAGACATTGCTACATTAAAGAAGCAACTAAAGCTACCCCCTATAAAACATCCTCAAGCAAAGGAAGTATTACAAGATACAAATCAGAAATATGAGATGATGAATCTCATTCTACAGTTGACTGCTCAGATAAAGGAAATGGAGAATGAAATGGACAAGTTGGTCCAGGAGAAAGAATCCAACAAAGAACCAGTCCCAGTCAGTGTCATTCTTGTAGTCACTACTGCTATACCTTCCACACTAGCAGAATCACTAACTCCTACAGTCCCCATGGCTACAACATTACCTGTCACTTCATCAACAACTTCAGAAACAGAGTCTTCAACAACAACAACAAAACATTCATAGGAAGCAAGCAAGTGGGTAAAAGCTATAAAGGACATGTCTATTCAGACTAATGCGATTAACAGACTTGAAGAACAACTTAAAAGTATTGAAGATGAAAAGAAAAATTGCTAAGATAATGCATAAGAATGAAGAACAAAGAGCAAACAGATTAAATGAGCAGTTGAAGAAATTAGAAAAATATCTAACATTGAAAGAACCCATGGCTCAAGTCAGACAACAACTATGGACCAATATCATTGAAGATGTCAATGATATTTTTCCATCCGTACAGGTCATTTATGAACAGAAATACTTATTCAAAGCAGCAAAAGAAGCCATTCAAAAGATAAAAGAAGAGCTTGGTAAGAAACATGAAGAAGCTCTTGAAATCATCAAATTTCTTAATTCCAAAAAAAGGCAAGAACTTGAAGAAATTGGAATTAATGAAAAAACAGAAACCATCCTAGAAGTTGTTAGGTCTCTATAATAAGCAAGATTGGCAAAAGTCCGATCACAAAGTTAACATCATTTCAACCAACTTTGGGATTCTAGGATCTAGCCCTCCTAAATCCGGAGAGGGATCTCTCCAATATGTACAAAGATGGATTTGTCTTTGAAAGCTTAAGGTAATGATATTAGGCTAGTTATGAAGTCCAAGGGTTTTGTTTTGCTTTTGGAAGGTTGGGCATGATTTTCTGTTTGAGGCGGAAATATCTATATGCAAAGAGTTTCAAAGGTGAGAAGTTGCAAGCAAATAGGACAGCTTAGGATAACAGATAGATATAACGCTGGTTTTTAGTCCATTGGGCTATGGAGTCATATCTGGGCTTTAATTTAGCAACAACATCAAGTGTGATCCAAGGGGAAAGTCATCTATATCACAATATTAATGAGATTAAAGTGATGGGATGGAAACAATAAAGTGTTGGAGGGGTGGAAACTGATAATAATTTCTCAGAGGATTTATAGTCAGTCCAAACAAGAAAAGCCTCTTAAGTAACTGTTTGAAACCAACCAAGGACAGGGCTAACCATAGACTTCTTGGGCAAGTTTGTATTAAAGTGGCTTAATTGAAAAACAATCCAGTAATCCACATAATTACCTTCAGAAAATATGAAAACATATAAGAAAAACAAAGTGTAACTTAAGATCAGATAAAGTACTTTGAAACCTAGTCTGCTTTTAGTCAACACCAAGGGAAACTTTCAGAATCTGCTTTTGGAGAAAAGAATCTAGGAATCAGGGCAAACCATATCTTCTCTAGTCTAACTTTAATAGTGAATAATGGAAATCACATTC
>CM076577.1:1125802822-1125957322 GCA_034641835.2 Pinus albicaulis | reverse complement strand
AACAAGGGGAGGATATGGCTACACACATCATGTAATATTCTCAAATTTTCACATAATATTTGGAATATTAGAGTTCTTAGTTTTCTTAATGAATTAAGTAAATAAAAGGTTGGAAGGACCCATAATTCTTAAGATGAATAAATATCCACATTTAATGTGTGAATGTGGATTGATTAAGCCTAGATCTACATAATGGGGTAGTGGAGCAACTACTAATGTGAATGGAGTGGAGATCATGTCTCATTAATGAGATAGATGGTGGAGGTTGAAGCAGTCAACTGAGATCATGGAAGGCATCTAATGTAAGATCATAGAGAATTCATGATGAAGTGATGGAGGAAGTAGTGCAAGTAATTCACACATGATGGAGAGGGTGCACATTGCATCTAGACATGATGGAGGACTTGGAGAGAGAGTGCAATCAAACATGGAGGATTATGTCCACATGCACAGCGCAACTTATAGGTGGGCCAAGGCATGAGAAGGCTCTTAAACTATATAAAGGAGATGAAGGCAAAAATGGAGGCATGCTTTTGATTATTCATGTAAAGGTCTGTTTAGATCTAGAATTATCATTTGACATTCCATGATTTCTTTGGATGTTTTAGCTGAGATTTCAAGTGTTGTTTAGCACTCGTTGTTCCTGGTCAGGAATCCCACCTCTTTCATTGAGTAGCTCTTGGAAGAGGGTTATAATTCATTCATCATTACTCATTGGTGCCACATTATTTACATTCTCTGCAGAACACCTACCTTCAGGAATTACGCCATTTTTGAAGATCATTTCGGGAGGTGGAGGTTGTCTCCAGTAATTCAGCTAGAGAATCGGTGTAGCATTATTACTATCACCTTGGACATAAATATCAGCATTCCCAGGGCTTCATTTCAGATTTGGCATCAAGCCAAACATTATTTACCTCCTATCAATCATCAGCCTTGTTAGGTCTCTCGTAATAAGCAGATTGGAAAAACTCCGATCACATAGTTAACATCATTTCAACCAACTTTGGATTCTAGGATCTAGCCCTCCTGAATCCGGAGAGGGATCTCTCCAATATGTACAAAGATGGATATTGTCTTTGAAGTTTGAGATAATGATATTAGGCTAGTTATGAAGTCCAAGGGTTTTGTTTTGTTTTTGGATGGTTGGGCATGATTTGCTGTTTGAGGCGGAAAGATCTATATGCAAAGAGTTTCAAAGGTGAGAAGTTGCAAGAAAATAGGACAGCTTAGGGTAACAGATAGATATAACGCTGGTTTTTAGTCCATTGGGCTATGGAGTCATATCTGGGCTTTAATTGAGCAACAACATCAAGTGTGATCCAAGGGGCAAGTCATCTATACCACAAGATTATTGAGATTAAAATGATGGAATGGAAACATTAAAGTGTTGGAGGGGTGGAAACTGATAATAATTTCTCAAAGGATTTATAGTCAGTCCAAACAAGAAAAGCCTCTTAAGTAACTGTTTGAAACCAACCAAGGACAGGGCTAACCATAAAATTCTTGGACAAGTTTGTATTAAAGTAGCTTAATTGACAAACAATCCAGTAATCCACATAATTACCTTCAGAAAGTATGAAAACATATAAGAAGAACAAAGTGTAACTTAAGATCAGATAAAGTACTTTGAAACCTAGTCTGCTTTCAGCCAACACCAAGGGAAACTTTCAGAATTTTCTTTTGGAGAAAAGAATCTAGGAATCAGGGCAAACCATATCTTCTCTAGTCTAACTTTAATAGCAAATAATGGAAGTCACATTCAAGAATAATGTTTAAGCAAACAGAAGGACGAGGGAACGCCAACATTCCTACTGTTTAAGCTGTATTGAATCATTCTTAAATAAACAAGTTTAAGGAAAACATTAAGATAAAGATTTCTCAGCCAGAGAAGGTTGCTGATATACAACAGATCCTAACCCTGTTTAAACTGTTCTTTACAGAGGAACATGAACAATATGGCATACATAGAAAGGTAACAATTAACAAAGAAAGAAGCACTTCACCAGTAATATAGACCAGGATCCCAAGGAACAACTTTTATATTGATGTCAAACCAGTTACAATCTTCAAGTCCAATGTTTAAGTTCAACAATCATCTTCACTATTCAACCTAACTTATCTATCACAAGCAGAGCTCCAAGGGCTAGTGAACACTATTTACAAACTGAAATCTCCAGCTCAATTACAATACAATGCTCAGCAAATACATAGCAACCAACCAACCCCTCACTCATCTTCTACTAAAGTATTTATAGAAAGATGAGGAGGTGGGATCTGATGAAAAGATCTCAAAAACCAATTAATACAGATATTAATGTCTTCTTAGCCTTCGAGGGGCTCAACGAAGAACTATACAGGTGTTCCACTGTATTAAATGATCTACACTCATGAATTTAGCTCGGTGGGAGCTTTGTTTGACATTTGAGGCTCTGTGTACTATTAGGAATACTCTGCAAACATTCTGTCATTAAATTTGAGGCAGAAGTAACTTTTTTGGCTGTTTCGAGGCAAAAAATCTGATCTTGTTCAATAAGTTCGGCCTCTGATTGAGTGTTTTGAGGCAATAGGTGGCACTGCGGTAGTTGAGGAATCAATTCGCCTCTGATATGGCGGTGGAGGCAATATGTCTGATAAACACTTTTAGGTTTTCTCTTTTAAACTGCGTTTTGATTCGGGTATTAGGCTTTTGATAATTGTCTTAGCCGTAATCCCCATAAAAACTGTCTCAATCCTTTTGTGCCGGCACATCTCTCGGCCTTTCCGTATCCGATATCCTTTCTCTCGTGCTTTGTTGAATTTCTTCAAAGCAACTAGGCACATGGTAGCGAGGCTCATGAAACTCATTGCCACAGATTTGCACTCGTGGATGCTTTCTTTGAGGTATTCGAAAGGCAAGAGGATCGTCATCCTCGGCCTGCGAAAATTTCTTCATTTTAAGCAAAAAAACCTTAAACCTGCACAATACAAACAAAATGAGGAAATCTTGCATTTATATGGGCAAATCTGCATCGGAGTGCGTGCGGGAGAATGGTGCGATCGGAGCCGTTGATCGCGCTGTGATCAACGGTCAGGGGCGATTCAGAAAGTCAGCGGAGGAAAAGGTGGACTGAGCAATGGAATCAAGCATTTGAATGTGGACCGTTGATCTACAAAGATCGACGGCGGAGATTGATTCTCGGCTACGCTGGGGCCCGGCTAAAACGCGCACAGCTTCGTTAAAGAGCGGGTGTTTCAAACGGATGAGAGCCGTCGGATGTGTGAGGTCAGATCGGACGGTGATCATTGATTCTGCTTGGCGGCCTTCGTCCGACGGATAACGCGCGGGGGACCAACTTTATGCAGCGGTTTTGAAAAATGTACGAGGACGCGTGGCAGCCAGCGTATGGAATCGCTGGGCAACTGGGAAAAACCGTCCTTCGCATGAAGGCGGTGCGGAAAAAACCAAGCGGTTTCGAGAAGTGACGTAATGCTGGGGGGTCCACACGATAGGTCTCGTGCCGCGCCGTCCGATCTACGGAGCAGATCGACGGTCGAAATTGTTTTTAAAGTCATATGGGCGGAAAACCTTTGAAATCTGATTAAACCCAATTTTCACAATTTATAAAGGTTATTTGGGTATTGGGTGGAGGAAATGAATAAGCGCCCGATAGGTTTAGCAACGGGTCCTGGCGCTCGGGCATATGAAGGAAAAAGGGGTAAGTGGCTTAGCCTGAGGGGCTTAAGTCCAGCACATAGAAAATATGTATTTCCTATGGTTTTTAAAGGGAAACGAAGGCTACGATAAGGTCAACAAGTGTGTTTTCAACCTTATGGAAGGGATTTTAATAAAATGGAAAGGAAGGAACATGAATTTGTGGGGTTTTCATGGGGAATGGTGAATAGAAAATGAGGTTAGTGGTGGAAAGAAGAAAAAGGGGAAAGGGTCCTTTGGTGTACATTGGATTGTGGGTTTTATAGATCCTCAGGAAGCTCAAGTGTGAAACAAAGAAGGGTTTGTATAGAGGAAAAAGGCAGGGGGCATTATAGAGACTTCAGAGCCAACAGTTTTAATGGTAATATTTGTTCCTCGAGGCTTCCAAAAGTTTTAACCACCTTTTGGTATAACAAAATATTATAGGTGGCTAACAGTGGCTCCACTTGGGGATGATGCCTTCTTGAAGGTATCAAGAACTTCAGACTTGGATTCTCTGGGAGGCTGACTTGTGCCTGATCCATTGGGTTGCGCTTCTTTTGTTGGATGATCTTCTGAAAGCAATTTAGCAACCATGAAAACAATGGATTTTTATCAATACAACTTTCTACCTACCCAATCCTATAGATCTAACATTTTTTCTTCTTCATTAGAGTGCACTTGGATTGGAAAACTCTATTCACAACATTTTATTATTTTGAAAGCATAAAAACTAATCTAATGCTACTCCTTATTTCTCCCTGAACATAGATTAAATAGTTGAGCTCAGATGTTTCTCTACCTAATCTATTGTCTGTTGGGATTAAGCTGTCCAACAGACTTTCATTCTCTAATTTCTACGACAGAAATTTAAAAACAACCAAGTCAAGATTAAGCTGTTTGACTTGCTGTGATCTATGGCATAAAAACAAGCTGCACATAGATTATTATTTGCAGAAATTTTAAAATCAAAATGGAAGGCTTAAGATCTGAAAGTCTCTTATCATGGCCTTCTCTTTTCTTCACATCTCTTTTTTTGCTTTGCTTTTGAGCTGTATTTGCTTTTCTTCTGGTTCAGATTTTAATAATGAACCACATATCTCCTATCCTAATCTATCTACTGATAAGCCAATATTGAACAATTTGGCAAATCGAATTCACTACGCTATCAGCAGAAAAATTTAAAGCTAACTAGTCAAGATCAAACAGTTTGACTAACTAGAAGTGTGTTTTTGAGGAGTGGCATTTGAGCTTGCACACTATCATATTTATTTATCTTTTTGGCATGGGGCTATACCTTTATTGTTTTCATTTCTGCCCTCTTTTCTTTCTTTCTTTCTTTCTTTCTTTCTTCTTCTTCTTCTCCTTTTTTTTCTTTTTAAAAACTTTGAATGCAATGATGGATGGAATATTCGTAATGGAAAAAGATAAAAAGGCTTCGAAACATCAAATGGATCAAGAGAAGTATTGCTTAAGCATCCTGCCATTGACAGGACCCCCAAACAATTCTGTTCCATCCAGTTCCTGCAAGAAAAATGCATTATTTCCAGCAACAGAATGAATAGAATAAGGGCCAAGCCATAGGTTGTCAAATTTTCCATGCTTGCCCTTTTCTTCCCTCCTTGAGTCCCACTTTAAAACTTTGTCCCCGATCTTGAAATTGCTGGCCTTTGTTCTTCTGTCAAAAAGCTTTTTGATGCTGTCCTGTTTCTGCAATGCTTTGTTATACACTTCCTCCTTGGTCTGCTGAAGATGAATGGTCTAATTTATTCTCCTGGTCATGTCATTTTCTTCAGTCTGCAACTCCTGAATCAAATTCATAACTGGTACACCAAGGCTGTTAGGAAAAATTGCATCTGTACCATACACAAGCTGGAAAGGTGACATACCAATAGATTTCTTCAAAGTTAATCTGTCAGCCCAAAGTGCATGGATCAACTTTGTGTGCCAAGAATTTTTATTGTCCTCCAACAGTTTCTTGATTATGTTCACTAGGCTCTTGTTTGAAGATTCAGCAAGTCCATTACCCTGAGGGTAATAGGCTGTGGAATGCCCCAATGTTATCTGATATCTATGACAGAAGTCAACCATTTTCTTTGATCCAAATGTTGTTGCATTATCTGTGATGATCTTGGTAGGACAGCCAAATCTGGAGAGAATGTTAGTCTCCATGAATTTTATGATAACTGAATCATTGGCCTGCCTACAAGGGATGGCTTCTATCCACTTAGTGAAATAGTCTGTGGCTGTAAGGATCCATCTATGCTGGGCAGAAGATGGAGGGTGAATTTCACCTATGAAGTTGAGTCCCCACTGTTGAAAAGGAGCCTCAACAGTGATTGGATGTAGAGGAAGGGGTAGCAGTTTTCTTTTGCCCTCGAATAGTTGGCATTTATGGCAAGTAGTGGTCATCTTGTGTACATCAGGAAAAAGAGTAGGCCAATAGAAACTAGCCCTCAAAATTTTGTTGGTTGTTGCCTTCCAGTATAAATGACCTCCACACTCTCCTTCATGGAATTCCTGCTTAAACTTTTCTGCATCAAACTCAGGCAAACATTTAAGCAATATACCACTAGCATTTTTCCAATAAAGACATTTATCAATAATGCAATAGTTTACATCTTTTAACTTTAGGAATCTTTCCTTTGTTTTTGTCAAAACGGGAGGTGCATTTAAATTAAGCAAAACATAGACAATATCAGCATACCAAGGAGAATTCATAAAATGGTCTTCAATAATGGGAGTCGAGAATTCTTCTTGGCTATCCAAAGCACTAATCATATTAATATCAAGAACTTCACAATTTGATTCAGCCATTAATCTAGCTAGACCTTGGCCTTTGATGAGTTTAGTGGGTTTTATCTCTAAATCATATTCAAGGATAACAACAATCCACTTACCTCTCTTACCATCTGGGTCTTGTGTTAGAATGTCTTTAACAACTGAATTTGGGACAAAGGCAATAATGTGTGAGTGAAGGATGTATACTCTGAAGTCTTTCAAAGCCTTTACCAAAGCAAAAGCTTGTTTTTCCATAATGTTATACTTCAAAGGGGCATCCCTCAATGCCTTGCTAAAGAATGCAATAGGCTACTCTTGTCCTTGTGGATTTTTCTGTAAAAGGACAGCAGCTATGGTATGTTCTGATGCAAATGAGAAAATATAAAAATCTTTTGAAAAATCAGGACTTATGAGAACCGGTGTTTTGGTTAATGCTTGTTTCACCAGTTCAAAGGATGTCTTTGCTTCCAATGTCCATTTTACCCCTTGCTCCTTCTTCAACATGTTTGTGATATTCCTAAAGAGCTCAGCTAAGTTAGGGATGAACCTTCTCAAAAAGTTAATCTTTCCAATGAAAGACTGCAACTCTTTTATGTTTCGAGGATGAGAGATTTGCAATATGGCCTCAATCCTCTTTGGATCTATCTTTATACCCTCCTCAGAAATAATGTGCCCAAGAAGTTTACCTTCTTGGAGACCAAATAGAGTCTTCTTAGGGTTTAAAGATATCCCAAACTTTCTGCACTTCTCGAAAACTTTCCTCAAATTTTCTAAGTGTTCTTCATCTGTTTTTTAAAACACAGTGACATCATCAAGATAGATAATGGTGAAGAAACCCAATTCTTCTGAGAATGCTATGTCCATGGCTTTCTGAAAGGTTGCTCCAGCATTCATTAGACCAAAAGGCATTTTCACATACATGAAGGTGCCCTAGGGTGTAGTAAAGGCTGTCTTTAATTGATCAGCATGGTAAACCAAGATCTGATTGTACCCCGAATAGCCATCCAACAAAGAAATTCTTCTAGACCCTACCACCCTTTGTAGAATGTGATCCATCTTTGGTAAAGGGTAGTTGTCTTTTAATGAAGCTTTGTTTAAGTCTCTAAAGTCTATACAAAGCCTGATTTCTCTAGTTTTCTTCCTAACAGACACCAGATTAGATACCCATTCAGAATATCTAACAGGGACAATAATACCAGCATCATACATTTTCATGATCTCCTTCTGAACCAACGGCAACTGGACAGGGTTTATTCTGCGCAGTTTCTGTTTGAATGGTTTTTGGTTTTCTTTAAGAGGGATTTTGTGCTGTATTATTTCAGTGTCATAGGACTTAAGATCTTCATAACTCCATGCAAAAACATCAGAAAATTCTTTGAACAGCTCTATGTATTTGAGTTTAATGTGAGCTGGCAAAGTTTTGGACAGTTTGATCATTTTCGGTTTTTCCTCACTGCCTATATTGCACTCCTCTACTTCAGTCTCTAGAGGTTCCAGTTTTGGTTTATTGGCCACATCATTAAAATCGAACAACTCCTCTAAAGGCGTTAGACCACTTGGTAAATTTTCATCTTTAGAATGCAGAGTTTGTAATTCTTCCGTTTCTAACTCTGCACTTAATTCTGTTTTGCTCCTAAGTTTGCTAGACAATAGGTTAATATTGGCAGGTTGAGGAGACGATTCTTCTTCACCAAGAAATTTTTCTTCACTGCAGTCTGTATCATAATCTGAATCTGAACTGTGCAGTTCGAACTCATTTCTGAATTTCATGAAGTCTTCTATTTGTTTGTCATTGTCAAACACTTGCCAATATTTTTTGTTATCAGGCACTGCTGGTCTAAATTTTATCGGAGTTGTGTTGTCTCCAGTTTCATATGGCGTTAGACATGTCCTGGCCACAAAAGCTAAATTATGGGCTACAATGTTTCTTTTCCTTGGGACAAAACTCAGGTTGGCCTCCTCAAATGTTTTCAAAAGGTCCACGACATCATTCCGATAGGCTCTAAGTCTGGGATGATTTGCATTATACTCCCCATTGACTTGCCTAATGATTAACTCAGAATCCCCGTACACATTAATTCTTCTAGCTCCTAATTTCTTCAAGAGATGCAAGCCTAAGAGAAGGGATTCGTATTCTGCTATGTTGTTGGAACACTGAAAGTTTAATTTACATGAAATACATTCTGTATGATTGTTTTCAGTGTTAGTAAGCCAGACACCTGCACCAGCATTATTTCTAGTGCATGACCCATCAAAATACATACTCCAAAGAGGATCATTTTCAGTTTTATCAGTTTGGTGAACGTCCTCTGTATGATTTGATTCCTCAAGTTTTTCAATATGTTGAGGGGTGTTTTCTTTGCTGTCAAAATTTAACAGCAATGGACCGACGACTTGTAAATCAAGACCTGCGTTTTGTTTGCCAAAGTTTTCCAGTGCAGCAAACTGTTTTGACACTTGAGTGTCGTGTTCTTCTCCCTCCGTATCAGCCATTAATTCTGTTGAAGTGATTTTTTCATTAAGGGTTTCATTATTGAACATGATAAACGAATCAAGGCCTGTACTCATGGAGTACAGAGGAGATTTTTGAGGCCTGTCTTGACTTGTCACTGTGTATTGCATGTGGGACTTCCTGTAAAGTCTTCTAGTCTGATTGAAAACAGGGATAGTCGCATAGGTCATGTCCATTTGCATGGTCCCCTGTAATTTATCCCCCCAAGATCTTGATAAAATCATTCCATACTTTGGGGGCACATCAGCCACAACAACATCCATAACTAAAGACTTGGCTGGGATCTGGGCTAAGTTAACACAGAGGTCCTTTATCAACCCTAGACATTTTACTCTGCTTGAGTCAAAGGAGTAAAGGTATTTATAAGGTCTGGTAATTTCTAGACCCGGGCTCTCCATTACTGTTTTCGGCATTAAATTATGAGAATCCCTTGAGTCGTGCATAGCGTTGTGTAGAATTTTGTCATGAATGTTTAAGCTTATGTAAAAAGGAGGGACAGGACCCTCTTGAAACTTACCTTCAATCTTTGGACCAAAAATAAGCTCTGGTTGGTCATCATTAAGATTGAGTGTGTCCTCGTTCTCTTCTATGCTTAAGGCCTTCAAAATTTGATTTCTATATGTATGTTGGGCAGCTAACTCAGTTAAGGGAACAGAGATTTTGATTTTTGAGATTTCTTGTTCCAGGCTGAAAGGAGTCTGATTCTTAGAAGTATTGGTTTCAACCTTATTAGCTATCCCTTTATCAACAACTGCAGCTGCTGATTCGTTTTATTTGGCACGACGGTTGTAACAGGAGTACTAGCTGAAGTGTTAGCACTACTGATGTTTGCACTCTGTTTTTCAAGATTTTGAGTGTCTTTCTCTTTACCTATACCAAAATTATCAGCCACTTTTTTATCATTTTGTTTGACTATTTTAGGCTTGGTTGTAGTGTTGTTTTGAGAAGGTTTGTCAGAGGTTTTGGTGTTGGGGTTTTGTTGACTCGATCTACTTCTGAGTTCATATTCTTTTGAAGGTTCTGTCATGGCATTTTCCATGTCTTGACAACAATTTTCATTATCATCCCTTTTGTCATCATAAGGTGTGTAAAGACCCTCTTTTCTATCATAATGAACCTCGAAGCTATAATCATCTACCCCAAATAAGTTTATATCATCCTCCTTTGTTATTTGATCTGCTTCCTCAACCTCACTTACATAGTTTTGATGAAAGGGAGGAGTGATCTTTTGATCATCTTCCCTGGGTCTGTTTGGAGGTTGGTTCCTTCTAGCATTCTAATTCTGGTTTTGGTTTCTGTTTTGAGGAGCATTTTGATTTAGACTTGCCTGCGCTCTCTCAAGAATGCTCATTTTCTTCATCATTTCCTCCATCATTCTTTCCATCTTGGAATTGGAAGTGGAAGGTGTGGGTTCCTCCTCAAAGGATACTCTCTTCTCTTTCTTCATCCTTTCTCTTTTCTCCATTAAGTTTACTTCCACAGAGAGAGCACCTCTTTGCATATATTCAAGGGTTGCAAAATCTCTCTCTCTTAACGAATAGGTCATATCAGCATCAAACCCTTCAGAAAATTTGTTTAAAGATGAACCTTGTGGAGGTTTTAATTCTGGGGAAAGCGCATTATACACACTGTTGAATCTGGCATAGTAAGCTTGTACATTTTCCCCTGGGTTCCTATGGAGATTGTTATAGTCAGCAAGAACTTGTAGAGGTTTCTTCCTTACTTCCCACTTGTTTAAGAATGTTTTATGGAAACCTTGGAGATCATTAATACTATGAGGGGCTAGAGCTTTGAACCATTTTCTAACTTCTCCCCCTAAGATCTGAGCAAATAATCTCACTTTGACAGAATCATCATCAATTTCATTTCTGTCAAAATAGTCATTCATCTTATTCACATGTTGTGATGCAGTTATAGCATTGCTAGCATCATACAATGGGATTTTGGACTGATAGTCGTGTGGAAGATTGACTAATGGTACAGGAAGGACTAAGGGAGCATACCATGCTGCCATGATATGTGGTGGGGGTGGATTTACAAGAGGTGGAGTGGGCTGAAGTGGGGTGGTTTGAACAGTTGATGTAGGGTGAGCAAATGTGGATGGAACAGTAGTAGATTGCTGAGCTGATCTTGGATGAGGGACACCTAAATTCAACAGAAAGTGAAAATCAAGAGGTGTTGTTTCTCTGTTACCAAGATGTTCACTTGTTTCAGGAGATGGTAGTGAAGACTCAGAATCTAGTTGGTCTAAATCACCAAATGACCTAGTCCTGAATGGATTAACTAAGTCAGCTTGTGATTGTTGTAGAGCTGAAAGATTTTCAGGAACCGATTTAGCTCTCAAGGGTGATCTGAAAACAGTTGATAATTTAATCTTAGGAGACTTCCAAAGGATACTTTCTGGGTCATCAACTATCTCAGGTGGGTTGGGGTCAGGATGGGCTCTAGTGTGGATCTTTCTAGAAGCCACTATGCTATGTTTTTAGACCCAAATAAGCCAGAAAAGTTCAACCAGATATGACAATCTTTGAGAGGTTAACTAATCTGCTTTCACAATTTTAATCCTACAGTCCTCTAACTAGATTTGAATGATATTATAATGATAAGGGTTCTTCCCAGTGGAGTCTTAAGGTCTGTTCAAGATCGTGGAGTCGCCAGGTGGAAAGTTTAGAGTGTGTTCAAAGAAGTACACTGTCCACCACAATGCTTGTGAGACATCCCTTTTCAAGGATATCTCGAAACACAACAAACTCTAACCAGAGATTGACTGGGAGGGCATTCACCAGATATTTCACCTCTAAAAGAGGATGAGATCCGGAGGCTACCTGGCCCTCTCTAGACTCTGTCTAGGAGTATAGGGTAAAACACAATCAAAAGGTAAATGATATGTAGGAGTAAGTGTTTTACAAACAATATGACATGTTTTTGGTATTTTCTAAGTTATTTTTTATTTTTGGTTCCTAAGAATAAGCTACCTTTGTTTCAAAACTTAGCTACAGTTGGGAGACAAAGGCAGTCCACTCTTATGGCTAATCCAGCTGATTTTTCAAGGTTAGATAAAAGCTTATAAGAATCCTAGGGTTCACCTAGTTTGTCACTGATTCAAACAAGTTTCATCATGATTACCATTTCTTGGTAGTGCTTGGAAAGGCTGCTTTTTACTCTCAAAGTTTGTGTGAAAATAAAAGGGAAAAAAGGTGAAAACTCAACTCAAATCCCCAGTGGAGTCGCCAGAAATGTTACTGGTCGCTCCAGCTGGTTAATAAAGCAAATGCTCTATGAACCAAATCTCTGAATATCGTATAATTATCCTTAAAAAATTCTGGGTTTGTAAGTCCCCAGTGGAGTCGCCAAAAATGTTAGGTCTCTGTAATAAGCAAGATTGGCGAAAGTCCGATCACAGAGTTAACATCATTTCAACCAACTTTGGGATTCTAGGATCTAGCCCTCCTGAATCCGGAGAGGGATCTCTCCAATATGTACAAAGATGGATATTGTCTTTGAAGTTTGAGATAATGATATTAGGCTAGTTATGAAGGCCAAGGGTTTTGTTTTGTTTTGGATGGTTGAGCATGAATGTTACTTGAGGGGAAAGTTCTAAGGGAAAAAGTTTCAAAAGTGAGAAGTTGCAAGCATATAGAACAGCTTTGGCTGATAGATAGATATAACGTTGGTTTTTAGTCCATTGGGCTATGGAGTCATATTTGGGCTTTAATTGAGAAACAACATCAAGAGTGATCCAAGGGGCAAGTCATCTATATCACAAGATTATTTGAGATTAAGATGATGGAATGGAAACAATAAAGTGTTGGAAGGGTGGAAACTGATAATAATTTCTCAAGGGATTTATAGTCAGTCCAAACAAGAAAAGCCTCTTAAGTAACTGTTTAAAACCAACCAAGGACAGGGCTAACCATAGACTTCTTGGGCAAGTTAGTATTAAAGCAACTTAATTGACAAACAATCCAGTAATCCACATAATTACCTTCAGAAAGTATGAAAACACATAAGAGGAACAAAGTGTAACTTAAGATCAGATAAAATACTTTTAAACCTAGTCTGCTTTCAGTCAACACCAAGGGAAACTTTCAGAATCTGCCTTTGGAGAAAAGAATCTAGGAATCAGGGCAAACCATATCTTCTCTAGTCTAACTTTAATAGCAAATAATGGAAATCACATTCAAGAACAATGTTTAAGCAAACAGAAGGACGAGGGAACGCCAACATTCCTAACTGTTTGAACCGTATTGAATCATTCTTAAATAAACAAGTTTAGGGAAAACATTGATATAAATATTTCTCAGCCAGAGAAGGTTACTGATATACAGCAGATCCTAACCCTGTTTAAACTGTTCTTTACAGAGGAGACATGGACAATATGGCATACATAGAGAGAAAACAATCAACAAAGAAAGAATCACTTCGCCAGTAATATAGACTAGGATCCCAAGAAACAGCTTTTATATTGATGTCAAACCAGTTACAATCTTTAATTCCAATGTTTCAGTTCAGCAATCATCTTCACTATTCAGCCTAACTCATTCATCACAAGCAGAGCTCCAAGAGCCAGTGAACACTATTTACAAACAGAAGTCTCCAGCTCAATTACAATACGATGCTCAGCAAATACATAGCAACCAACCAACCCCTCACTCATCTTCTACTGAAGTATTTATAGAATAATGAGGAGGTGAGATCTGATAAAAGATCTCAAAATCAATTAATACAGGCATCAATGTCTTCTTGGCCTTTGAGGGGCTCAACGAAGAAACTATACAGGTGTTCCACTGTATTAAATGATTTACACTCATGAATTTAGCTCGGTGGGAGCTTTGTTTGGCATTTGAGGCTCTGCGTACTATTAGGGTTACTCTGCAAACATTCTATCATTAAATCTGAGACAGAAGTAACTTCTTTGGCTGTTTCGAGGCAAAAAATCTGATCTTGTTCAATAATTCTAGCCTCTGATTGAGTGTTTTGAGACAATAGGTGGCACTGCGGTAGTTGAGGAATCAATTCGCCTCAGGTATGGCGGTGGAGGCAATATGTCTAATAAACACTTTTAGGTTTTCTATTTTAAACTGTGTTTTGACTCAGGGATTAGGCTTTTGATAACTGTCTTAGCCATAATCCCCATTCATCTGATCGTTAAATCTCTGCTCTGGTTCATCTTTGGCTTTCTGCAATCTGATACTCTTTCTCTGCGACTTCCTTGCTGTTTTCCAGGTTTAACAGGGGAGCATAGAGACAAAGTCTCATGAAACCTCATTGAAAACAAAGTTCTGCACCCTGTGGATAATTTCTCTGAGGCATTCGAAAGGCATAGGATCGTCATCCTCGTCCCACGAAATTTCTTCATTGAGCTTGGAAAAAACCTTAAACCTGCACAATACAAACAAAATGAGGAAATCCTGCATTTATATGGGTAAATCTGCATCGGAGGGCGTGCAGGGGAATGGGGCGATCGGAGCCGTTGATCGCGCTGTGATCAACGGTCGGGATCAACTTGGAGGGTCAGCGGCGGAGAATAGTTGACCGGGGAATGGAATTGGGAAATTGAATGGGGACCGTTGATCTGCAGAGATTGACGGCGGAGATTTACTTCCCACCGCGCGACAGCTAGGTTATCAAGCGAGCGTTTTGGTTAAAGGTCAGGCATCTTGGGCGATCATCAACCGTTAGATCAGCGGGCCTAGATCGGATGGCTGTTGTTGATTCCGCTGGGCGCCCTAGTCCGAAGAATAATGCGCAGGGGAAAATGATAGCTCGGCGGTTTTGAAACAGGGTGGAGGACACGCGTCAGGAGGTGTATGGATTCGCTGGGCAACCGGGGAAAACCACCCTTCGCCCGAAGGTGGTGCGGAACAAACAACGTGGGTTTGGAAAACAACGCATAGCTAGCGGGGTCCACAAGGTAAGTCGCGTGCCACGCCATCCGATCTGTGGAGCAGATCGACGGTCAAGATTATTCCATCGATTTCTATGGGCAGAGACTTTGGAAATTAATTTAAACCCGATTTTCACAGTTTACAAAGGTTTTGGTGCTTCGGGCGGAGAAAATTAAAAAAGGATAAGCACCCGAGGGTTGTAGCATTTGGTTCTGGCACTCGGGCACATGGAGGAAAATGGGTTTAGATCCTCAGCCCGAGGGAGCTACGGACTGAGGGATAGAAAATATGCATTTTCTGGGGTTTTCAATGGTTTTTCAAGGAAATGAAGGCTTTTGATAAGGTCAAGAAGGGGTCTTAGACCTTTAGGAATTGGATTTAAATGAAGGAAAAGGAAAAATCATGAAGTTTGAGGGGTTTCCAAGGGGGAATGGAGAGATAGAAGAGGAGGTTAGTATTTGAGGAAAAAGAAGGGAAAATGGGTCCTTTGCAGAAGTATTGAACTGTGGGTTTTATAGGATTTCAGAGGCTTTTGAAGTGTGAAACAACGGTGAAGGGTTTGTATAGAGGGAAAAAGGCAGGGGGCCTTATAGAGACTTCAAGAGCCAACAAGTTTCAATGGTAAAATTTGTTTCTTGGAGGCTCCCAAAAGTTTTAGCCACCTTTTGGTATAACAAAATATTATAGGTGGCTAATAGTGGCTCCACTTGGGGATGGTGCCTTCTTGAAGGCATCAAGAATTCAGACTTGGATTCTCTGGGAGGTTGAATTGTGCCTGATCCATTGGGTTGCGCTTCTTTTGCTGGATGATCTTCTGAAAGCATATTAGCAACCATGAAAACAATGGATTTTTATAAATACAACTTTCTACCTACCAAATCCTATAGATCTAACATTTTTTCTTCTTCATTAGAGTGCACTTGGATTGGAAAACTCTATTCACAACATTTTATTCTTTTGAAAGCATAAAAACTAATCTAATACTACTCCTTATTTCTCCTTGAACTCAGATTAAACAGTTGAGCTCAGATGTTTCTCTACCTAATATACTGTCTGTTGGGATTAAGCTGTCCAACAGACTTTCATTCTCTAATTTTTACGACAGAAATTTTTAAAAACAGCCAAGTCAAGATTAAGTTGTTTGACTTGCTATGATCTATGGCATAAAAACAAGCTACACATAGATTATTATTTGCAGAAATTTTAAAATCAAAATGGAAGGCTTAAGATCTAAAAGTCTCTTATCATGGCCTTCTCTTTTCTTCACAGCTCTGTTTTTGCTTTGCTTTTGAGCTGTATTTTCTTTTCTTCTGGTTCAGATTTTAGGCTGATTAGAACCAGATCTCCTATCTTGTGAGTCGGAAAAAAAAAATTGTTTTGAGTCATCTTTCTTTGGAAACTTTGGTTCAGATTTTGAGCTTGTTTGAACCTTCAATTTCTATCCTAATCTATCTACTGATAAGTCAAGATTAAATAGTTTGGAAAATCAAATTCACTATCCTATCAGCAGTAAATTCAAAAGCTAATTAGTCAAGATTAGGTTGTTTGACTAACTAGATGTGTGTTTTGCAGGAGTGGCATTTGAGCTTGCACACTTTCAGATTTGTTTCTCTTTTTGACATGGGGCCTTTCCTTTCTTGTTTTCATTCCTGCCCTCTTTTCATTTTTTCTTTGTTTTTGTATTTTTTGATTTTTCATAACTTTGAATGCAATGGTGGATGGACTATTCATAATGGAAAAAGGTAAAAAGGATTCAAAACATAAAATGGATTAAGAGAAGTAATGCTTAAGCATCCTGCCATTGACAGGACCCCCAAACAATTCTGTTCCATCCAGTTCCTGTAAGAAAAATGCATTATTACCAGCGACTGAATGAACAGAGTAAGGGCCAAGCCATAAGTTGTCAAATTTTCCATGCTTGCCCTTTTCTTCCCTCCTTGAGTCCCACTTCAAAACTTTGTCCCCAATCTTGAAATTGCTGGCCTTTGTTCTTCTGTCAAAGATCTTCTTGATACTGTCTTGTTTATGCAATGCTTTGTTATAAACCTCCTCTCTGATTTTCTAAAGATGAATGGTCTGATTTATTCTTCTGTTCATGTCATTTTCTTCAATCTACAGCTCTTGGATCAAATTCATAACTGGTACCCCAAGACTGTTAGGAAAAATTCCATCTGTACCATACACAAGCTGGAAAGGCGACATACCAATAGATTTCTTCAAATTTAGTTTGTCAGCCCAAAGAGCATAGACCAGCCTTGTGTGCCAAGACTTTTTATTGCCGTCCAACAGTTTCTTGATTATGTTCACTAGGCTCTTGTTGGAAGATTCTGCAAGTCCATTACCTTGAGGGTAATAGGCTGTGGAGTGTCCCAATGTTATCTGATACTTGTGACAGAATTCAACCATTCTCTTTGATCCAAATGCTGCTGCATTATCAGTGATAATTTTGGTAGGACAGCCAAATCTGGAGAGGATGTTAGTTTCCATAAACTTTATGATAACTGAATCATAGGCCTGCCTACAAGGAATGGCTTCTATCCACTTAGTGAAGTAGTCTATGGCTGTAAGAATCCACCTATGCTGGGCAGAAGATGGTGGATGAATTTCACCTATGAAGTCAAGTCCCCACTGTTGAAATGGGGCTTCAACAGTGATTGGGTGCAGTGGAAGGGGTAGCAATTTTCTCTTGCCTTCAAACAATTGGCATTTATGGCAAGTAGTGGTCATCTTGTGTATATCAGGAAAAAGAGTAGGCCAATAGAAACCAGCCCTCAAAATTTTGTTGGTTGTTGCCTTCCAATATAAATGACCTCCACACTCTCCTTCATGGAATTCCTGCTTAACATTTTTTGCATCAAACTCAGGCAAACATTTAAGCAATATACCACCTGCATTTTTCCAATAAAGACATCTATCTATAATGCAATATTTTACTGCTTTTAGCTTCAAGAACCTTGCCTTTGTTTTCGATAAACCAGGAGGTGTATTCAGATTAAGCAAGACATAAATAATATCAGCATACCAAGGAGAATTCATAAAAAGGTTTTCAACAATGGGAGTTGAGAATTCTTCTTGGTCATCCAAAGAATTAATCATGTTAATATCAAGAACTTCAAAATTTGACTCAGCCATTAATCTAGCTAGACCTTAACCTTTAATGAGCTTAGTGGGTTTTATCTCTAAATCATATTCAAGGATAACAGCAATCCACTTACCCCTCTTACCATCTGGGTCCTGTGTTAGAATGTCTTTAACAACTGAATTTGTGACAAAGGCAATAATGTGCGAGTGAAGGATGTATACTCTAAAGTCTTTCAAAGCCTTTACCAAAGCAAAAGCTTGCTTTTCCATAATGTTATACTTCAAAGGGGCATCCCTCAATGCCTTACTAAAGAATGCAATAGGTTGCTCTTGTCCTTGTGGATTTTTATGTAAAAGGACAGTAGCTATGGTATGTTCTGATGCAAATGAGAATATATAAAAATATTTTGAAAAATCAGGACTTATGAGAACCGGTGTTTTGGTTAATGCTCGTTTCACTAGCTCAAAGGATGTCTTTGCTTCCAAGGTCCATTTTATCCCTTGCTCCTTCTTCAACATGTTTGTGATATTCCTAAGGAGCTCAGCTAAGTTGGGGATGAACCTTCTCAAAAAGTTGATCTTCCCAATGAAAGACTGCAACTCTTTTATGTTTCGAGGATGAGAGATTTGCAGTATGGCCTCAATCCTCTTGGGATCAATCTTAATACCCTCCTCAGAAATAATGTGCCCAAGAAGTTTACCTTCTTGGAGACCAAATAGAGTCTTCTTAGGGTTTAAGGATATCCCAAACTTTCTGCACTTCTCGAAAAATTTCCTCAAATGTTCTAAGTGTTCTTCATCTATTTTTGAAAACACAGTTACATCATCAAGATAGATAATGATGAAGAAGCCCAATTCTTCCGAGAATGCTATGTCCATGGCTCTTTGAAAGGTTGCTCCAACATTCATTAGACCAAAAGGCATTTTCACATACATGAAAGTGCCCCATGGTGTAGTAAAGGTTGTCTTTAATTGATCAGTAGGGTGGACTAAGATCTGATTATACCCTGAATAGCCATCCAGCAAAGAAATTCTTCTAGACCCTACCACCCTTTGTAAAATATGATCCATTTTTGGTAAAGGGTAGTTGTCCTTTAATGAAGCTTTGTTCAAATCTCTAAAATCTATGCAAAGCCTGATTTCTCCAGTCTTCTTCCTAACAGACACCAGATTAGATACCCACTCAGAATATCTAATAGGGAAAATAATACTAGTTTCATACATCTTCATGATTTCCTTTCTAACCAAAGGCAATTGTACAGGGTTTATTCTGCGCAGTTTCTATTTGAATGGTTTTTGGTTTTCTTTAAGAGGGATTTTGTGCTGTATTATTTCAGTGTCATAGGACTTAATATCTTCATAACTCCATGCAAAAACATCAGAAAACTCCTCAAACAGCTCTATATATTTGAGTCTAATGTGAGCTGGTAAGGTTTTAGATAGTTTAACCATCTTCGATTTTTCCTCACTGCCTATGTTGCATTCCTCCACTTCAGTCTCTACAGGTTCCAGTTTTGGTTTATTTGCCACATCGTTAAAATCGAACAACTCTTCCAAAGGTGCTAGACAACTTGGAAAACCTTCATCTTCAGAATGCAGAGTTTCTATTTCTTTTGTTCCTGATCCTGCACTCAATTCTGTTTTGTTACTAAGTTTGCTAGTTTGAAGGTTAATATTGACAGGTTTAGGAGACGATTCTTCTTCACCAAGAAAGTTTTCTTCGCTGCAATCTGTATCATAATCTGAGTCCGAACTATGAAGTTCGAATTCATTTCTGAATTGCATGAAGTCTTCTATTTTTTTGTCATTTTCACACACCTGCCAATATTTTTTGTTATCAGGCACTGCTGGTCTAAATTTTATCGGAGTTGTGTTGTCTCCAGTTTCATATGGCGTTAGACATGTCCTGGCCACAAAAGCTAAATTGTGGGCTGCAATGTTTCTTTTCCTTGGGACAAAACTCAGGTTGGCCTCCTCAAATTTTTTCAAAAGGTCCATGACATCATTCCGATAGGCTCTAAGTCTGGGATGATTTGCATTATACTCCCCATTGACTTGCCTAATGATTAACTCAGAATCCCCATACACGTTAATTCTTCTGGCTCCTAATTTCTTCAAGAGATGCAAGCCTAAGAGGAGGGATTCGTATTCTGCTATGTTGTTGGAACACTGAAAGTTTAATTTACATGAAATGCATTCTGTATGATTGTTTTCAGTGTTAGTAATCCATACCCCCGCACCAGCATTAGTTTTAGTGCATGACCCATCAAAATACATACTCCAAAGAGGATCATCTTCAGTTTTATCAGTTTGGTGAACGTCCTATGTATGATTTGATTCCTCAAGTTTTTCAATATGTTGAGGGGTGTTTTCTTTGTTGTCAAAATTTAACAACAATGGACCGACGACTTGTAAATCAAGACCTATGTTTTGTTTTCCAAAGTTTTCCGGTGCAGCAAACTATTTTGACACTTGAGTGTCGTGTTCCTCTCCCTCCGTATCAGCCATTAATTCTGTTAAAGTGATTTGTTCGGTAAGCGTTTCATCATTAAACATGATAAAAGAATCAAGGCTGGTACTTACAGCGTATAGAGGAGAGTTTTGAGGCCTGTCTTGACTTGTCACTGTGTATTGCATGTGGGACTACCCGTAAAGTCTTCTAGTCTGATTGAAAACAGGGATAGTCGCATAGGTCATGTCCATTTTCATAGTCCCCTGTAACTTAGCCCCCCAAGATCTTGATAAAAGCATTCCATACTTTGGGGGCACATCAGCCACAACAATATCCATGACTAAGCATTTGTTTGGAATATGGGCTAAGTTAACACAGAGGTCTTTAATTAATCCTAAACACCTTACTCTGCTTGAATCAAAGGAGTATAGGTCTTTGTAAGGTCTAGTAATTTCAAGACCCAGGCTCTCCATTACTCCTTTTGGCATTAAATTATGGGAAGCCCCGGAATCATGCATAGCATTGTGCAAAATATTGTCATGGATGTTTAAACTTACATAAAAGGGAGGGACAAGACCCTCTTGAAACTTACCTTCAATATTTGGACCAAAAATAAGCTTTGGTTGGTCATCATTAAGATTGAGTGTGTCCGCATTCTCTTCTATGTTTAAGGCCTTCAAAATTTGATTTCTATATACATGTTGGGCAGCTAACTCGGTTAAGGGAACATAGATTTTGATTTTTGAGATTTCCTATTCCAGGCTGAAAGGAGTCTGATTCTTAGAAGTATTGGTTTCAACCTTATTAACTGTCCCTTTATCAACAACTACAGCTTGCTGATTTTTTTTATTTGGCATGACGGTTGTAATAGGAGTACTAGCTGAAGTGTTAGTACTACTGATGTTTGCACTCTGTTTTTCAAGATTTTGAGTGTCTTTCTCTCTACCTCTACCAGAATTATCAGCCATTTTTTTATCCTTTTGTTTGACTGTTTTAGGCTTGGTTGCAGTGTTGTTTTGAGAAGGTTTGTCAGAGGTTTTGGTGTTATGAGTTTGTTGACTCGATCTACTTCTGAGTTCAAATTCTTTTGAAGGTTCTGTCATGGCATTTTCCATGTCTTGACAACAATTTTCATTATCATCCATTTTGTCATCATAAGGTGTGTAAAGACCCTCTTTTCTATCATAATGAACCTCGAAGTTATCCTCATCTACCCCAAATAAGTTTATATCATCTTCCCCTGTTATTTGATCCGTTTCCTCAACCTCAATTACATAGTTTTGATGAAAGGGAGGAGTGATCAATTGATCATCTTCCCTAGGTCGGTTAGGAGGTTGGTTCCTTCTAGCATTCTGATTCTGGCTTTTGTTTCTGTTTTGAGGAGCATTTTGATTTAGACTTGCTTGTGCTCTCTCAAGAATGCTCATTTTCTTCATCATCTCTTCCATCATTCTTTCCATCTTTGAGTTTGAAGTGGAAGGTGTGGATTCCTCCCCAAAGGATACTCTCTTCTCTTTCTTCATCCTTTCTCTTTTCTCCATTAAGTTTACTTCTACAGAGAGAGCACCTCTTTGCATATCTTCAAGGGTTGCAAAATCTCTCTCTCTTAACGAATAGGTCATATCAGCATCAAACCCTTCAGGAAATTTGTTTAAAGTTGAACCTTGTGGAGGTTTTAATTCTGGGGAAAGCGCATTATACACACTATTAAATCTGGTACAATAAGTCTGTACACTTTCCCTTGGGTTCCTATGGAGATTTTTATTGTCAGCAAGAACTTATAGAGGGTTCTTCCTTACCTCCCATTTGTTTAAGAATGTTTGATGGAAACCTTGAAGATCATTAATACTATGGGGGGCTAAGCCTTTAAACCATTTTCTTGCTTCTCCCCCCAGAATTTGAGCAAATAGTCTAAGTTTGACAGAATCATCATCAATTTCATTTCTGTCAAAGTAGTCATTCATCTTATCCACATGTTGTGATGCAGTTATAGCATTGCTAGCATCATACAATGGGATTTTGGACTGATAGTCTTGTGGAAGGTTGGCTAATGGTACAGGAAGGACTAAGGGAGCATACCATGCTACCATAATAGGTGGTGAGGGTGGATTTACAAGAGGTGGAGTGGGCTGAAGTGGGGTGTTTTGAACAGTGGATGTGGGGAGAGCAGATGTGGACGGAACAGTAGTAGATTTCTGAGCTGATCTTGGATGAGGGACACCTAAATTCAATAGAAAGTGTAAATAAGGAGGTGTTGTTTCTCTATTACCAAGAGGTTCACTTGTTTCAGGAGATGATAGTGAAGACTCAGAATCTAGTTGGTCTAAATCACCAAATGACCTAGTCCTGAATGGATTAACTAAGTCAGTTTGTGATTGTTGTAGAGCTGAAAGATTTTCAGGAACCGATTTAGCTCTCAAGTGTGATCTGAAAACAGTTGATAATTTAATCTTAGGAGATTTCCAAAAGATACTTTCTGGGTCATCAACTATCTCAGGTGGATTAGGGTCAGGATGGGCTCTAGTGTGGATCTTTCTAGGAGCCACTATGTTGTGTTTTTAGACCCAAATAAACCAGAAAAGTTCAACCAGATATGACAATCTTTGAGAGGTTAACTAATCTGCTTTCACAATTTTAATCCTACAGTCATCTGACTGGATTTGAATGATATTATAATGATAAGGGTTCTTCCCAGTGGAGTCTTGAGGTCTGATTGGGATTGTGGAGTCGCCAAATGGAAAGTTTAGAGTGTGTTCAAAGAAGTACACCGTCCACCACAGTGCTTGTGAGACATCCCTTTTCAAGGGCATCTCGAAACACAACAAACTCTAACCAGAGATCGACTGGGGGGGCATTCACCAGATATTTCACCTCTAAAAGAGGATGAGATCCGGAGGCTACCTGGCCCTTTCCAAACTCTGTCTAAGAGTATAAGGTAGAAACACATCAAAGGTGAGCAATATGTAGGATCAAGTGTTTTACCACCAATCTGAAATATTTTGGTATTTTCTGAGTTATGTTTTATTTGTGGTTCTTTAAGGATGTCCTAACTTTGTTTCAAAACTTAGCTACGGTTGTGAGACAAAGGAAGTTCACTCTTATGGCTAAGCCAGCGGATTTTTCAAGGTTAGATAAAAACTTATAAGAATCCTAGGGTTCACCTAGCTTGTCACTGACTCAAACAAGTCTCATCATGATTACCAGTCTTGGTAGTGCTTGGAAAAGCTTCTTTTTACTCACCAGATTTTATAAGATTTAAGGGAAAAGTTCCCCAGCGGAGTCGCCAGAAATGTTAGGTGGCTCCAGCTAGTTAATAAAGCAAATGCTCTATGAACCGAATCTCTGAATATTGTATAATTATCCTTAAAAACTTCTGGGTTTGTAAATCCCCAGTGGAGTCGCCAGAAATGTTAGGTCTCTGTAATAAGCAAGATTGGAAAAATTCCGATCACAGATTTAACATCATTTCAACCAACTTTGGGATTCTAGGATCTAGCCCTCCTAAATCCGGAGAGGGATCTCTCCAATATGTACAAAGATGGATTTTTCTTTGAAAGCTTAAGGTAATGATATTAGGCTAGTTATGAAGTCCAAGGGTTTTGTTTTGCTTTTGGAAGGTTGGGAATGATTTTTTGTTTGAGGCGGAAAGATCTATATGCAAAGAGTTTCAAAGGTGAGAAGTTGCAAGAAAATAGGACAGCTTAGGATAACAGATAGATATAACGCTGGTTTTTAGTCCATTAGGCTATGGAGTCATATCTGGGCTTTAATTGAGCAACAACATCAAGTGTGATCCAAGGGGAAAGTCATCTATATCACAAGATTAATGAGATTAAAGTGATGGGATGGAAACAATAAAGTGTTGGAGGGGTGGAAACTGATAATAATTTCTCAGAGGATTTATAGTCAGTCCAAACAAGAAAAGCCTCTTAAGTAACTGTTTGAAACCAACCAAGGACAGGGCTAACCATAGACTTCTTGGGCAAGTTTGTATTAAAGTGGATTAATTGACAAACAATCCAGTAATCCACATAATTACCTTCATAAAATATGAAAACATATAAGAAAAACAAAGTGTAACTTAAGATCAGATAAAGTACTTTGAAACCTAGTCTGATTTTAGTCAACACCAAGGGAAACTTTCAGAATCTGCTTTTGGAGAAAAGAATCTAGGAATCAGGGCAAACCATATCTTCTCTAGTCTAACTTTAATAGTGAATAATGGAAATCACATTCAAGAACAATGTTTAAGCGAACAGAAGGACGAGGGAACGCCAACATTCCTAACTGTTTGAACCGTATTGAATCATTCTTAAATAAACAAGTTTAGGGAAAACATTGATATAAATATTTCTCAACCAGAGAAGGTTACTGATATACAGCAGATCCTAACCCTGTTTAAACTATTCTTTACAGAGGAGACATGGACAATATGGAATACATAGAGAGAAAACAATCAACAAAGAAAGAAGCACTTCACCAGCAATATAGACCAGGATCCCAAGAAACAGCTTTTATATTGATGTCAAACCAGTTACAATATTTAAGTCCAATGTTTCAGTTCAGCAATCATCTTCACTATTCATCCTAACTCATTCATCACAAGCAGAGCTCCAAGAGCCAGTGAACACTATTTACAAACAGAAGTCTCCATCTCAATTACAATACGATGCTCAGCAAATACATAGCAACCAACCAACCCCTCACTCATCTTCTACTGAAGTATTTATAGAAGAATGAGGAGGTGAGATCTGATAAAAGATCTCAAAATCAATTAATACAGGCATCAATGTCTTCTTGGCCTTTGAGGGGCTCAACGAAGAAACTATACAGGTGTTCCACTGTATTAAATGATTTACACTCATGAATTTAGCTCGGTGGGAGCTTTGTTTGACATTTGAGGCTCTGCGTACTATTAGGGTTACTCTGCAAACATTCTGTCATTAAATCTGAGGCAGAAGTAACTTCTTTGGCTATTTCGAGGCAAAAAATCTGATCTTGTTCAATAATTCCAGCCTCTGATTGAGTGTTTTGAGACAATAGGTGGCACTGCGGTAGTTGAGGAATCAATTCGCCTCAAGTATGGCAGTGGAGGAAATATGTCTGATAAACACTTTTAGGTTTTCTCTTTTAAACTGTGTTTTGAGTCAGGGATTAGGCTTTTGATAATTGTCTTAGCTGTAATCCCCATTCATCTGATCGTTAACTCTCTGCTCTGGTTCATCTTTGGCTTTCTGCAATCTGATACTCTTTCTCTGCGAATTCCTTGCTGTTTTCCAAGTTTAACAGGGGAGCATAGCGACAAAGTATCATGAAACCTCGTTGAAAACAAATTTCTGCACCGTGTGGATAATTTCTCTGAGGCATTCGAAAGGCAGAGGATCGTCATCCTCGTCCCACGAAATTTCTTCATTGAGACCGGAAAAAACCTTAAACCTGCACAATACAAACAAAATGTGGAAATCCTGCGTTTATATGGGTAAATCTGCATCAGAGGGCATGCGGGGGAATGGGGCGATCGGAGCCGTTGATCGCGCTGTGATCAACGGTCGGGATCAACTTGGAGGGTCAACGGCGGAGAATAGTTGACCGGGGAATGGAATCGGGAAATTGAATGGGGACCGTCGATCTGCAGAGATCGACGGCGGAGATTTACTTCCTGCCGCGCGATGGCTAGGTTATCAAGCAAGCACTTTGGTTAAAGGTCGAGCATCTTGGGCGATCATCAACCGTTAGATCAGCGGGCCTAGATCGGACGACTGTTGTTGATTCCGCTGGGCGCCCTGGTCTGAAGAATAATGCGCGGGGGAAAATGATAGCTCGGCGGTTTTGAAACAGGGTGGAGGACACACGTTAGGAGGTGTATGGATTCACTGGGCAACCGGGGAAAACCACCCTTCGCCCGAAGGTGTTGCGGAAAAAACAGTGCAGGTTTGGAAAACATCGCATAGCTGGCGGGGTCCACAAGGTAAGTCGCATGTCGCGCCGTACGATCTGTGGAGAAGATCGACGGTCAAGATTATTCCATCGATTTATATGGGCGGAGACTTTGGAAATTAATTTAAACTCGATTTTCACAGTTTACAAAGGTTTTGGTGCTTCGGGCAGAGAAAATTAAAAAAGGATAAGCACCCGAGGGTTGTAGCATTCGGTTCTGGCGCTCGGGCGCATGGAGGAAAATGGGTTTAGATCCTCAGCCCAAGGGGGCTAAGGACTGAGGGATAGAAAATATGCATTTTCTAGGGTTTTCAATGGTTTTTCAAGGAACTGAAGGCTTTTGATAAGGTCAAGAAGGGGTCTTAGACCTTTAGGAATTGGATTTAAATAAAGGAAAAGGAAAAATCATGAAGTTTGAGGGGTTTCCAAGGGGGAATGGAGAGATAGAAGAGGAGGTTAGTATTTGAGGAAAAAGAAGGGAAAAAGGGTCCTTTGCAGAAGTATTGAACTGTGGGTTTTATAGGATTTCAGAGGCTTTTGAAGTGTGAAACAACGGTGAAGGGTTTGTATAGAGGGAAAAAGGCAGGGGGCCTTATAGAGACTTCAAGAGCCAACAAGTTTTAATGGTAAAATTTGTTCCTTGGAGGCTCCCAAAAGTTTTAGCCACCTTTTGGTATAACAAAATATTATAGGTGGCTAACAGAAGTTACGAAGGTTATTTCTAAAAATAATTTGATGATACAACTAGAGGAGAAATGCCAAAACATGGAGGTTTTCATTACAAGGTTTATGATGAAATTTGATGTCCTAAGACAGAAAGGCCTTCCAAATCCATTAGTTATTCATGACAAACTAATGAAGCAGGATGACTATGACAAGAAAATGAGAGAATTTTCCAAGGATCAGGCCAATTTTCCTTCCTCACAAGGTATTCCAACAGGGAAGGTAATATACAAGAATCTTGAGAATTTTTTTTACCTACAGCATGAGGTGAAACACATATTTATCAACAAGCCTACATTCTCAAATTACACTGAAGCAGATGAAATATTCAGGAGGATGATGAAGATCAAATTACCAGAGTCAAAACTTTGGGAAAAATGACTAATTGACTATGAAATCAAGTTGCAGTAAGCACATAGCAGTAAAAATAAAACAGAGCATGTTGTTTTTACATTTACAGTTACAGTTTTGCAGTTAAAATTGGGACAGTAAACATTGAAAGGGTATCTGTTCAAATTCAAATTTTAAAGTCAAATCAAAATTTACAAAGCAGAAATAAAGCTACCAGCATAAATGACACTTCACTGTCTAGCTGCAGCCTTCGTTGAACAACAAAGAGAGAAAACAACAACTGATTGAAGACAACAAACAATAATTTAAATAAAAATAGGGACAACTAGCATTAGTTAGAAATTTGTCACTATCTTCTTACATGAAGATATCTCTTGTTCCATGAATAATTCCTAAGTTAGTTTTAGGATATTTTGTAAGATTTTTTGTATAAATAATTCTCATTTGGAAGTATTGAGGGTGGATGAATTGCTGAACATTTCTATAGTTGTACTATTCTGAACCTAAGGGTGATTGTACCAATTTAAGGTCAGCAAACTGGATTAAAGAAATAAAGCATCATATTACAAGATTCATGTGTTGGGCTACTACAGTGAAGTATTTTCACTTGTTTCTTTGTCAATTTGTTATGTTTTTCATCAATACTTGTATGTTGTTCTAAATCTAAATGATAAATCAGGAATGTTATTTCAGAATATGTTAAAAGCACTCTGTCTTGAACTGCTTATGATTTTTAATGTTTTCCATTGATATCTAGACTAAGGAACCCTTAATTTCTCTCTAGTTTCGATTGACCTTTGCCTTTTCACTCATTATCCAGATTTGAGAACCCTTAATTGCTCTCTTACCCTGATTGAAACCATTTTCACCATCAGCCTTGAAGATCTGAAGTAACTCAACTATCTTGCCCTGTAAACATTTCCCTTTCGAACTTGATCCTGATCTTACTTCTTGACACATTGACTCCATTAGCCCAATGGAATACAAACCTACATCTATCCATATGAGTAAGTGATTTCACCACCAAATCAAATCAAAATCCAAAACCAATTTACCCTACATAACTAGCCTAAAATCAATTAAAATCAACAAAGATAAATCATATAGAGAGAGCCCTCTCTGAGCATTAGGAAGGCTAGATCCTAAGGCTTAAAATTAGGTTTGTGTTTACCTCTAATATTCTTTAAAACAAAAAAATAATAACAACTCTTGAGAATTATTAGAGTGATAACAGGTCCCAAAACTGGAAGATAAAGCAGTTGTAGGTTTGACATGGATCTTCCAGGTTAAGCATGCAGTAGAAGGAAGCATAGAGAAGTATAAGGCCAAATTTCTGGCCAAAGGATTCTCTCAATTTGAGGGAATTGACTATGAGGAAAAAATTTCTCCCATATCAAGGTATTTATCCATTAGACTCACATTGGTTGTGCAGATGGGGTGGAATATCCACCAGATGGATGTAAAAACAACATTTCTCAATCGTGTTATTGAGGAGGAAGTGTACATCGAGAAACTAGAAGGTTTTGATACATTTGATCGGGAGTGTCATGTGTGAAGATTCAGGTGATAATTGTATGGTCTCAAATAAGCACCCTAAGCTTGGTACACTAGGATAAAAAATTATCTCACTGGTTTGGGCTTCAACAAAAGTGAAGCGGATATGAACCTCTATCATATTTTGGTAAAAGGTAAATTATTTATCATTGTTTTATATGTCAATGATTTAATATTGACAGGTGATGAGAAGTTGATTAGATATTTCAAGGAGGACCTTGCAAGGGAATTTGATACGGAGGACATGGGTCTCATGCACTACTTCCTCTAGTTGTAAGTATGACAAGGTGGTGGGGAATTGTTTGAGTCTCAAGGAAATTAGGCCACTGAGATATTGCAGAAATTTTGCATGGAGAGTTGTAAACCCATGGAGACACCTCTAGCAACCAATTGGAGGAAGGAGGTTGTCACTTTAGGTGAAGAGGTTGATGCTACCATTTATCAGCATCTATTGGGTTCACTGATGTATCTTTTGAACAAACAACCAGATATGTGCTATGCAGTAAACTACCTGAGACAATCTATGGTCAGGCCAACCAAATTGTAATGGAAGGCAGCGAAGCATGTTTTATGGTACATCAGAGGCACTACCTAGTATATATTATGGTACAAATGGGTAGAAAAATTGAAGTTGTATGGCTTCACATATTTAGATTGGGAAGGGAGTCCATCTTATCAAAAAATAACATCAGGTGTAATTTTTGGTGTTGGATCCATAGCGGTTTCTTGGTACAGCAGCAAGGAAATATTTTTGGCACTCATCTCGACAGAATCTGAATACATGGTTGTCATTCAAAAAACATGTGAGGTGATCTAGATGAGAAAGACAATTGTGGGATTGTTTGGCCAGGAGATGGATCCAACTATAATATATTGTGATAATAAGATTTTCATGAAGCTCTCTGAAAATCTAGTATTTCACTACCGATCCAAGTATATAGATATCTGATATCATCATTTATAGGACTGTGTAGAGGTAGATAATGTTTCTACGATACTTTCTAATATTAGAAAAAGATGCTAACATATTGACAAAGGATTTGTTACGAGGAAATTTCAATTTCCACAGGTGCAGGATAGGTTTGATTGGTAATCCCTTTCCTTCTAAGAGGGAGTGTTGATAAGTGTACCAAGAAAGTCTCAATTTGACTTTGCCTTGGTCAAATTGAGAAAATTTGAATTTTCACATCAGTAGAAAACTTGGAGGCAGTTAACTAAGGTCACATGACTCTTGTCACTCAATTAGCTCATTAAACTAGATCTAGGTGGCTTGGAGTTCAATTAAGCATGTGTGATTGATAATTTGTGGCAATCAAGTTTAGTTATTTCCAGTTGTATTTAGTTAAACTAGTTCTGATTTTTTATAGAACTAGTTGGAGGTCACTGTGTGCAGTGGGACAACAGTCTAACTCAATGATCATCTAGTTATCTAATCAACCAGCTAAAAATAGCTAGTGCATCTAGAGAATTCAAGTTCCCCGACTATGGTGGAGATTCCAAGGTAGTGTAACATCAGTTGTTGACTATACTTTAGTTTGTAGGTGTTGCATGCAGTTAGAGGATCAACCTTGGGAATTTCGCAATCAATTGGAAGAAAAAATAATAAAAAATAGGGGCCTAATTCCTTAGGACTTTCACAAGGAAATAGGATCTTTGGTGGAGGAAGAAATTGACTAAGTCCGGGTCAAATATATTCATTAATCATAGAGAACAATTATTCACTTGCAGGTTGAGCTCAGAGCGAGCAAGTAATTTTATTACATTCTCTATTCATTTGATTAATGCAAGAAGACTTAAGGGGGCTTTACCATTTGGTTTCCCCTAGATAAATTTGTGTACTTGTGTATGTGATTGATGCATGTTTGTGAATGTTGTTCTAAATAGTGAATGAATTACTACAGAGCAGTAGAGTATAATTGTGTCTCTTGATTTAGATTAAATTTTGTGAGCAGTTGCAATTCTATCACCATATTTCTACACTTAAGGCCATAATGGCCTAAAAAAAATATAAAACCAAGTATCTAAAGAATAATAAACCTCACAACAACAAGAAAAATAATGGTTCCAAACCCTCTGAGCCAACATCTACTCTCAATGGTGATAAAGTACCAAACTCAAAGAGTAAGAAGACTGGTCGATATTGTAGTTATTGTGGGAAAGACAGTCATCTAGAGTCCAAATTCTTTAGAAGATGGGGGCCTTGGAAGCAACAATGGAGAAGCACAACATCATCCTTGGTTCTTCTTCTAACACTTTCTCCCATGGGTGTGCACATTTTTCTTCTCGTTTTTCCTTGAATGGAGCCTCTACTTCATCTTCTAATGATGGATTATTGATTTTGGAGCATTTTATCATATGGATAAGGATAAAGAAATTGTTCCACTCTTAATGATTGTAACACCAAGAAAACATTTGTTGGTGATGATAAATATCTTAGTGGTGTAGGGCTTGGAAAAATTCAAGTAGATGATTGGAATTTTAATGACGAATTATGTGCTCTAAGTCTTTCGTGAAACCCTCTATATATATATATATATATATATATATATATATATATATATATATATATATATATATATATATATATATATATATCAAATTACTCATTTAGGTGAAGGTAAAACAATATAAATTTCACCTCACCAAGTTGTAATTAATGATTTCAAAGTTCCTAAGCATGTCGTTGCCATGTGAATAGTTGATGATATTACCCGGTTGTACAAGTTTGACAATTTCGGGTCATCATATTTTCCCTTAGTTTTTATTATTCATGGTGATAACTTGGGAAAAATTTGGCATGAGCGATTTAACCATCTAAATTATCGCTCACTATATCAACTATGTAATCAAAATATGGTGACTAGTATTTTTCCCGTCTCTTACAAAGATGGTGTTTGTGCTAGTTTTTTTTCTCAGCAAACATCATCAGGACAATTTTAACAAACATGCCTCTTGGCACAACTCATCCCCATTGCATCTTGTTCAAAGTGATTTATGTGATCCAATTTCTTCTCCTTCCTTCTCTCGGTTTAATTACTTCTTAAATTTCATTGATGATTTCTCCATATGCATTGGATTTATTTCTTAAAACTTAAGAGCGAACTTTTTGACTTGTTCTTGGCCTACAAGGTCATTGTGGAGAAACAATATAGACATCAACTACAAAATTTAAGAACAAATAATGGAGGTGAATATTTCAATAATAAATTCACAAATTACTACACTACATAGGGAATTCAAATGCAACATATGATTACAATATATGCACCACAAAACATGGTGTTGTTGAAACATAGGATCATACATTAAAATAAATGGATAATTTTATGATTCAATCTAAGGGATTAAGTCTCCATTATTGGGAAAAATCCATCAACTATGAAAATGACATAGTAAATCACACTCCCATGAAGGATTTACCCAATATAATACTAGAAAAAGCATGGAATAAAATTAAGCCAAATTTAATCCACTTATGTATCATTGGTAGTGTAGCATGGACTCACATTCGTGATGAAAAAAGGAAATATTTACAACATAAAAGTGAGAAGTGTACTTTTTTTTGATATTTTGAAGATTAAAATGTTATAGAATTATTCAAACTCACTTCAATTAAATAATCATTAGAAGAGATGTTAAATTTAATGAAAATATCTTGGCTTGCGAGCCTAATTCGACAATTATTCCCTCTTTGACATGCGATCCATCTTCGACGTTTGTGACACCTTCTCTTCCTATTCTGGTTTCTTCTTCAAATGATGTTATTGAGGATGAAAATCCACCTCTAACTATTCAAATTCCTCTAGATGACTCCATCGATTATGAACTTTCACTAGCACCAAATCTTCCCAAATGAGTTTGTTCAACATGTGAAGTAGCTAGTGAACTTGTTGGTGATCCTATAAATCAACATTGTATTGTTAATAATTCTAGTGAGCTTCCTCTCTTTTGGATAAAGTTTCAGAGACACATGATCTAAAAACATTTTCAGAAACTTGAGGACATACAGATTTGGAAACAAAAACATTGTTCCTTGATGGAAAATGATACTTGGGAACTTGTACCTCTTCCAAAAGGAAGAAAACTTGTTAGATTTAAATGAGTATATAAAACTAATTATGAATTAGTGGAAGTATTGAAATACACAACGCTTGGTTAGTTTCTAAAGGATTCTCTCAAGTTTAAGGAATTGACTACAATGAAACCTTTTCCCCTGCATGAATTCCATCCACTGTATTTTATTCCTAACTACCTCACATGGATGGGAGGCCCATCATATGGATGCTAAATATTCCTTCTTGCATGGGGATATATAAGAATAAATCTACATGGAATAAACTTAAGAAATCTATTTATGGTCTTAAACAAGCTTCTTGAGCTTTGTATGAAAAAATGGATATATTTCTTCTTGACATTTAAATATTTAGATATCATTATGATCCCACTGTCTGCACCAAAAAAGTAGGAATCCATCTCATAATCCTTGTTCTTTATGTCGATGAACTTATCCTCACTGTCAGTGATCTTAAACTCTTAACCCATGTTATGTCAAGACTTCAAAAGAAGTTTGAAATGAAAAACTTTGGATATGTGCAGTATTTTCTTTGCCTCCAAGTCTTGCAAACCAAGGAAGGAATTTTTTTTTTCCGATATAAGCATGCATGTGACCTTCTTCCATTTTCACATGGAAGATTATAAACCAACCCATTCTCCCTTTCAATCTAGATTCAAAATTATTGTTACTTGTTGATTCAGGAGCATCCTGCTTGATTTTCATTAAAATATTTTGTAATTAGGGGGTGATGTCTTTTTAATTATTTTATAAAATATTATGCTCATTTTTAATAAATTGAGAGAAATATCTAAGTGTGAGGTTTATTGTAAATATCCTCTTAATAAATGGATGATATGAGTGGAATTTGTTTGGGTAGATATTTTAGGGATTAGAAATTCCTTAAATGGAACTTAGTTGAGTCAAAGAAGGGATAAAGATATTTTAGGATTTGGTTGAGATTTGTGCGGAGGAAATCATGGATTCAAATTAATCCATAATTATGTATAAATATGAAGCTTGTGTGAGGATGGAGGATAGAGAGAGACACAGAGAGATAGAGAGAAATGGTGTGAGAGTTTCTGTAAAGGGTCGAGAGCCAAGAGGAAAAAAATTGTAATATTCGGCCAAGAAAGGGTTTGCATTTGTAATTTTTGGTTGTATTTTATGCAATTATTTAGTTATTATTTGGCTCTGTCTTCATATGTATTTTGAATCGAGTCTAAGTAGACTTTATTGATTTATATAAATAAAACACACACTCTATTATTGTGTGCAAGGATCTGTTTTGTGCAAAATCCCTGCATCATTTGGTATCAGAGCCCGAATATCTAATTAGATTGGGAAACATTGGAATATGTGTAGCAAGTGAATGGCAGGGTTTCAATTGTAAAGCAAAAGCTGAAGATAGCCAGCGTAGGGTGAAAAATTTTCACTGTATGCTGGAGTGTTTGTCAGAGTGTAGAGGCCATAGATGTTTGGACGCAGACGTTGGAGAAGATGGGGACCATGCCATAAAGGGAAGTTGGGAATCGATGGTGGAAAACGACGTTGACATTCCTGTATAAGATGCCTTGGACATTATGTGATTTCTAGCAGTGGCTACAAGGGTCCGATTGCATTAACCGTAACGCAGAAAAATTCTATACAGCATTTGATATTCTTGTGCTAACGTCTCACATATGGTAATGATTTCATTATTGATTGTATTGAGATTTGTAATTGAATGGAATTTGCGTTGAAAAATAGTGAAGTTACAAATGCAATTGTGACTCATAGAGCCTGACTAATGTAGATCACTGCCTCTATGTTTTATGATTGTTTGACAATCAGAGTTGTGCATTAAAACAAAGGAAAGTATGAATTCCATCACATATGGAGAGTTTATTGTCTCCGGTTTATGTATAATATAGTTGTTGGCTACATTAAATATTAACATGCGCATTTTTTCCTGCCAGCACGAGTCTATGGTTGTATAACAGTGAATTAAATTCCTATTTTCAGTAACCATTACGCAGGCTTGTAAGACGGCATCCATTTTCTTATGAACCGCTTCCTATATGATGGTGGAGAGACGCAGATATGGCGAGTACTGGAATTTGAGAAAGCGTTGAAAAAGAAATACTACATATTCTGTTGTATGTAATCAGTGAATTTAATTCCGTAGCTGGAAGTTAACACTGTGTATAAACAGTGAAGTGATATTCGCAAGTTGATGTCACAGTTGAGCCTGAGGTATCGATGGTTGCGGATACCATTTGGGACTTTACTGCAATTACAAATGGTGGAGATAGAACTGTTTCCAAGTGACATGTGATATAGCAATAACACTAAGATTGCGATGAAAATTCGCTGAGGAAAGGAGTCGAATTAATTTGTGGGTTTTCTATGTGAAACGAAATTGATGGAAGAAATTCAAACTCTCTGAAATACTAGTGGTCTAAACCTGTGCAGGAAATTGAAACTGGGTGGTAAATTGAGTGCAGGCCTGAGAAGAAATTAAAGGGCAGATCAAATTGCAGAGTGCTGAGAATGGAAAAAGCGTGGAGTGGAAAAACAAGTTGTGCAGACTTGAAAGTAATTGTTGTGGATAAGTTGACAGGCGTAGTGTAAAAGGAGGAAGTTGTGCGAAGGCAAAAATCATAAACGATGATGTAGAAACGTTGAAGAAGAAGATCACGTGGAGGTGACATTGGGATTGTGGAAAAATAAATCTTGCGTTGGAGATGTAAGGGAGTTGGATTGCGTGGTTTTCGAGTAGATGAAGTTACTGAAGATTCACCTGCACAAGATGGTGATTACATTGAAAATGATGATTATAACTTCTTGCGAGCTCCAAGAAAGAAAACTGAGGCTGGCATAGAAAATTTTCTCGCACGGTTACAATCTATGATTCAATATCCAGAAGCACGACATCAATATCGGTGGATGTTAGCTTTCAAGCAAACCAAGGTTGACATCGAAGAAAATTCTGATGGGAAGTTCCCAATGTTAAAGGAGTGCAAAAAAAATGAGGAATATGTCCTCATGTCCACTATAGAGTAATGGCTGATCTTTCAGTTTTTCATGTCATCATTTTATTGTTGTTTTAACTCTCAGAAGATTCATTATAGATCAGATTGTCATCATGATCAAGTCCGTAGGGTGCAACATGCATTGATTGGAGAAATCATCATTGTAGGTTGCACTGGTAAGGTTGTGGGCTAATATATTATGTTGACATTTTATTCTTGTAGCCAAGGTTACAAACCTGAAGGTAAACCTTTCCTTTAAATAGAGATGATATACATGTCGAAATATTGTTCAACCCATAATCAGATGTAAAGTGCAAATGTTTTTATGGTTTATAACCATAAAAGAAAAATAATTCCGCTCAAATAGTTTGAATACATGGAGGAGCATTTATGATTTCCATGAGTTAAATATCATAATTGATCATTGCTTGTGGTGCATGTGAAATTTCACATTTTTTTGTTCAGAAGATAGTGCAGTTTGTGTTTGTTGCTGCCAGAGAAATATGTTGATGCCACCATGTTAAAAGAAAGTTTTGGAAAATAGTTATGAATTAATTGTTTTATGCACTAAAGAGAGACAGTGTTGCATGAGAACCGTCACTGCAAAGAAGGAGTTGCATGGAAGTACAGGGAAACTGTTTGCGCTAAGAGGATGAGCATGTTGAATAGGTTATGGTCTGAAGGGAATGCAAATATTCACAATGATAAGAACGACACAGAAGAATGAAATCTGGAAAGTTGAAATTGCAAATAAAGGTTATTAAATAACCTTGAAGGCATGATAATTCATTTCATCATAAAATAAATCTTGGGAAAAGTGGATTACATTTCGATTTAAAGGCTTAAGTATCATGTGAGTAAATGATAATGGGAGATGATGTAGTTAGTGACTTGAGATATTTTCATAAGAATGGAGTATGAGAGAAAGTGAAGATTTTACATCTTGAAATTGTCTTAAGGGTGGATGTTCATTGGTATATTGTATAACTTGAATTAGAGTCAAAATATCCACTATTGTAATTATTGGGTCAAGCCTTGAAGTCAAATCAGATGTTAAGGTCAAATGAAAATTTGGATAGCCTGAGTCAAGTTAAACCATTGAGTTATTGTACAAGAGGGTGTATTTTTCATTCAAGATGAAGAGTTGATGTAAATTCTGGAGTCAAAGAGTCGTAAGCCAAGTCAAAGGTTTGAATGTAATTGGGTGCATGATCGGCGGAGCCCGACACCCAAAGAGTTGGTCATTATAACACATGAAATACTGCAGTTGTTATTTTTCAACAAAGAGGAGCAAGAGGGTTGCCCATAAATTATTCCAAGATAGAGAACCGCAAGAGGTCAAGCGCAGGAAGAGAGCTTGTATTATTGGATGGCAAGTATGGAGAATTATTGAAAAGTGGATTGAATGAAATCCATACGTGAACAGATGAAGTTCACAAAGGAGGAGAAGATGACTGGTGATATTCATTTCAGAGGTTCTGAGAAAGACCGCAACAGAAGAAAGAAAAAGGAAGATGCCAAGGCAAATGGCATATGTAAGCAGTTGATTGATGAAGAGTATGAATGGGAGAAAGCTAAGATAACAGTTCACCTTGAGTTATTGATGGAATTGTTGCAGAGAAACAAGAAATACCAGAGACATGGTTGGACCATGAGGAAGAAGATGAAGTGGCAGAGGCTACACGCAAAGAAGGAACAACATGTAAACATACAGTTGACAGAAGAGCTGAGGAAGCTCGAGCAGATGATGAGTGTGCAATTGAGATGTGAAGAACTCAGAGAGGCTGAGTTGAAAATGAGATTTTCCATTTGTGGCCCAGAACAGGGTGAAATTCTAGGTGAAGAGATCAATGAGAAAGATCTTATGGACTATTGGAATAGTTCAGAATATTTGGAAGATATGTTAATAAGAGAAGCAAATGAGGCTATGAAGCCTTGTATTTTTAAAACTCATAGTTTTGGTATGTTTGCAGGATGTGCAAAAGAGAGATGAATGAAACACTTGAGGTGAAGTATGATGGAGAATTCCTTTCAGAGGAGGAAGGTATTGATTTTTTGCAGCAGAAAGAATTCATAGATGAGTTCTTGTTTGGTGTAAGACATCTAGTTGAAGCTGTTGTGGAGTAGAGGCATAATGAAAATGTCGTAGTGATATTCCAAGGAGGTAAACAAATGAATTTGTTTAATGAAATTGATGACATAATTTTGCAATGTGATGATACCGAAAACAAGAAAACTCAGGAGGATTTTCAGAAGAAGAATGAAACTGAGAATGAAGGTTGTGATGAAATGGTGGAAATATTTCACATGGAAATAGAATTCTTGGAAATATGGCTCAAGGAACCTGAGGGAGAAGTGAAGCTTGTAGAACATGATACAGAAGAGATTGTAGTTTCCATGCATGATAGGGATGAAATTTTTTAAACATTTATAGAGTTGAGTGAATGTTATAACTTTTCAAATAATAATGTGGTTGTAGGTATAGAAGGAAACATTAATAAATATGATGTTGAAAGCAGAGAAATAGAGCAAAAATTATTTGAAGATGAGATGAAAGACCAGGAGTAGCAAGAAATTTATGTCCTTAGAGACATAAGGGAAATAGAAGTATTGATCCACCAGGATAAAGATGAAATCAGCCAGCAATTCAAAACAGGAACTGCTGAAATCTAGAAGGTATATGATGGGATATTGGTGCTTGAAGCATCAAAAGAGGCCGAAAGGTCTTATCTTTTTAAAACTAATAGTTTGTTGATGAATGCAGGTACAACACCGGATGAGAAATTTGTTACTATAGGAGCAATCAATGACTATAGTTGTGATCAAGGAGAATTTCTTGATTATTCTTCATTTCAGAAAGTTGAGTGTTCAGCGCAATTGGATACAGAAGAATTACTCCGAGGAATTCACGGATGGAATCCGATATACATATTGAGTGATGTTGGTGATGAATTACAAAAAGGATTTGAAAATTTAAAAGACCAACGACAAAAAAAGAGTTTGGAATCCTGAAGGGAATAAGTCATCGAGACTTGTGGCTGTCGCATTATTATAGAAAAGTGGCAGACCTCATAGACAGGAGTCTATGGAAACTTCTCTACATGGGGAGTTTGATGCAGGAGCATCCTGCTTGATTTTCATTAAAATATTGTGTAATTAGGGGGTGATGTCTTTTTAATTATTTTATAAATTATTATGCTCATTTTTAATAAATTGAGAGAAATATATGAGTGTGAGGTTTATTGTAAATATTTTCTTAATAAATTGAGGATATAAGTGGAATTTGTTTGGGTAGATGTTTTAGGGATTAGAAATTCCTTAAATGGAACTTAGTTGAGTCAAAGAAGGGATAAAGATATTTTAGGATTTGGTTGAGATTTGTGTGGAGGAAATCATGGATTCAAATTAATCCATAATTATGTATAAATATAAAGCTTGTGTGAGGATGGAGGATAGAGAGAGACACAAAGAGATAGAGAGAAATGGTGTGAGAGTTTATGTAAAGGGTCGAGAGCCAAGAGGCCAACAATTGTAATATTCAGCCAAGAAATGGTTTTCATTTGTAATTTTTGGTTGTATTTTATGCAATTATTTAGTTATTATTTGGATTTCTCTTCATATGTATTTTGAATCGAGTCTAAGTATACTTAATTGAAGTTTGTGATTGAGGATTTTATATAAAGGAAACACACACTCTATTATTGTGCGTAAGGATCTGTTTTGTGCAAAATCCCTGCATCACTTGCACTACACCTAAATTTGTTGCCACTTTGTACCATTAGTTACTTGGTACCCTCTTATATTTGAACCACAACTATCCTAATAATTCCTTTTTTTTCGGTCTTGTTTATTGGTATATGAAAACCCCACATGAAGGTCATTAGAAAGTAGAAAAAAGGATACTTCAATATATTCCTATGTGTCGTAATATCCTAACAAAATTCAGTTTGGGATACATTACAGTTGATGGGGGGACTCCTTTGTTGGTTGCTTTCATTGATTCAAATTATGTTGGTAAGCTTGATGATCGGAAGTCTTCTATTGGTTATGTTTCTAGTCTTGGTTCTAGACCTATCACTTAGGCTCATAAAATGTAGTAGGCTATTTCTCTTTCTTTAATAGAAGCAGAGTACCGAGAAATGGTTAATACTAGTCAATAAGTCTTTTAGATTTGAAAAATCCTTTCAAATTTTGGATTCCAGTAGAAACATCCAAACACCCTTTGGTGTGACAACCAGAGTTCCATAAATCTCTCAAAAGATCAAGTAAAACATCAGTGTAGCAAATACATTTAAATACATGTAAAATTAATCACAAAAATAATTTATGATACAGTTATTAAAGTGCAATTTTTCCATACAATTGATCAAATTGTAGTTACTTTCATAAAATATCTTGCAAAAGAGAAGGTTTATAAACTTTGATGTATGTTAGGAGTTTAGGAAGTTGTCATTAAGGGGGGATAGGCTTTAATTCCTCCTTCCTTCTCCTATTTTTTCACCTTTGTAAATCCTTCAATCATATCCCAAGTTGTTCTTAAGGGGCGATGTTAGGATATTTAGACACTCAAGAGCTAATTGAGTTAAACTTGGTTTAATGTGTTTGAGGTAAAAGTGTGTTTCTTAGTTTCTTTCTTTATCATGCATTAGTTGCATTGTAATCTGTCGATCACAATATGTTTTAGACATAGAATGATTTGATAGCTTATATTCTCATTTATACTAATGACTATTGATCCATGTATTAACACCTGGTTGGTCAATTATCTCCATTTAAATGTCTCGTAGGGTCATGTTTGATGATCGATTGTGAGAGTTCTATTATGTAAAATATTTTCTTTTTCATAAATAAAATTGCATCAAGTGGTTGTGATGGCTGATTTCGTGGATTTTTTCTGCCTTAGAAGGTTTTAACCATGTAAAAAAATTGGCATTGTGATTTTGATCTAGTTTGTGACTAGTTATTGAAGGTTTATATCGTGTATAGAATACCTTGTTTTCCTGAACAATATTTACTTTTATTTATTACCAAACATACTCAGTTTGTCAAGGCTTGTTATAATATATGGCTCCCTTTCTTATATTTCCATTACCCATAGTAATATTTTATCAATTTTGCACTTGCTCTAGTTGGTAAGTGTATGAGTAAATATATTGATGTTGTGTTAATAAAATAAATATTATTTTTATAATAATGTGATATAAGAAGAAGAGGTAGGTGTAAGGTTGTTTTTAATTTTGAATAAAAAAAGGATTTGGAATATGTTTGATATTATGTACAAACACTGATAACAAAGAGACATTCTTGTTTTTTTTTTCAAGGCCTTGTTGTTCTGAGTTTAATAAGGAGATTGGAGATTTTTATTAAACTATCCCATTTAGTCACCTTCTTGTTAGATTTTTTCAACAAGTTATTTTTGTTGGGGAGGAATTTAACATGATATAATTCTATCATGTCCTTCATAAACTCAACTTTGAGGTAGATAAGAAATCAAATACAAGGTTTTTCTTGATGAAGGGTGTCTAAACACAAAACAAGAGCATTCCATTACTCACCTTAATTTCCCTATCATGAATAGAAACAATTAGGGATACAATCAATCTAATATGCACATTGACATACATATGGTGGGAGAGAATTTAAAAATTCAACATTAACCAACCTCATACTCTACCTACTCCTCCTCAGGGACAACATGAAAGTTATGAAAGTGGGGACAACTCCAACATGTGGGATGAAATGGTTTATTGAAGGTTTGACATGTCATGTTGGAGGAAAAGGGTATTGTTGGCCCATATAAGAAGAGGATGGAAGCTCATCTATCTATGTACATTAAGATCATGGTAAATGTTAGTCCTCATGCAAGCACAACCATGACACATTATCATTACACAATCATTGTTGTATCCTTTATGATATGAAGGACTTATAGAAATGTTTGAAACAATGTGAGAAGGACGTGATAGAAATGAATGCCAATATTACCTACTTGGATCCATAGTTGAATCGCATGAAAGAAGGGATAAAATTCTAGCTAAAATAAAACAAAAAGGTTAGGGATAGATTTGTTATTGAAATTGGGGAGCATTTAGTTAGTGTAAGACAATGGGAGTTAGAGTATCATTCTTTCATGATAAGTTTACGGGGGAACAAGTGGAGATAGCCTCTATTATTACATTGCTAAAATATTTTGTTAGATTCATGGTGACCAACCTGAACCCTAATGGTAGAAATAATTGCAACCTCAAACATCTTCAATATTCCCATTTGTATAACTAGAGCTCTATCTACTAGTATCATGGCATCTCCTCTACCTAGTACATTAGACACCTTTGTGGAATTTAATTCCTATAGAATACTTTTTTCATCCATGGATTCTCGTGTTTTCAATATTATGCTTGTTGTTAGAATCCCTCTAGATCACTTTATTGCATTTGTTGGAGATCCACCTAGGATAAAAAAATAATAATATATGGACTATGGAAATAAAGACAATGTAGTTGGACTTGAATTCAAAACTTGTTCCAGGAATTTTTAATTTTTAGTTTTTTGGTTGTAGTTTTAGAGTATGTTTTCCATTTTGTGCTTTTACTAGGCCTATATATTTAGTAGTACATGTGTATCTAGCTCTCGGTGGACCTTGAGAAACAATTTAAGTTATTGATTTTTCAAATGGATTATCTGTATTGGAAGAGTTGGGGCTAAAGTTTGCAAACCTACCTCCCATTTTGTAAACTCTAGGTGTATGGTTTTGTTGCAACCAGATTAATATTAAATTTTTCCATTGAACAAAAAATTGGTATAAGAAAACATAATTCTTGTTATTTGTGAGCTAAAAATCCATTTTTTTATTAATCATGGTTATTATTATTGTATTATATATTTATATTTTGATGTTAATGAATAATATGATGGTGTATTAATGTGATGTTTATTATTATTTTTTTAAAAGGACTAGAACATTTATAATAATCAAAATCTATGGCCAAGGATTGCAACTAAGTTACATCAGAGAAATATAACAACTTTATTGTCAAAAATTCAAGGCACAACAGTCTATGTCCCCACCTAACACAATATCCAAAATAAATACTAGTAATTTCTTTATTATACCTAGTAGTATATATTTGATGAGAAATAATGAGGATCCTACGAGATTTTAAAAGCATGTAAGTCAACTCAGGAAATTATCTGCATTGGTTGGAGTAGATTCCACTTGTTCCTTCATTCAAGTTCAAACTTTCAAGTTAGGAAGATCAGGATGAAGGGGGATGAAGAACCAACTATAAAATTATCAACCATTTTATGAGGCAAAAGTGAACTTCTAAATAGAATTGAATCCATTTGAAAATGCATATTTATACTCTTGACCTCTACCTTATGAAGAAAAAATCTTTGTTGAATCTATATATCTAGGGTGGCCACATCCTATGAGATGACAAGTGAAATATAGAATATAATAATAATATGAGGCAGTTATGTCCTTTACATAGTATTTTTTAACCAACATTTACCCATCCACATAGTTGGATCCAATTTATGCTCCCTCATTTTATCCGTAAAATGTCATGGATATTACATTGGAAAATTTGTCACAATATATCTACTAAAATATATTCAAAAATTTAAAATCTACACTATGAAGGTTTATTTCTCCTTATATTTATGGATATGTAAATTATGGTTTTGTTGTCCTTGATTTCAACCTCATTACAGTTTGTATGTCTCCATGGATTGTATGGATTGGTTAATCACGATGATATGGTTAACAATCACAGTGAAGTAGTGAAGTGTAAAGTGTATGATTGATTTTTGAGTATGGGAAGTTGTAGAGACTTGAAGGATAATACAAAGGCTTGAACAGGTGTTGAAGAAGCATGCTTCCAAGTTTTAAACTAGGAAAATAAGGATTTGGGCAACATCAAGCCTTAACCGCGCGGAGAAAGGCTCATCAGGGTGGCTAAATGCCTCCAGCCACACAGAAGACTCAATAATAGTGCAATGAACTATTGGGCCACTAAATTGTCATTATTATTACCATTTCTTGACACATATTTCATCCATTTCTATCATTCTTTATCACATTATTTATCATATAATTCTATTTCATAATTATTTATGCTCTTATGGATAAGTAATATTTATTCTCCTTTATTTTTAATAAATTGATAATTATTATGCATAATTTTGTCAATGTTGGTTTATTAATCTGTTATAGCATCACTCACGCTTTTAGCCTCCAAGATCTCTTAGATTGGAAATTTGATCTCCAACTCAGAATCAAATATTCTAACTCAGAAATTTGTTGGGATAAAAAGAGACGGTTTTGCGGTGGATATTTTGGACAAATGAAGATGAATCTTGAAAATCCAAGACATGGGTTTTGTGAAGAATGGACCAATTCAGTTTTAAATGATAATTTTTCCAAAATTTGGTCTGGATTGAGAGAAACATAAGGTTATCTAAAGGTGATTTTATGAGATTTATTGTTGTAGTCGTTTTCCAAATTATTCCAATTGAAATACCAGATTCAACTTGTTCCAGCTGAATCATGGTGGAGACATATCTCAGTTCTAATCTTGTTGATCAATTTGTTGTAGACAATATAAAATTGTAATGGAAAATAATTTTGTAATCAATTTAGTTGTAATTTCCCTTCAATATTTTTGTATTTAAATGAAAATAGAGATCAAAGAGAGAATGAAAAATTGTTGGATTTCACACAAGGCTAAGAACTTCGTTATGATGTAATTATTCTCTCATATATTTTAATGAATGAATCTATCCATTGATTTCTACATCTGTTACTTGTAATCTGATCTGAATTATTCTTCAAGGCGAAACTGAGTCTTGGGCAGTTGGGCCCAGTACCTTGGACGAGGTGTTTCCTTAAACATCTAAAGTAGTTTAGTTGTGTGTTTGTTTCTTTGAATTTCAATTCTTATTACTCGAAGTAAATTTAATTTTTTATCAAGTAATTTGTTAGCTGCTGCATTTTCCTTATTTGTTATTTCTTGCAATTTCTAGATTTCATTTAATTTATTGTTTTAGATTAGCATTTTAATTCTCTTAGGTGTAATAGCTTAAATTTCAAATTCAGCAAGGTGTGGTTTAATTCAGTATTGATTCAAGTCATCTGATTAGCATAATTATTTGCATGTTATTTACTTTTTGTTTTTGAGATTTAGTATTGTTTTTCAAGTCTTACATTTTATTTCTTTTCGAATGAGCTTGATAGTGTAGAACATAATCATGTAGAACCAGTGTTAGTTGTTGCTATTTTCTTGCATATATTTTTGTGATTTCCTTGAAACAAAAATAAGTTCCTTGGATTGATAATTAATGATTAGGTGATTTGTTTTTTTTATTAAGCAATTAATTTCCCCAACACCAACCAAAAAATTCCTGTCGTGTATATGCGACCATGCTAGTAGCTTGAAAAAATTAAAAAAAATCACCTGTGAAACGAAGGTTTATCCCATTGAATCCATGTGTGTGGGATGGATTTATATGGTCAACAATCTAGTAAACTATTACCTTGGTTTTCCTGAGGTATTATGAGTATATGAGGCTATATAAGAGAATAAAATGGAAGCATTCGTGTGTGAATTCGATGATTTATTCGTGTGATTTTTCTTGAGCAGGTGTACAATAGGGCAAGGGGAGGCCCAGATCCATTTTCCATTGAGAAATATAAAGATATGATGCAGAGAGGATGTTTTGATAATATAACAGTGGATATGTGGCTTGAATGCTTTTTTCTTTTGGTTGATTTGAATTTTTTTGAAGGTAAAATACTTTTTCTGCAAGGATATAGAATTAAGTGACTAATAAATTAACTATGGGTGTTAGAGGTCTATGCCTATGATTTGAATGTTTATAATCCATATGTGCACTGCTTGTTCTTTTAATTGCAGATATGAAAAAATGTCATAGTATTGTCACTAATATGTGATATGTAGAAATAAGAATGTTTTTTGCAGAGATAAGAACGAAGATGCTATGACTTTCCTTATTCTTGCAGGGTGAAGGGCCTTATAACACAAATCAACGATCATATATGTTTACACATAGAAATTATACACATGGGTCTCATTGATCTACATTGAGTATGTAGGGCAAAGAAGATTATGATTGATCTAAGGATTGTTTATATTCATACTACTTGTCATTTGAGTCTATTGTATATTTTTTTATAGATTCTTTTAGTGATGTTGCATGACGTGTAGTATGACATATCTTTTCCCTTGTTGAGAATTAACCAGAGGTATCTGAAGTGATTTTACAATAGTTACTGAAGGGTGTTTCTCAAAAAAATGAAATTTGAATTATGTAATGACCTATATATATTTCTCTTGGTTGTGATTAAAAAAAAATATCAATCTTTATGACTGTAGAAGAGATCCTTTCTTGAGATCATGGTAATTTCTTGCAAGTGAGACTATTCTGGATTGATTTATATACAATGAGAAGATTAAAGGTTTTTTAATTCCGTTTTTATGGTATTGAAAAATTAGTGAAACTATCTTGATGCATTATACAAAACAGTGAAGCATTCGGTGACTTGTTTGCTTGTGTTGCAAAAGGAATATCAGTAATTATGACAACAAGGATTTTGTGACAGAGATCATTTTTATATAGACACTATTTATTTTCTTCTATTGATGTTATTTCCTTGCATTAGGGCTTGATTCATAATTTCCAGTTGTTAGTTGCATCCTTGTAGCTTGATGTTTCTGTAGCTTGATGTTTCATGAAGTCTATGAGTTTATGGTGATAGTTGTTTATGGAAAGAAGGGTTTGGAAGTGAGTGAGTATGGAAGATCTAGTTGTGTTGATATTGATGATTGATTTAAGTATAGTGCCTTGATATTAACTAAGGATAAGGTTCCTTATTTTTGTGTGCATTAGTGAAGTCTTGCATGACTATGGATCTATGAATTTGATGAGCTTATTGTTATTGGTATTGTCGTGATAGCTTCAGTCAATCCCATGGCTTGTTGAGATAGTATTGGACGATTGGTGTTGATACTTAAAGGGTGAAGAGTTAATTTTAATAATACTTCACATTCAAATATTATACTTGCTTTAGAATGAGTTGGGAATTACTGAGAGTTTTGGACTTATGAAAGGAACATATATTTGTTTTTTCTTGGTATATTATTTGACAGTGTTGGTAAATTAGGGTTTGACATGATATATGACTGGATTATATTTTTCATGGCTTAACAGTGTGATGGCTTAGTTAACTTGATATTTGACAGGATTGATTTGATTTGCCTTGGTAGTTGACAAGACTTGGATTGATAGTGTTTTGGCTTAACATTCCACATTGTTGATTTGGTTGAGGCTTGTTATATTGGTATGGTTAGTGTTATGGTTGTCTGGGTATAATTGGTATTCATTGATTTAGTGCATTGATATTGAGTTATTCAATTGTTGGTATTCATTGGTCAATGTTTGATATTTTGGTATTCAATTTGAGCATATTGTTGGGTGTAGGTCAAGTTTAAAATTTTTATGAAAGGTGGTCTGCATGTTTTGATGGTTGATTGAGATTGGTTGATCCAATATGAAAATTTTGAAACATGGTCCAAAAATGTGTTGAGGCTTGTAGCCTTCAGTGAGGGAGTAGGAGCTTCTTTTTGGTAGGAGTTGATAAAATTGATCAGGGAGTAGGATCTTTCTTCCAGTGGTTTCTAGAGAATTTGTGTAGGTTGTAGCCTCCTATAGGTAGGAGCATGTGTACTAGTAAGAGTTTGTGCCAATAAAATATGCAATGAAAAAATTTATTTATAATAAGAAAGAAGACAAAGATGACAACAACAGCTGTTTTCTCCCACATTGGGTTTCCACCTTAAAATCCCAATGTTCTTATGTGTCTTGTGTTGATGATTACATGTTTTTATACTTAATGTTGTTCATGGTTTATTACACAATATCCTGGTAATTAAATAGTGGTTCAATATGAATCTTAAATGAAAGCATAATTTAAGTAAATTTAAGTTGGGCATGAAATAATGATTAACCCCCCACCCCCCTTTCTCAGTATTTTTAACAATTGGTATCAGATCAGGTCTCTCCAATAAATCTTAATCACTTGAGATTGTATCAGGGACAATGGGAAGGAAGAACAAGAAAAAGGCATCACAAAGGAAGAGGTCAAGACAGGAAAGCAGTGACAATGATGCATTTGATGTAATGGAAATATATGCATTCATATATCAAAGGCAATCAATAGTGGAACAAGCCAAGTCATAAGGTATGTATAATAAAGGTATTCTTGTACTGGATGATGCTAATTATAAGTATTTGAAAGAATATTAAGATAATGTTCCTCAGATCTGATTTTTGGAATTTAGTCTGTAATTGTTATACTAAAATTCTACCATCATGACAATACCTCCAGAATAATAGTCAGGTATTAAATGAAATATTTTATATCGTACATGATTCAGTATTAATGAAAGTTATGCATTGTGAAATCACAAAGGAGGTATAAGATAAATTGTAGGCCATCGATGAAGGAGATCGAAAACAAGTAAAGGAAGATCATTCATCAGGTAAATCGACGGGTAATATTGTTCCTGAGACATTTAATGAATCTAAAGGAAATTATGGTTTCATAGATGATGAGATTGATCATGAAATAACCCTTGTTATCTCAGATGGACTTATCGATTCAGAAGAAGACATGTCAGAGGAAGTAATTAAACTTAGAAGAAAACTTGCTTCTGCTTTAAAAAAGATTAACCGTTTTGATAATAAGGTGAAGCTATAGGAAAACAAGGATCATGATAAATCAGTGAATAGTACAAAATTAACTAAACAACTTAACGAAATAAAATGATATTTTGAAGGACTTGAAGTTGAGATTATCTCTCTAATATCATATTTGGAAAAGTCAAATAAACAAATGAATAGCTACTCCAAGTATTTTAAGAACAATATAATGATCTTAAGGAAGATATTATCAAATTAAGAACACAAGTATAATAAGGAAGAAATATTGAAAAAGGAATGAGGAAGAAGTGTATGGAAAAGGACGATAAATGCCAAAAACTGGAGGTTAAGGTAAGCATTCTAAAAGGTAAATTTATAGAAAAAGATAAACATTTGAAATTCCATGATAGTACTAGGATATTGGAAAATATTATTAACAGTCAAATATCCATTTTCTTCAAATTAGGCCTTGGTTTTCATGAAACTATTAAATGAGAATCTAGCTCTCAAGCTTATTCTAAGGTTAACTCTAAGAATTTTGGTAAAGAATTAAGAATTCAACCAGACCAGCAACCAAGGAAAGTGAATTTTCAAGGGAAATCATTTGTTCCCAATAACAGAAACAACAATCGATTCTCTCCTTTGATCAATGATATTGAATGTTTTATCTGTCATAAATATGGACATATTGCAGCCAATAACAGAAGAAAATTTTTCAGCCCTCAGGAAAATGGTCTCTTCAAAGGAAGATCATTGGTTCCCAAGTATTCGAGTTTCTTTAAGGTTATTGTTTTACATGCAATATGTTTGGTCACAAAACTATTTATTAAAATAAGAGAAATATGAAGTAGAAATATTATGATTCTCTTAATCCCTTCTCTGGTCATGTAAGGTGTGATACATGTAGTAAAATAATTTAGGAACAATATAATGAATTCATACAAATAACAAGTAGACTCTTCGAAAAGGAAGCAACCATAAAAGAATGTTGTTATCAAAATTAGAACTTACAAATATGGATCTACTAGCACTACACATATTAAGCAGAAGGAGGAGGAACAAGTAAGGTGTGGCCTTTCTCTATGCGCATTTCAAGAATAAGATCAATGGTACGTAGATATTGGATTCTCTCATCACATGTCTATAAATAAGATAAAATTTATCTCTCTCAGGAAAAACAAGATTGGTAAGTTTATTCTTGGAAATAGCATGCCTACAAAGGTACCATGAATGGGTAATGTCAATATTGGTGTTAAGAATAGAGAAGCAACTAATGTATTATTAGTTGAAGGACTAAAGTAGAATAATCTAAGTGTAGGCAAAATAGTTGATAAAGGGCATATAATTGTATTTACATCAATTGGATGCAAAATCATAGAAGAAGACACTAGAGAAGTTATAGCAAAAGGATTTAAAAATGTAGATAAACTACATGTACTAAAGAAGTGTCTAGGAAAAAATAAGAGGTATTTCTCCTCTTCCTCGGATTCGAAGAAAAATAAAATAGTCACCACCGCAGTATATTATATCTGATGATTTTTTTAAGGATTGTAGAAATGCATATTGAACAATCAGGTCTAAAGGATCTGTAGTGCATGAACTCAGGGGGAGCCTTTTCATTGATGATGCTTTTGTATGTTTTTGTTTTGGTGATGATTTATGCTACTAATGATTCATTTGTGATGTACAAGATAAGATATGACGTGTTTAGGGGGAGATGCTCATTTGATGCAACAACTTATTATTGGAATTATGGTTCTAGCATTGGTTTATTGCAGAATATTTATCTGATGTTTGACTCTGATGTGCGTTATGCATCTATTATGATCAATATTGGTGATGAAAGACCAACACAGGTGCAGGGGGAGCATCTCCTATGCTTCCATTGGTTCATTATGACTAACATGGTCAATACTTATATGATGTGATATGTGGTTCATTAGAGAACTTTTGAGGTCTAAAATTGGTCTCCTAATAAAAATGTACAACCAAAATAAAATTTATAAGAACCAATAGGATTCAAGATGATGATGTCAACCATGGGGGATGATTCACCATTTTTGGGGTAAAAAAGTAAAAATATTAAAAAATAATAAAACTACTTTTTCAACTTGTATTTTCAACTTATCTCCCTAAGTTTTTACTCAAATTTCGAGCAGGGGTAGTCTTTGGATGTAAAATTTAATTCCTCATCTAGGGAGTACCCATGTTTCATACTTTCGATGGAGCTTTCTACATGAAAAATGAGAAATACATCAAAAAAAACATGATTTACAAACACATTTTTCATGTATTTCTCATTTTTCATGTAGCAAGGTCCCATCAAAAGTATGGAACATGGGTACTCCTTCAATGAGGAATCAAATTATGCATCCAACGAGTGCTCTCACTTGAAATATGAGTAAGCCCATAGGGAGATAAGTTGAAAATATGAGTTGAAAAAAGTAGTTCTCTTTTCTTTTTTTCCCTCTAAAATTTGATAATGTAATCCAATCTTAATTTATTATTTCCACTATTATTTTATAATTTCTTTAGGAGGCCCATTTTAGACCTCAAAATTCCCTTAATGATTGCTACTATGATCGGTCTTCTTATATTAGTACAATATTGCTTACTATTGGAAGATAAATGTTGTTGTCACTATTTCATGGTTGATGATGATCTATAGTGAGCTCATTATTTTTGTCGATCCGTCTTCTTGCATCCCTTATTGTTAATTGTCATCTACCTTGATCAGAATGATATAATATGTTAATTTTAATTTACCATAATATTTGAGTTATTGTTATCTCTGTTGTTGTTGGTTGGCATGTTGACATATTGATACTATACCTCATGGTTATAAATATCTCAAATACCTACAAGGATTAACTCTATGTCATGTTGTTGGTTGGTTTCTAATGATGCTTCAAAGCACCACTATGTTGATATATTGAATAGTCATTAATGGATGCCATTTATTGATATTACATATGTTCCATTATTTAGTCATGGTCACTGAATGTTAAAATCAAGTTGAAAAAACAACTATGTATCTACTCCGGGGGGCATGTTCAGTTGAGCTCTTTGTTTCACTTCAGAAGATAAAACTTATATTGTAGAACATATCAGGGGGGTAATTCTCTCGTCCTAGATTTTCCCTTTTCTCTTGATGTCAAAGGAGGATATAATACTTGGTATTTTGAGGGATATTTCCATCAAGTCCAAAGGGGAATAATGTTGGAATTATGACTCATGAGTTTTCCTTGGTGTCAACCTCATCACTATTTGTATGTCTCCATAGAATGTATGGATTTATTTATCACGATGTTATGGTTAACAATCGCAGTGTATTAGTGAAGTGTCAAGTGCATGATTGATGTTTGAGTCCAAGAAGTTTCAAATAATTGAAGGATGATACAAAGGCTTGAATAGTTGTTGTAGAAGCATGCTTCCAATTTTTAGACTAGGAAGAGAAGGATTTGGGCTACATTAAGCCTCCATCTACACGAAAGACTCATTAACAGTGAGACTAACCAAAAATTCATGCCTTGTGTGTGTGGACATGCATGTATGTTGAAAAAATAAAAAAACCAAATGTGAAACCGAGGTTTCTCCCATTGAATCCATGCATGCAAGGCTGGATAATACATTCAGCGCTCTAGTGAATTATTACCTTGGTTTTTTCCTAAGGTGTTATGATTACATGAGGATATATAAGAGAATAAAATGGAAGCATTCATGTGTGCATTCAATGATTTCTTCATGTGATTTGGCTTGATAAAGTGCGCACTAGGGAAAGAGGAGACCCATATTTGTCTGCCATTGAGAAATATAAATATGTGATACATAGAGGATGTTTTGATAATATAACAGTGGATATGTGGCTCAAATTTCATGTTCTTCTGGTCAATTTGCAAATTGTTGAAGGTATAATATTGTTTTGGCAAGGATATATGATTCAGTGACTAATAAATGAATTGCAGGTGTTATAGGTCATATGAAAGAAGCTTATATGATATGAATGTTTAAAAACCATATATGCACTGATTATTATTTTGACTGCAGATCTTAACCAAGGTAATAGTATTATCATTGATCTATGATATGTAGAGATAATAATGTTTGTTAAAGAGATAAGAATGAAGATGCTATGATTTTCCCTATGCTTTCAGGGTGAAGGGCCTTATACCAAAAACCAACGATCCTATATGTTGACACATAGAAATTATACACTTGGATCCCATTATGTAAGAAGTTTGGGTGATCCTATTATTGATCTACATTGAGTATGTAGGGTAGAGAAGATTATGAGTGATCTAAGGATTGGTTATATTTGTACTACTTGTAATTTGAGTCTGTTGTAGATTCTTTATGGTTGCTTCTAGTGATGTTGCATAATGTGTAGTGTGATAGATCTTGTCCCTTGTTGAGAATTAACTAGAGATATTTGAAGTCATTTCACAATAGTTACTAAAGGGTGTTTCTCAAAAAAATGAAATATGAATGATTTCATGACCTATATATATTTATCTTGCTTGTGATTAAAAAAATATCAATATTTATTATTGTAGCAGAGATCCTTGCTTGATATCATGGTAATTTCTTGCAAGTGAAACTATTCTAGCTTGATTTATATAAAGTGAGAAGATAAAAGGTTTTTGAATTCCATTTTTAGGGTATTGCAAAATTAGTGAAACTTTCTTGATGCATTATACAAAACAGTGAAGCATTAGGTGACCTTTTTGCTTGTGTTGCAAAAGGAATATCAGTAATTATGACAACAGGGATTTTATGACAAAGATCATTTTTACATAGACACTATTTATTTTCTTCTATTGATGTTCTTTCCTTGCATTAGGGCTTGATGCATAATTTCTAGTTGTTAGTTGCATCCTTGTACCTTGATGGTTCATGAAGTATATGAGTTTATGGTGATAATTGTCTATGCAAATAAGGGTTTGATAGTGATTGAGTATGGCATATATAGTTGTGTTGATATTGATGATTAATTTAAGTATAGTGCCTTGATATTAACTAAGGAGAACTATCATTATTGTTATGTGCATTGTATGGTGAAGTCGTGCATGACTGTGGATTAATGAATTTAATGATCTTGCTGCTATTGGTATTTTCATGATAGCTTCATTCAGTCCCCTCGCTTATTGAGATAGTATTGGATGTTTGATGTCGATACTTTAAGGGTGAAGAGTTAATGTTAATAGTACTATGCATTAAAATATTATAATTGTTGCGGAATGAGTTGGGCATTACTAAGAGTTTTGGGCTTATGACAAGATCATATATTTGTTGTTTCCTGGTATATTATTTGATAGTGTTGGTCAATTATGGTTTGACATGATTCATGACAGGACAATGAATTTCCATGGCTTGACAGTGTGATGTCTTATTTAACTTGACGTTTGACAGAATTGATTTGATTTGGCTTAGTACTTGACAATACTTAGATTGACAGTGTTTTGGCTTAACATTCCATAGTGTTGATTTGGTTGAGGTTTGGTATATTGGTATGGTCAGTGTTATGGTTGAAGTGGTATAATTGGTATTCAATTATTGGTATTCAATGATCCAGTGAATTGGTATTCAGCTATTTAGTTGTTGGTATTTTGTGGTTAGCGTTTGATATTTTGGTATTCGGTTTGAGTATATTGTTGGGTGTAGGTCCAATTTGGAAACATTATGAAAGGTGGCTTGCATGTTTTGATGTTTGATTGAAACATGTGGGTATAGTATGAAAATTTTGAAACGTGGTTCAAAAAGGCATTGAGTTTTTTAGTCTTCAGTAAGGGAGTAACATCTTCCTTCCGGTAGGAGCCAGTAAACTTGATCAGGGATTAGTAGCTTCCTTCCAGTGGGTGTTGGGGAATTTATGGAGGTTGTATCCTCCTACGGGTAGGAGCCTGTGTACTGGTAATAGTTTATGCTAGTACAAGGTTATTGAATATATTTCTTTATAATAAGAAAGAATACAAAGAAGACAACAACAATGGTTTTCTCCGACATTGGGTTTCCACCTAAAAATCTCATTGTTCCTATGTGTCTTGTGTTGATGTGCCAATGTTTACATGATTTTATAGTTAATTATGCTCATGGTTTATAATATGGTATCCTGCTAATGAAATAGTGGTTAAAGATAAATTTGAAATGAAAGCATAAGTTAAGTAAATTTAAATTGGGAATGAAATATTGATTCACTCCCCCCACCCCCTTGTATTTCTAACAGTTTTATTGCATATGCATGCAAATTAAAATTGATAACAATGAAATAAAATCCACAAACCACAAATTAACACAAGATATAACCTAGGAAACCCTTTCAGGAGAAACCAAGTTGGAGGATAAGGTCGCTCTACTCTCTTTCCCTAAATGTAAAATGGATACAAATACAAATAAGTGAGGCTTATGGCCTATGGGATGCTACAGTGAAAAAATCCTCTTGATTTCCTCTATCCCTAACCACTCTTGGCTACTTCATTCATATAAGGAATAATATGCACTCGAATATAATGGAACCCATTTTCCTCCTAATGGCATGGTTATAGCACAACCTAATAGCCTACTAGTGGTTAATTTTGACTCCTTCAACTATTAGCTAGATTTACAATATGGAATATTTTAGAGTATTCTTCATAATGATCACATGGCTAACCCATTTTCCAAGAATAATGGATGTTGGCATCACATCCTCTCTAATTATGGTTGTCAAAATAGGAAGGTAAACTGTTGAGTGGCATAAATTTTGCAAACAAACTCTGATTGAGTAAATTCTTACATTTTTGGAAAGATATACGTTTGTATAATAGTGAAAAAAGGTGCAACTTAAGTGTTAAATTTTATGCTAAAAAAAATTCAATTAGTTCCTTGAACTGATTTCGAAAGGTTTTAGACCCCAATTTTCCAAAATGAGATTTATCAGTAAAAATGGTCTCGTGCATTGATTCCTCCACCTTTTCCACTTTGAAAGCATCAAGGTGGATGAAAAAGAATATAATGATCCAATTCAGATCACAAATCCCCATTTTGGTAGGTTTTTTTCCTCCAAAATGTTTTATTGAATGAGGTGAGGAAAGTTTTCCTCCACCTTCTCTCAGGTGCACCATTTAGCTTTGCCTTGAAGTTATCCTTTCAACCTAATTTTCCAAAGGTCATGCTATCCATGTCTTGAAATTATATACATGTTCTATAAAATTGTATCCTCTGTCAACTTTTCCTAAGCATCTCGTGCCAAATCCTCCATATAAGGTGGGACTTATTCCTCTTCTCGATCTAGCATGGAAGTCTCATAGAGTTTCAAATTCTCTACATTCATAACTGAGTAAATGCACATGTATGGGGTATAATGAGTTTATATGTGTTATCACCCACCTATTCTAGTATCTCAAAGGGACCATGTCGCAAAGCTTTGATTTTATTATGATCCAAGTGGATCCTCACAATCGAAAAAAAATGGTATCTTCAAATGCTTATGAAAATGGCTTCATGTAGAAGATTTCATTAAGAGATTTCCAATGCCACTTGAATGGAGTCAAACAGACATCGAATGAAGAAGTTATGGCATTATGAAGTTTTAATGAAACAGGTAAAAATTTTGCAGTGTGTGACATGTTGCAGCACCATAGGAGGACATGTGGAGCTAAGGACATTATGGGTGTTGACATGGAAGTATAACTATACATAAGTGGACCAATCAACATGTGACATATGGCATGTTAATTGTATGGGTAGTGATGTGGAAATTTGACATGGTAGTGATCTGGTAGGTTGACTCAACAATGATGTGACACACTAATTTGGTAGGTTGACTATGCATGACATGGGCCAATAAGAATTCGCCATGTGGTAGCCTACAATTGGAAAAGAAGGTTTGAGTAATGGTTGAAAAAATATCATTGGGAAGTTCAAACCACCAACCTCAGTGGAAAAAATTGAATAGGCTAATGGTATAGGCCATTTTGTCACATCTGGTCAATAGGCCTACAAACTAGATCAATTAACATCCACGAACACCTTGTCATCATCCCTACACAAATCCCTAAGCATGACTCTACCAAATCCCTAAATTTATGACCTTGATTGCTTCATTCTAGTACTTTTAAGGCCCAACGCACCCCGACCCTTTAGGTACCTGCATTCAACAACAGGTTTCTCAGTTTTTCACCTACTCTAATTAGAGTAGGTTTTCCCTTGTTGGGGGTGCGCTGATTCTAGAAATTCGGGAAAAATAAAAAGAATCCTGAAGATTCATCTTCCATAATATTCCAGAAATTGTTACAAACATTTACCTTGGATAATAACTTTGAATCCTAACTCATCCTACCTTGGATAATTCACCTCTTATCCCTTGATCTCATCCTCCCATCAAGAGTGGATCTTAAACATATATTGGTAAATGGATAAGAATTCCTAAACTACCATCCTCTTCTATATCTTTAGTGTCATCCACGAGCTAGGGGTTGGCTGTTGGAGAGTAATCATACCCTTATCATGTTTCTTTTATCATAAGAGAGTTCTCATTCCCATGCATTTGGGTGATTTTAAGGTGTAAATTGTGGCAAGGAAGGACAAGTGAACTTGGGAAGATATCTACAAGATCAAATTTTTCTTTTGGTTGTAAACTCTCTCATTTCATATTAATACAAAGAGTATAATATCTTCCTATATGTGTTATGGTATGTTTACATTCATATATTTCAATGTTATGTTGATCCATTAAATAGAGTGATTGGATAATGCTACATAGATGGCATAGATATTTGGCTTGTGTCGATTTTTTGTGTGGGTTCTAATTATAGTGATTGAAGCTACGGTTGTTGCTTACAAGCCAAGAGGAGAGAATATCTTATGAAGGATCACAATTAAGCATCTTTCCATTATCCAATTTCTCTAAGGATAAACTTATACCCTTTTCTTTATGTTTTTCTAGACCATGCCACTAGGTCTAGGGAAGATACTTTTGTCCATGGTTGTAGGTTTCGTATAAAAAATTGGCAACTCCATTGGGGATTGATTCATTCCCTTAGTCGTTACCTTGAATTTATCCCTTGTTACACCTCTTGAAAAGACCTATATTTCATCACTTATTTTGCATTAACCCTAGGAAGACCTTTCATTGAGCTGCATTTAATTTTTTATGTCAGAAACTCCCTTTTCCTTGACCAGCGCACCCCCTGGTCTGCTAACAGAGCATTAGAAAGCACCCTATCCTTCTCTGTACCTGCGTTGTAGAGAACTAGTAGCCTATCTACCCCTACGCCGACCCATGTTTCATGCAAAAAAAAAATCTTTTTCATGTTTTTCTCTCTGATTAACTTGGTTTCAGTTGGTCCTCCTTATGTCCCTGAGTGCATTTAGCTCTCTCAAAAGCCTTTATCTTGTTTTCTTTTGGTTTTGAGTTCCTGTGATAAGAATTTGTTTATATTTTTATGCGTTCTTGTCATTAGGTCATTAGAAAATTGATTGCTTGATCATTGGATTGATTGAAGGAATTGGTGTTTTAGTCATCATTCTGAAAAGTGTTTTTTTTTATCATGATTTGGAGAATATCTTAGTTTTCATCTAAAAATTAAGTGGAATTGAAAAGAAAAATATTATGCATCATGCATTGAATCTAAGGTTTTGTAAGTGAAATTGTAATTATAAATAGTTGCATTAGCGGAATTTATTAACAATATTGTTTGTTTCATCTTGTATGCTACATATTCTTTGTTCTCTTCCCTCCCATATATAGATTTTCATTGAAATAAAAGTTTCATTTTATCATGCTAGTTTTCATTTTAGGATATTCAGATGAAATTATTAGTGAGCCTTGAAAACTAAAACTTAACTCAAGATAAAATTTAAAATTTTATCGAATCAACCAAAGGAGCATTTGTAACATTAACACAAACATCTAGCGGTATAGGCTAGAGATGTGTTTTGACATCCATAAACATAGGAGCTGTCATTTTTTACTAGCACTACAATCCGAGGGTGATATCTTGTTCCATGTAGACAAGTGTATCATACCATTCTCCATGTAAATCTGGGTATATTGGATGGCACTCCATGCATGAAAACTATATGGGAATGTTCTCATCGTACGGTTACTCATTAGACAGCACTAACACAGACTGCACTTCCATGTATTGTTGATTATATTTTGGAAGTCCACCATAGGTTGATATCCTCCCCATAGGTAACTGATTTGGTCGCCTTGTACACTATGATACATCGAAAACAACATTCAGGGAGATTTCAAGCCCGCATATAAATAGTTGGTTCTCCAAGGTTGTATATTTTAGTTCACGGTTTCTTGGTTTACCCTCTTTTCCTAGTTTACCCTCTTTGATATATTTTTGTGTTAATTGTTAAAATTTATTAATCCAACATGGAAGAAAAAAAACCCTTTACCATGTCGTTCACGTAGAATGAAAAATAAGCCTCCTCTTCCACTTGAGGCAACTCCTGGCCATCGTTACAAGCATAAGAAAACACAAAATACCAAATCTAGTACTTCAGGAGTTATTATTTTTGGTCTTCCATCTGAGATAGATCCACCATAATCGTATTTTCCTATAACTACGGATCCTAATACTACTTCTCCATTGGTTGTTGAATCTGACAGAGTCGAAACTGAAGCACCTGGAATCTCTTTACCTGGGGTTATTGAACCTAACTACATTGAAACAAAGATAACTCAACCTGAGTTTATACAATCTGAGGTACCTTAGCCATCTAAACTTATTACTTATGGACCTTCTCTTTCTCTTACTCTGTCTCAGACACAACCCCAAACTATATATCTTGGACCTGATAACCCCCTCCACTTAGTCTTGTGAGTATCGAAGAGATTCCATAGGAAGAGCCTCAACCCTCCTCTCCCATTCGAGTAGGGGCTCATTTTTATCAATCCCATCCTTTTCCTTCTCCTCATACTCCATATCATCCTCCTTTGTCTGATTATTTTCCTTTCAACTAACCTTTGAGCTTCCCTTAGTAATATTCTTTGGGATCGATAACCATGATTGAAACTTCTATGGTTTCTCAATTTATATCTACTACCATTACTGAGAAAACCCAATTTGCAACCTCATCTATGTTTTTAACGACATCAGAGACACATTTGTATGGTGGCTTATTTGTCCTACCTAGTTACCAATATTTTTCTGGTACCTTCTCTGGTGCATAATCTAGTCCATGGAACTCTCTCATTACATCTACATTTGGAATTCCTTCTGGAACTTATTTAATGAGTGCTACATAGTCTGCTCCTCTTCCTCCATCTACACCTAAAATTTAGTAGCAGTTTGGTCCCTATGTTAGTGGACATGGTTATCTACAAAAGCCCATTCCATATCCTATTGGGATCCCTCCTCTTGGAGGCCATTTGCCTCCATATTATCCTCCTTTTTCAGTAAGGGGGAAACCTATTGTAGGTTCATTCCAATATCCTCAAGTTAGTGCTCAGCCTCAAATGAGTCCTCATTCGGGAATGGCTACTAATGTTTGGAAACATACTATTCCTATCCAACCCGGTTCAGTTGTGGCTACATCTTTAGTCTCTCAACCTATTCCACCTACATCTAAAAATTTTGTTCAACAACCCATATCTCAACTTGAACAAACTCAAATGAATGTGATTCGGCCTTATAGGTTGCACCCTTAACTCAACCTATTCCTCTGGTATCTGGCGCATCTCAAGCCATGTATACCCAAACTCTTCAAGGTAACTTACAATCATAACAGTTTGGGAAGGTCATTCTTCAAACTCAAATAGGACAGAATGTGTATGGTATGGCACAGGCACAACCATAACCAAACCCATATTATTTTGGGATGATGCAAAATCCCACAGGGAAACAATATCCACTATATCAAGGTATCCCTCAAATGTCCTACGGTTAAAAAAGTCAAAACTTAGTTGTTTCAACCTTTGCAAGGTTATCCTAGAGTTGGATAACAGGGTTATGTGTATAATGGTTATCAAAATCCTCCCTATATCAGGACACAAATACCAGTTTCTCAGGTTATCCCATATTATCCAGGATATCCTCCAGCAGACCTCAATAGGTAGTTTCCATTTGTAGCAACTCTCGATTTGTCAGATTTGACAAGGCTCACCAACGATCCCATTGCTCATTCTCCTTGGTGGTCAGTTATTCCTATAAATTTTCCTTCTGATATTCCTAAATTTAATGGAAATCCTAGAGAAGACCCATCCACGCACATAATGACTTATAATTTGTGGTGTTATTTGAACTCCCTCAATGATTATTTTTTTTTTTTGCATATTTTCCAACGTACACTCACTAGTATGACAGTTAAATTGTATATTGAATTACCTCAAGCTTCGTTTGATAACTTTAGCGCATTTTCTACTACATTCTAAACACATTTCCAGTTTCCCATCAGATATGAAACGAGAAAAAAACTCTTAACCAATTTTAAACAAAATAATGTCACTCACATCTTTGATCATATTCATGAGTGGCTGCGTCATCGTCGTTTGGTTAAAACTTTTGTTCCTGACCCATTATTAGTTGAATGGTTCATTAAGTCTTTGTTTCCATATATCACATAAGACATAGCAAAAGGCAGAGTCGTAACTGAAGAGTAGGTGATCGCTCGTGCACAATACTTGGATATCATCTATAACCAATCTGGAACGCTTTATGAGAAGATACCAATTCTTTGTGACTTGATGAGCACCATCATTAGGTACATTTTAAGGGGTTAATTGTCACATTTTTAGCCTAATTATTCTCTCTTTATCACATTTAATTGAATTATTCTCATATGTTTCTTAGTGTAGATGGTTTATTAATGGTTGTCATGCTTTGAAGGCCTAATGTGGTTTAAATGTGGGAAAATAAAGAGAATATGCCATTTTTTATGAAGATTGCACAATCAGGGCTCGAAGTAGACAACAAGGAGTGATTTTAGGAGGGTTGACCACCTCCTTAACTCCTAAAGGCAACCAATATATCCTCAAGATTCTCCTCCAATAGCTTGAAATTAGAGGCAGCCAAGAAAATGTAAGATCAAGGGGATCCAAGCTCCACTTCTCTTGAGTTCCAAGGGGACAAAACACCTACTTTTTAGGGAGTTGCTGGTAGCCACCCTTTAGGATAAATAGGGCAAAGAAAGAGCTCACTAGGATTTTATTTTTGGAGGTATTGAGAGCACTCTTAGCTCTTGTAATAGACATTTATGAATTTCATATGTTATGTACAAGATTGGTTATGAAATAAAATTATCATTTGGTTTCTTCTCCACTGAGTTAGTTTCAAGGAGATGAGATTGTGGGTTAGGGACCAATCCATTGGCCTCAGTCTCTCTTATGTACTTGTGTTTACATTTCATGTTGTTGTAGTTAGTCTCTTTACATTTCATGTGTAGTAGTTAGTTTCTTTACATTTCATGTTGTTGTAGTTAGTCTCTTTACATTTCATGTTGCAGTAGCATATAAGATCTCAAAATTGTGTGTTAAACCCTCCCTCCCTCACCTCTTCCATTGGAGCTTGAGGAGAGTAGATATTCACCACAGAACCAAACTTTCTTTCAGTTTATTATTTCTTGGAAAAGTTAGATAGGTTACATTGCTTATCATGGACATGTTGTAGATGCAGAGGTAGATTTCTGTTTCAAGTACATAGGTAGGTTTATTTAAATTAAACTCATATTTTCCACCGTTTTCATGATATATTTGTCAATGATGAATGCATGAATAGGTATTTTTCTTGCAGGTTTGAGTAGAGAAATAGAGGAGGAGTTCCCCAACACCATCAGCTTCAATCTCCACCCCTCATCAACCAACTTCCAACCAAGTCGCCTTCAGCCTTGTTTTTGGGAAATCTCCACCACAACACTGAGAGCCAACTTGGAGGTGCAAGACAGGATTTGAGAGAAGTTATGAGCTTGACCAAGTGGTTGGCTACCCTTAATCCACCTAGATCCACCTTCATTCCACCTCTCCTACCCCTTTCCTCACCATTTCTGGCCTCAAACTACCCTCGACATGTTTCCTGTAGCATTTAAGGACATCCTGTAGCACTACAGGAAATCCTATAGCAGATTCTGTATCAGCGCCAACCATTCACTCCTTCAGCCCAAAACCTCTCCTTTACCTCATCTAGGCCTAGCACAACCTCTAAGACACCTTCAGCTCTGAAACCATGAGTTAGGGACTGTTATGAAACCAGCTCCAAAAATATAAGAAAGAGAGATCAATGCCTTAGAAATCATCCACTTCTAGGGGGTAGCCTCCTTTACATTACATAAATGAAAAATTCTTGGATGATGCAAATGAAAAAACCTCCTTTATATATATAGGAGTCCATGGGGTTGCAATATAATCATATCCGACCTAACAATAATAATGTAAGGGCACAATAATAACAATATGGGAGTTACAGGGGTACAACAATAACAATAAGGGGGCTACACTAATAACAATAAGGGACTACGCTAGTAATATAGGGACCTAACATGCACCTCTCCTTCAAAAAAGTGTTGTCCTCAATGCTTGAGTAGCTCTAGATGCTTAAAATTCTCATCCTCCCATGTATAATCTTCAGTGGGTAAGTTCTTCCACTTCATGAGATACTCTGAAATTGATCGATTTCGTAGATGTCGAGTTCTTGTTTCCGTGACTGCTTCAAGTTCCAATATGATTTTTTCTTCCTCATCAAGTTCTGGAAATATTGTTTGAACTGAAAGTTTGTCACCTATAACATTCTTTAAGCATGAAACATGGAAAAATAGATGCGCTCGAGAAGAAGAAGGAATCTCCAATATGTATGCCATAGTACCAATATTGTTCAACACCTTGTAAGGACCATAGTACTTTGACGATAATTTATTATCCTTCTTAGCCTGCTTGAGGGACATTTTTTTGTATGGTTGTAGCCATAAAAATGCCCAGTCTCCTAAATAAAAAATTCTCTCACTGCGATGTTCATATGCCTGTTGTTTCATTCGATTTTGTGCCAAAATAAGGTTATCCTTTAAGAGTTGGAGAAATTTTTGTTGATGCTCGATGTGATCTTCCACTGCTTGAACCTTAGAATTTTCTCTTAAAGATGATGTGATGGATGGTGGATGATATCCATAAAGTGCCATAAATGGGATCATTTTTGCTGTAGTATGGAAGGAAGTGTTATACCACCATTTAGCCAGAGGTAACCACTTGACCCATTTGTTTGTTTATCAGATACAAAACAACGAAGATATAGTTCCAAACATTTGTTCACTATCTTAGTTTTCCCATCGGATTGAGGATGATAAGATGAGCTATGAGCTAGTTGAGTACCCAAACAAGAAAATAATTTCATCCAAAAATTTCTAATAAAAATGGGATCTCTGTCGCTTACAATAATCTTTGGGTTTTCATGTAGCTTTTGAATTGTTTCCATAAATGCATTAGCAAGTGTACTTGCTTTAAATGGCTGAGATAATGTACAAAAGTGTGCATACTTGGTAAGTCTATCAATTGCCACCATGATGACACTCTTTCCTTTGGACTTAGGTAAACCTATGATAAAATCCATTTAAATCTCTTCCCCATATTGACTTGGAATGGATAAATGTTGTAGAAGACTCGGGGTATTAATTGTCTCAACTTTATTTTGCTGGCAAACCAAACATTCCGCCACAAAATTTTGAATATCAGCTTTAATTCCATCCCAAAAAAAATCTTTCTTCACCCTATGGTAAGTTTTTAAAAATCCTGAGTGTCCTCCTAAGGGAGAAATGTGCAATTCCAAAAAAATCTTTTGTTTTAGTTGGGAATTATTACATAGATATAAGCGATCTTTATACCATAAGGAATCATTTTTCCAACTAAATGTATCAGATGTACTAGGATCTTGTTGCAAATTTTGAATTAGTTTCCATACTTCTTCATCCTTGTTCCATTCATCCCTTGCTTCAGTTATCCAATCTGGTTGGATAATAGAAATGGCACAAAGAAATGTTTCCACCTCTTCATCCTTTCTTGAGAGTCCATCTGCAACAACATCTAGCTTCCCTTTTTTGTAGATGATTTCAAAGTCATAACCCAACATCTTTGTGACCCATTTTTTTTGCGCTTCTGAAGATATAAAGTATTTAAGACTATCATGATCAGTTTTTACCTTGAAGTGTCTTCCCATTAGGTAAGGTCGCCATTTATTTAGTGCATGTAGTATTTCCAACATTTCCTTCTCACAAATAGATTTTTGTAAATACTTTCCTTTGATTGGATGACTTTCAAAATCAATGGGTCTTCCTTCTTGCATTAAAATAATACCAATTCCATTTCCCGAGGCATCACATTCCACAATAAAGGTTTTTGTGAAGTCTAGCGTAGCTAAGACCGGTGCTAGGCAAATTTCCTCTTTAAGATGTTCAAAGGCCTTAGTTGCTTCAAGAGTCCATGAAAATGCATCTTTCTTAAATAATGTTGTTATAGGTATTGCTATTCTCCCATAATTCTTAACAAACTTGCGATAATACCTTGTTAACTTGAGAAATCCTCGCAACTTCTTTATGGTTTTGGGGACTTTCCATTCCTTAATGGCTTTAATTTTGTTAGGGTCTACCTTAACACCCTCGTGAGATACAATATGACCCAGATATTCCACCTCTTGTACTCCAAATAAACATTTGGAGGTTTTTGCATATAATTGTTTCTCCTTCAATAGTTTGAGCACCCTCTCAACATGTTGAACATGATCCTTCTAAGACCCACTGTAGATTAATATATCATCAAAAAATAATAACCCAAATTTTCTAAGGAAGTGTTTGAAAATGGAATTCATCAACCCTTGAAATGTAGAAGGTGCATTGGTAAGGCCAAAAGGCATGACCAAAAAATCATAATGACCCTCATGAGTTTGAAATGATGTTTTCGGAATATCTTCAGTCTTCATTCTAATTTGATGATATCCTGAATGAAGATCCAACTTGGTAAAATAAATTTCTCCATGTAATTCATAAAATTATTCATCGATCACAAGAATGGAAAATTTATCTTTAATAATGAGCTTATTGAGCTCCCTATAATCCAGACACATGTGCCATGATCCATTCTTCTTGTGCACCAATACTACTGGAGCAGAGAAATAACTTTGACTCAGTTGAATTATACCAACCTCTAACATTTCTGCAATCATACGTTCAATTTCGATCTTTTGGACATAAGGATATCTATAAGGCCTGATGTTTGGAGGAACACTTCCTGGAATCAAATGAATAGCATGATCATGATCACGAATAGGTGGGAGTCCTTTGGGAGTTTCAAACACCTTGGAATGATTTTCCATGACTTTTTGGAGATCTGGAGAAATAGCTGATTTTGATGTTGGAACTTCTACTGAGCATAATTTTTCAATTATGCCTTGTTTTTATTTCTTCAGAAGCTTTGTCATGAAATTAGAGCTTATTATCTTTCTCGGCTTCCCTGTGATACCACACTACAAGGAAAAGACCCTCTAGCGGAGGTTATAAAGGAGGTTTTTAGTGTTATAAAATTGGCCAAAATTGTCAAAAAAACATTTTCTACAACAATCGTTTATGGTTACGGAGGTTTTGGCGGAGCTTTTAACGGAAATTCAACACAACTAAAAAAACTAGGCGGCCGGAGGTTATTACGGATTTTTTTTTCATCGGTGCGCTACTAAGGTTTCAACACACTGGTGCATATCATCTAGTCGGTGGCCCCGGGGTGGCCAAACGTGCATGCACCAGGCCATCAAGATATAAAACCGCGTCGGGCGCAGTGTTGATGATACAACGCACGAGACCGTTCTAATTGGTCTTGGGATTTGTGCGGTGCCCATAGGTCGTCTCAACGCACAGCTACATAGAATTATAGAAACTCACTAGTGCACCGTATCATACAAACGCACCGATATTTATAATTGGTATTGGTATTTGTGCGGTGCCCATACGTCGTAAAAATGCACCGGTGTGTAGTCTCACATAAAAGCACCGGTGCGCATTATCGCACAAACGCACCAAGATTTTTAATTGGTTTTGGCATTTTTGCGGTGCTCATAGGTTGTAGAAAAGGACTGGTGAGCTACAACATAAAAACGCACTGGTGTACATTGACTGACATGCACCGGTGTTCATTTTGTATTTTTTAGAAACATCGACCTCTGACAGTGCAATTATTGTGATTTTTCTAAATTCATTATTCAACAAAAGTCGACACATCTTATAACAATATTCATATTCATTAAATTTTTATTAATGCATTTGAATGTGATGTTTGGATTAATTTTTTATATCATATCATAATTATGGCGATTTTTTAAAATTCATTATTCATCAAAAGTTGACACATATATATCTTATAACAATATTGATATGAATTAAATTTTTATTAGTGCATTTGAGAACGATAATGGAGAATGCAATAGAGACAATGGAGAACACAATAGAATAAATTAAAACATATTATATATATATATATATATATATATATATATATATATATATATATAAGACAGTCTTTGTCATACAAAATGGAATAGTTATTGGTATCCCTTTGTCTTTAAATTGGGACACTATGTCCATTACATTAAACAAAATGTCTAATTTCACAAACAAATATTTCAAAAAAATACAACGCCTTGATTTGATATCCAAACATAGTGATCATCATTCTTCACTTGAACTGTTGTCATTGCTAGAGCTACTTCCATGACTTGGGTTATTTTTAGGAATGTTTTGTTCACCGTGTTGATTGTTTTCTTCTTCTTCACCTTCCATCTACAAACATAAAAATAAACTGTAATGAGTGTATATACATTGGTGAGAATAATGAAAATTGCAATATTAAATTATATATTACATCAATGTAAAGCGAAAAGAAATGAGGTACCATAGCAACAATTGATTCATAAACTATACACATTCTTTCAAAACCATTTACCATGCCATCTTTCAAAACTTTATTTGTTGGCGCAGTTCCTTACTTTGTTTCCTGCAAGTTTTATACCCCATAACCAATCATATATTTAATATAAAAGATATTTTTGTTCTATTAATTATAGACAGAGCTAAGTAAAACAAGATCGATATATACTTAAAAATTCCACAATTAATACCTTCTTTTTTGTTGTTGTACTTTTTTGCTATTAAAAGTTTGACATGTCTCATTAACCAATTCTCTGGAAACTCTTCCTGTAGTTTAGATAAAATTTGATTCTTGGAATCATTGGATTGATTTTTGTATTGTAAGTGAAAAGGACGTCTATACATTCATTCCACTATATCCCTCAAACTTTTGTAAAAGCTTTTCCCCCTTTTGTTAACCTCTAGCACCACTCCAGATGAGCTAAGGAGCAATTCATTTTCATTTGCAGGTTCTATTTCTTTTCCTTTCTTAGAACAACACTCCTTTTCTAAGTTGTTGGTCCCTGTAGAACATTAAACATATGTGAATTAATAGATTGTTTGACACATGTTATCTAATAATTTTAAGTATATTATTAATGAAAATTAAAAAAATAAACTCATATTGGATCAATATTATTTTTTCATTCACCTGATTCATCCTTTTGCAATTTTTCCATCAAGCTTTTACGCTCTTCTGGTCTTAGATCATAAATAATCTTATCAAGCTTCGTTATTTTTTGGCTCTGCATGATACACAGTAAACAATACATATTAGTTAAACTTACATATAGTTCAAAAATAATATTTTTTGTAAAGAATTTACAAAGAACTTTCCTTTTTTTCTTTTCTTGATGTGTTATCAGTATTTTTGGTACTTGATCTCTTGTCAGCCATTTCTTTATCAATCTGAAACTTGTACCATATCATTCATTAATATATTTATAAATAAATTGTCAACTTTTCAGGTAAAAAATAAATCTTAAGAAGCTGGTGCGCCTTTAATGACGTATGCACCGACGTCGGTGCATGGGGGTCTTATAAATGCACCGCATAAACCGTATAATAGACCATACAGTGCTCTATGTCAACAAGGAGCACTGGTGCATTACATGTTAACCACCACACTGATTAACACAGATAAAATAATAAAAATCATCTAGTGTTAGTTTTTGTAGCATAAACGCCCTGCGCAAACAAAGGGCCACCATACAATGCTTTATGTCAACTAGGAGACCCAGTGCGGTGCATTATATGTTACATGATGCACCGATTAACACAATAACACATTTTTTTGTGAAACAACACTTTCATTGTGCGCCTTAATGAAATAGCTCATTATCGGTGCGCCCCTCATAACCTAACGCATCGATGCCCTATTCTAGATATGGCGCACTGATTAAAAAAATTGTTTTTAAATTTTTTATTACACAGTACTTGCGCGATACGCTAGGATAATACAGAGCACCAGTGCGCTAGGTTACTCGGGGCGCACCGATAAAAAAAAACCCCTTTTTTTTCAAAAATTCATGCAAGAGACGACATGGATTGGGATCTGATTATGCAACTCGTCCCGTGGGTTGGATGTCAATCTAAAATGAAAAACCCTAATTTTGAAATCACAGAAATAGGGAGAAGAAAGGGTAGAAACAAAAAGAATGAAGGTTTTACAGTAAAAATGGATTTTTTTTTTTTGTTTTTTTTCTGAAAATGAAAAAAAAACTACAGAAAAAGTAAAAAAATAATCAAATTTAATCACTAGATTGTTTGAAATTCTATGCTACAGGGTTTGAATCACCAAAGGTTTGGAATTATGATTGTCTGAATACTTATGTTCGAACGTATTTCGCCGCTCCACAGTGCTCTCTTGCTGTCTTGCTCCAGGTATGTCTCCTGCAAATCTATGGCGGAATTTTTTTGCAAAAATAGTGAAATAATGAAAAGTGTTTAGTATTTAAAGAATTTTTTTATGAAATTAGATTTTCGAAAATATTTTGCCGCCCATTTTTCAATTTACTGTTTTTTTTTCACTTAAATAAAATAGATTTGCACTTTTTTTATTTGCAATTATTTGTCTTCGGTGCATCACTTAATAGAACCGCACCGGTGTGTCCATTCATAACACAGCACCGGTGCGCAGTAACTAAAACGCACCGGTGCGGTTAGCTGTACATTAGCATTGATTTGCGGTTAAGGCTCCAAAATTACTTTTAGGTGTGTACACCAAAATTTAGTGAACTCGAACCATAGAAATTGAGAATTATAATTTTTTCTATTCTTGACGGAAATATGCAATTAGAATTATAATTTTGTTTATTCTTGAGAATTAGAATTATAATTAGAATTGAGAATTAGAATTGGATAAATTATTGATGGAAACAACTATTCTTCCAATGCATTTTGTTTATTGCAGGAGGTCCCCACTAATTATGTGGAGAGAATGCTATGTGGGGCGTGTGAAGATGCAATACTACAGGGCCCAAGTGCGTAATTGTGGCATTTGAACCTGTATTATGCTAAGACATGGGCAGTTTTCACAAATGGTTGGGAAATTTTTGTTTCTAAACATTTTATTGAAGTTGGAGATATTTTAGTTTTTAAACATGTTGGAAATGTACATTTTGCTGTGAAAATATTTGGGCCATTTCTTTTCAAAACTACACCTATTCTTCTTTCAGAAAAATAAACTTGAACCTTTCCACAACCTGCAACAAGAAAAGGTGCTAACATGAGCCTCTGACATGCATATCTATTTCTTCTGTTGAGGTCTCGAAGGAATTGATTATCGCTAGTCTACTTCGTTGAGGAATATGCCTGAATTTTCTTTGGTTCTACCAAAGGGTGCAGTTACTAACAGATACCGGATTGTAATATCCCTCCAACCCTCATTAAATTGCAGAATATGGAATAATGCTCAAGCATATGACAATAGTCTTCAATCATATTCTCAAAATATATGGGTTCTTTGTTAAATGCATAGCTACAAGATTCGGTCATATCGCTGCTAGGAAAAATTCAACTGAAATACAAATATGGCAGGCGTTGCTGTCTACTATCCCATGAACCCATAAACCCCAAAAAAAATCTCAAAAACCTTTTAATAAAATGCAAAATAGTCCAAATTTATTTATTTATTTATTTTTATTTTATTTTTTTGTCTATTTCATTCTTGACACTCGAATTCTTCTAAAATATGTTCATGGAATTAGCATTCATAAGAGGCAACGCAATGGTAATATACTTGAATTCTTCTCAAATCTGTTCAATGGAATTAGTACATGTGAAATGGTACATGTGTTATTAATTCATCAATATTTATACTTTTTAAAATGGGTTTTTATAAAGAAGAGGAATTAATTACCTTATACCTTATAAGTCTCTTTTTTTCGAAACATGATAATATGTATTTTGAATTAATGTTAAAATCAATATTTCACTTGACAATTTGCAATTATGTTGATGCCAATAAAAATGGTGTACTGTATAAAGTTCTTTTTTTTTGTATGTAAGATCATAATAAAATAATGATAATTTTAAAGTACATGAATTTATTTGCATTATTTTCTAAACTTTATTATGTTACAAAAATTCATATTATTCTAGATTTATTATTTTACAATTATTTACAAATTTACAATTTTACAATTTTAAAAATTTTAATAAAATCATTTCACATTAATACAATTAAAATTTTCACATTAATACAATTAAAATTTTACAAATAGTTTACATACAATTAAAATTACAATTTTACAATTTCACATACAATTACAATTAGAATTAGAATTACAATTTTATAATTTTACATACAATTACAAATATAATTACAATTAAAATTTTACAATTACAATAATTTCATAGTAATACAATTAAAATTTTACAAATATTTTACATATAATTAGAATTAGAATTACAATTACAATTTTACAAATATTTTACATACAATTACAATTTTAGAATTTTACATACAATTAGAATTACAATTACAATTTTACAATTTGTCATATATACAATTACAATTACAATCATTTCACAATAAATTAAATATTGAGATTGCAAGCTTCTATGATCCATAACATTTTAATTATAAATCTTCCGGGAAATCACATAAGGAATTTTTGGAACCGATGCATTTCTAACATAAGAAGATTTATAATTAAAAAAATTAAATATTACAATTAAAATTAAAATTTTACAAATATTTTACATACAATTACAGTTATAATTACAATTACAAATACAAATACAATTTTACAATTTTACATACAATTAAAATTAAAATTACAATCACAATCACAACATAATATTTAATAAATATCATGGTCATTTAATATTAAATTAATTAATAAACATCACGATCATGATAACCATCATATAAACATCATATTTGACTAAAAAACACATTCAAATGCACTAACATCATTGTGATCATGATCATCTAACAAAACACAATTAGCATTGTATAACATCATCACAACACAAACATCAAATATACATCTTATGTCAAATAACTCATGTTATCACATACACATCTATCTGCAAGCTACACATTAAATGAACATATCTAACATGACCTAATAATATACACATCATGATGATATCCAACATGTAAATTAAGTACAACTGCAACATGAACATAAAATACATGGACCATATATATATATATAACTAAATAATGTCAAAAATATACAACTGTAATATAAATGGCATGGACCAGCTGGTGGTACAACAACAATAGAAGTACTAGTTGAGGCCTGCTCAGTCAATGGTGCAGCCTCGACAGTCGATGGTCCAGCCTACTCATGATCATGAGTATTGTTGGATGCTACAGGCTGCTGACTGGACGTGGCCGATGGTCCAGCCTGCTCTCCATGATTTCTGTTGCTAGATGCTAGTGTAGGCTGCTCATCTGGCGCGGAGCGAGGTGAATGATCATGAGATGATGAGTCGCTGCTCGCGAACTGTCGATCACATGCTGCATCTTGACCACGCCTACAACATGCAATGGTCCTCCTCAACCGTGTAACTAAGGTCGTAGCTCCTACGACATGCTGCATCAAGCTATAAATGTCACGTGGCATTCCTCTGCACATATGTAACAACCTACCATTGGCCTATATGTCTCTCATATTAGCAGGCTTGATTCCCGCCTCAAAAATCAATGCAATGAGTTGGTCGCCCAACTCCATCCTATATCTGTTATCAAGCCGGCCACACCTAGAAAAAAGCGGTATCGACGCACAAGAAGGAGCAGGTCTCTCTGTACCATTCTCTTGATGATCCTCAACATTTGGCATGCCCTGGTCATCATCAAGATCCACACCTGGATCATGTGATGGTGTCGGCATGTCCTCGCCATTAAAGGACCCAATGTCTACAAAATATATAGAAGTACACAACTAATTAGACAATTTCATTACACAATTTAATAAAAACAAGTTAAAGAACATGTTAGAATAAATTTAAATAAAACAATAATATTACCTCTATCATCCGGCAGCTCATCATCTGTGAAGATGATGTTGGCACACCCTCACCAATCCAATCCAGCATAAGGACAGGGGACCATAATGAAGGGATGTAGCTCGTCAACACTGGCTAGCAACTCCAGTGCATCATGCGATATCCTCGCTAGAAACACAGGCTCACCCCTCTTGGGCATCATCTGCCCCCATATGTTTATCCATGCCTTGAACATCGGCCTACGAGGCTGCCAGACTAAAGTAGGCCTCGTCTCTGGAAACCTCTCAAAAAATAAACAAAAAATCTCTGAAGCAAAAGGGAAGTTGAGCCTCCCTTGTGCATGAGCACAACATCTATCTAAGGTTGTACAGAACTGCCGCAAAAATAATGGCAGACTACCTGACAAGTTGTGGCTCCTGTACTAAAGAATCAACATAATATAGAAGCGAGCAACTAACGTGTTTCCCGTCACTGGTGTTGTGTGAAATGGTCGAAATCAGAAGTGAGAGGCACCTCACCTCCTCACTACCAAATGCACAAATACGTAACTGACCTCCGGAGACCTAAAAATATGAAGGAGACAGTATATCTGCACTAATTTATCTCTGGGAGTACACCAACTGACTCCCTGCTGCATAGCCAACTAGAACCTCTGGGAATGAGGGAAAATCCACCCCTCTCCTCGATAGCCCTGTAATGAAATATATGTCCTCCTCAGTGTGCATGTACCACTGGCTAGGACCAACCTGGAAAGCTTGTCGGTGGGAACTCCACCTGCGGATAAGATGTCTCAAAAACACACCCATGGCCCTTTAGGGAAGTAGCCTCCTCATAGAACTTGAGGAGGCATACCTGCCTTAAGAGCCCCTGGGTAGCTGTTGTAATAGGGCGAGGGTATGCATCTCTCTCCCTCTCTCGTGCCTCCCACAGGTGAACCATGTCATACTGCTCTGCCTATTTTTGTTGTTGTTCCCCCTCTTCTCTTTGAATGATTGACATATTAAATAAAAAAAAATTATTAAATGAGACATGTATTTAGGAATATACATATATAATTTGTTTTGGAAAAAAAAAACAAAATAGTCGGTGCGCCACAAAAAATAGTCATGCACCGGTTCTAGTGCATATTTTTTTGTCGTGCACTGGTGGTGGTGCCCCAAATGATATTCAATGCATCGTAGGCGGTGCACCTGAAAATTTGCAGAGCACCGTTGACTATGTACGATGTCAGGAGTATGGTGCGCTGACTAAAATCTATGCCTCGGCGCGTATAATTGGGTTAGCATACCGACTTCCTGAAATCATTACATAGTCAACGGTGCAGTCTTTTACCACGCCGCACCATTGACCCTATGGAAATGTTGAATGTGGTGCACTAACAAAAATACCCGACCCAAGGTAGATATTTCAGTCAACGCACTGTGTTGCCGCTATTCCACATGGTCAATGGTGTGGCCAGGTAAACAACCGCACCACGCTTTTTTTTTAATTTTAAAATAACGCGGTGCGCCTGTTCGTACCGCCCCGGAAACGGTGCGAATACCGTTAGCACTAGTTGCGGTGCGGCTTGTAAATTTTACAGGCAACAACACTTACCGGTGCGAGCTAAACGGCTCGGGTGCACCGCGTGACAATTTTTTTTATTTTAAATGGTTAATTTTAAGGTTATTTGAAATTCTAATCCGCTAAAAAGCTTAATTATGGAAAAACAAGAAAAATACCTGTGAATTTGGCCATCGAGGAGGCATATTGGCTGTATAATTTGCAAAAGAAATTTTTTCCACTGTTTTGAAAAATGCAAGTTGTAGATTGGTGGGAAATGCACAGCAGTAGTTCGTGCAATGGGTGCAATGGGAGCACCAATGTCAGGGTGGCTCAGACAAGGATAAATTGTACCGGTGCTTGAGAGCTCTGGAGCATTGAGAAAAGTGAAAAATGTGGTTCTTTTGGCCGTAATTTTTTTTTATTTAACCTTGTTCCAGTCTGTGGGCCTTTATATGCGCACCAGTGCGGTTTCTTAAGACCACACCAGGTGGTTTCTATTATGTCACGGTGTTTTATGATGCACCGGTGCGCTACAGTAATAAGACGCACCGGGCGGGAGTGTACAGAGCACACGGTGTTTGGTGTGCCAATGTTTTGTGCACACCGGTGCTTTCTCTTGTTGAGCGCACTGGTGCGGTTTAAGATGATAAGCGCACCGAACGAAAAACATCTGCAAAAACCTCCACCCGCCAATCTCCTCTAGTAACCTCCTTTAGAAACGAATGTCTGGGTATTAACCTCCACCCGCCAATATCCTCTAGTAACCTCCTTTAGAAACGAATGTCTGGGTATTCTTATAAGAGGTTCCTCAAAAACATCTGCTAGAGGGTCTTTTCCTTGTAGTGCCCCGTGATTCAAATTCCTTTCCTTCCGAAAAAAAATTCTTGAAAATTAAAAGCTACCATCCCCAAATATTGTAATCATTGTACTCCTAGTACAACATCAACACCTCCCATTGGAATAGAAAGCATTGTACTATTCAATACATATTCCCCCATGGTTAGCTTGATATTATGCCATTTTCCACAGAAATTTATAGTTCCTCCATTTGCAACCATCACTTGACACTCCAGTGCTGGGTATAGGAAGCAATTTAATTCCTTGGCTACCCTACAATGAATAAAACTATGGGTACTACCTGAATCAATCAACACTATTACCTTTTTCTTCTTGATATGTCCTTATATCTTGAGAGTTTGAGGAGTGGTAATTTCGGCCAATGCATTACAACACATGGTCAGACTCATTTCTTCTTTCTCTATGGTTGGTTTCTACTGTATATCCTCTTCTTTTGAAGTTTCTTGTTCATTTTCTTCCTCCTCTTCACAATCTATGTAAAATAATTTGTTCTTAGCACACTTATGACCTTTATTGTATTTTCTATCACAACTGTAGCAAATCCCTTTTTCTCTTTTTCTTACAATTGTTGTGGTGTCAACCTTGTAGGTTGTGGAAGTCTAGGAATAGCAACACTTCCATCTTTATAGATGTTAGTGGTAGGCTCCCTTGTCACCATAATTTTACATTCATTTTTTCTTGCCAACCTGAATGCCTTCTCCAATGAATCAAGTTCCCAAAGGCGAACCTCATGTTGGATGTTATCCTTTAAAGTACCTATGAAGACATCAATCCTATGTTCCTCTGGAATATCAGATACCCTTATATTCAATTTTTGGAAGTCCCCAATGTGCTCCACCACTGAACCCTTTTGTTTGAGATTTATCAATTGGCTAAAGAAGGTGTTGCTCTTGTATCCTCATAATGTGCTATCATTTCCTCCGTAAAAATTGACCAAGTGACAATTTTTTTACGGGAGCAAAGACATCGATACCATACAAATGTATTTTGTTCTAAATATAAATTTGTAAGGCTAACCTTTTGTGTGTTTTGCACATTATTGACATCAAAATATTGCTCCATCTGTAGCATCCATGTTATGGGATCCTTGCCATCAAACTTCCTCCTATCGATCTTTGGAATTTGATGGGTCTTAAATCCAACATTAGAGTTTATGAAATCACAATTAAAATTTATTTTTTTCTCATCGTGAGTTTCCTCTACTATATTTTCACCAGTAGGAATCATTTATTGTATCAACTTTGTCAATCCTTCCTTCAAAACTTCCAGGTCTGCTTTTAAATCATTCTTCATGTCTTCCATGTTGTCTTTCATTTTATCTTCCATGTCTTCCATGCCATTCTTCAAACCATCCATCTTAGCTTCCATGCCTTTCTTCAAACCATCCATCTTAGCTTCCACATTGTTCTTCAAAACTTCCATTTCATTTTTTGTTGCTCTTTGCGAGAGCAAAATTTGGTGCACTTGCTCTTCTAATTTTGATATATCATGTTGCAATTATTCCTCTTCATGAGTCATACTAGAGTATTCTGAGGGCTTAATGGGTGTTGAATTAGTTTTAGGGGGGATTTTATAACCCAATACTGATATCTATGCTTCAATATGCCCTTGGAATCACTTCAAACTCATTTTTCAAACAAGACTTGTAAAATTTGAAAAACAAAATACACACTGTTTTCTTGATTTTGAGGAGCTCGATATTGAAACTGAATTATCTCTGTTATTTAGGATCTTCAATATCTGAAATTTCGTTTTGTAGTAGCCCTCTGAATCTTATTTCGAATTCCACAGGTCTAACCTAATTTGGATTCTTCAAGGCAAAGGTATTCCCAATCTCCCACAATGACCTAATTTTGGATTTGTACGGTGTGCCACGTGTCACTTTTTCCTCCTTTGGATCTAAAATTGATACGCATCAAACTACAGTCTGTGTGATTTTGGCCACTTTTCACATAATTCCAATCTGATGCCCAGAGAGAGATTTATGACTATCTTCCCAAGGTCACCTATTTTAGATGAAATTCAGGAGCCTGCCAAAACCTTAACTTCCACAGATCATATCTCTAAAAATATTGTGAACCAAGATATGAAATTTTTACACGAATTTCCTTAGGATCTCTTCGTAATGGGTTTTTTTTAGTGTCTGAACCCTCGTAGAAAAATAGCTATATCCAAAATTCCATAATGACCTTTTTGAAGAAGTGAAACCCTAGAATCCAAAGCTCTGTTTCCAAATGTTATGAAACTAGCTCCAAAAAATAGAAGAAAAGAGAGATCAATGCCTTATAAATAAGCCACTTCAAGGGAGAAACCTCCTTTACATTACATAAATGAAAAATTCTTGGATGATATAAATGACAAAACCTTCTTTCTATATATAGGAATCCATGGGGTCACAATATAATCCTAGCCGACCTAACAATAATAATGTAAGGGCACAATAATAACAATATGAGGGTTACAGGGGTACAAAAATAACAATAAGGGGGCTACACTAACAACAATAAGGTACTACACTAGTAATATAGGGACTTAACAAGGACCCTCTTAAGTCACCTCAGTGCCTCCTTTTGTTGCAAAACATATTTATTTAAAAGTGTAGTTAGATTATTTATAGATGCATTGTTAAGCACAAAAGTCAAGCATGATATAGATAGAGTTAAATCAATCATTTGGTTCAGCATGTGTGCCTATATTATTTTCCCTTTTTGCAAGTCAATTCAGCAATTTAAATCATGAATTACACTTAGTTTAACTTCCTTTCTTGCATTAACTTAAGTGTTAATTTCTCTTTCTTGCAGATCACTAGATGAATCATTATGATCTACAATATTTTATTTTCTTGTTGATAGAGTAATGGTCATGAGTTATTTCCAGTCTTAGCTTTCATTCAGAAGTGTGACAGACTTCCTTTCATAGAATTAACCCTAGCGGTAACGCCTCATCATAGAACTGAGAAGAGGATGACATGAGTAGAATTCATTTGTTGTGCATATAGCACTGTCACCTCCAAATTTGTACAAACCCCGAGTTGATAAATTAAAGTTGAGTAGCCTCTAGAAGTTGCACCACTCTTGGTGCAATACCAGGGCTCACCACTTTTTGGCTTCGTTTCTAGGGAGGTGTCTAATTAGATGTTTTGATTCCACTTTAGTATTATTTTCTGCTTTTCTTTTACATCCAGTTCCAAAATATTGAAAAATAAAAAAACAGTTTGAATTTCATGCCTTGTAGGAGTAGGGATAACCAAGGAAATTTTTTACCAAAAACCCCCACATCCCCACATAGTCACCTTTCACTCTTCTTCAGTGATTGTGAGGTTGAACACACCATAGGTGAGTCACACTAAAAATTTGAAGAACCTATTGGAGAAGAATAGTAACTTGCTTCACATGAGGAACCTGCTTCACCAATTCAAGGCATGGCTGAAACTAGGACCCAGGGAGTCTTTCCCATTAGGGAAACAAATGGAGAAACTAGAATGAAGAACATCAGTCCCTTAGCCCTTCCACATTTCCATGGAATTACTTCCAAGGATCCTGACACCTTCATGTTCAATTTTGTTGTTGTCAACAGGACATATGACTATGCCTCAGGTGACCAGAAGCTAAAACTATTCCCATCCACCCTCAAGGAGGCAGCCTTGCGCTTGCTCATGGGTTTGTCTAGGAACAACATCACTACGTGGGAACAGATGCAAGAGTAATTAAAAAACAGATATAGAGACTACTGCAGATCCATATAAATCGAAGAGGAGATATTTAGGATGACTCTAAGACCTGATGAATCCCTGGAGGATTATGAAGAAAGATTCCAATTGAACTATAAAAGAGCCAATTGCACCCTTGATCCCGGATCACTTAAATTGGTACTTCACTGGGGGATCAGGGAAGAGGTGATAGAAACCTTTAATATGTTTTCTAGAGGAGATATCTACCAATTTCCTTATGAGGACATCAAAACTGTATTTAGAAACCACTTTAGGGAAGCTAGGAAGAAAGGTAGAGCTAGCCAAAGCATTACCAACACCCCTTTCTCTTCCACCTCCATCAAGCATGAGATTGGAAATATGTTGGAGGACTTCAAAAGTTAGATGTTGCACACCTTTTCTTTGCAAATGGACGCAATGCAGATTAAGAGGAAGTTGTAGAAATTTAATAAAAAATATGTATTGCCTAGATTCTCCTGATCTAACAATTATATGCCACTGTTAAATACAGAATCGCTTCTACAAAATCTTTGAGGAATTTGAAACACAGTCACCAATCACAATATCATGAAGAAAGATCAATCGCACCAAACACAGATAATTTACCGGGAAAGCATAAAGCTAAAAACCCCACTATCTTCTATTATGTATTATATCATGGATCATGAAATAATTACATACAAAGCTCTAATCCAAGAGCTCTCAGTACATGAGCTAACTGTCTCACACTGTCATACAAAAATTGGCAAGTTCCTTAGCCAATTTACTGCCTCCATACAGCCTGCCTCCACTGTACAATCCCAGCTAATAGCGATCCCTGAATGAATGCAATCCTGCCTGCCTTGACTAAAAAATCCTCATGGGCACATCCAATGTGTGTGTGGTTGCATGTGTGCAACTGATAATGTCACAACTGAAATTCAACTGTCCCTTTCACCTACATCTCAACTGGGTCTCCACTGGATCTGACATGCATGCAGTTAATAGTAGTAAATCTTCAATTGCATGTGAGGCCACTGATTGTGAATTAATTAATAATTAATTCACTTGATCTCTCACTAGTGTATCTTCAGTTACATCTAGCACAACTGAGTTTAACTCACTTAACTGAGTTAAACTACTTTACAACTTTCATAACTGCACTTCCAACTATGTTACAACTTCGAATCACTCAGTTACAATTAAGTCCACTTGCATGTCCCACCAACCAACCACTCAACTCGAAATTCCTATAGCTAAGTGATTTTCCACTTCAGTTAACTATTTCCAAGTGCTCATTGAGAATATATTATTGTTTATTGTCCAACTAATATTAAGGGATAATAATAGCCTATATGCATTTATAAATACACATGCAATATATAAATAGAACTTGCACATACATCTATAAATAGATTTCATCCATATATATAATTTTCTCATGCATCTATAAATAGACATCCACCTAAAAATAGCCTAAGGCTCCATCCTAGTGTAGGTGCTTAATTTTCACTAGTATCTTCTTGTTGAATCTCAACACTCCCTCTCAACAAGAAAGGGATTATCCTTCACCCCGATCTTGTCTCTATGGTATTCGAATTTTCTCCTAGTGAGCACCTTCTTCAGAATGTCTGCATCCTAATTTTCCATAGGAATGTACTGAAGCAACATGATTCTCCTCTGCACACAATAGCTAAGATGATGGTACCGGGTATCTATATGCTTAGATCGATCATGAAACACAGGATTAATCGAGAGTTTAATGCAACTCCGATTATCACAATGAATCATTTTCAGATCTAAATGAGAACCAAACAAACCGACCAAGATCTTTCTCATCCAGATAGCCTCACATGCAACTTGACTCACTGGCATGTATTCTGCTTCTGCTGAACTGAGTGCCATGGATATCTGCTTCCTGTTGTACCAAGAAACAACTATAGATCCAATTCTAAAGTTCCCCCCTGATGTGCTCTTTCTATCCATTGGGCTGCCTACCCAATCTGCATCTGTGAAGCCATGCAACTTCACATCATCCATCTATATGTACCATAAACCATACTCTAATGTGCCCCTCAGGTATCTCAGGACATGCTTGCCCGCCTTCCAAAAGAACTTGGTAGGCTTAACCATAACTTGAATCAGCTGGTTAACCGCATAGAAAATGTCTTGTCTCATGTGCACTAGATACATTAGTGAAACCACTAACTGTCAATAGACAGTAGCATCCACTACCTCTCCAGAAGTAGCATCTTCTTTCCTCCAGTTTCCTAGAAGAGGAGTATCCATGGGTTTGCAGCCCTCCATGTGAAACTTACCCAATATCTCCCTTGCATACTTTCCTTGAGAAACAAAAATTTCACCATCTCGCTACCATATTTCCAATCCAAGGAAATAATGAAGGAGGCCCATATCCTTCATCTCGAACTGCTTTGCATGGTCCTCCTTGCATGAGTGTATCAGCTGCTCATCACCAGTCAATATTAAATCATCAACATAAAGAACAATGATTAAAATCTTACCCTCCACCACAATTTGGTATAGGTTTTCATCTGGTTCACTTTTAGTGAAGCCCGGTCTAGTGAAATAGTTGTCTATCCAAGTGTACCAAGCACGGGGTGCTTGCTTCAGCCCATACAATGCTCTTTTGATTCAGCACACATGTGAGTCACTGTTGAAGATATCAAATCCTTTAGGTTGCACTATGTACACCTCTTCCTCTATGATCCCAGTGAGAAACACAGTCTTCACATCCATCTGATGAATGTGCCATCCCATCTGCGTTGAGAGAGCAAGGATGGTCCTTATGGAAGAATACCTTGCAACAAGTGCAAAGGTTTCTTCATAATCTATCCCCTCGATCTGTGAGAATCCCCGAGCCAAAAATCTAGCCTTCTATTTCTCAACACTCCCATCAGCAGCTTGCTTTACCCTGTAGATCCATCTTGAACCTACCACTGATTTATTAACCGGCCTTGGAACAATTCCCAAGCACTATTTTTTACAATGGAGTCATACTCCTCCACCATTGCATCTACCCATGTGGGCTCCTGCATTGCTTCCTGAAAGGAAGATGGTTCAGTCATAATACATTTTCTCCTGAGAGCCATGTATCCAATAAATCAGTCAGGAGATTGTCTTTTTCTACGTTGTGAAGTAGGGACTCCTACATTCTGTGCAACATCAAGTCTCGGCCTATCAGCTTCTGTGGTACGTCTTCTACCAGTTTTGATGGTTGGCTCTGCGTGAGTGGACGACTCCACTCCATGAACCTCCTCCTATGGCTGATCCACATCTAGAGACTCATCTTTTGGAACCAAAAATTTCTCCTCCGCATGCAAGTATAGCTCCCTCTCAAGCGACAACTGCATGGCTTTCCCCTCGTCGAATTTTATATCCCGTCGCACCACAATCATTCGATTGTTTGGAAAATACACATGATAATTATGGGGTGTTTCTGTGTACCCCACAAAAATCCCAACTTTAGTAGTCGACTCCAGCTTCTTCCTGGTGTCCTTGGTCACATGCACATAAACAGATGAGCCAAAAATATTAAAGTGTGAAACATCTGGTTTCTTACCAGTGAAAGCTTCTTTAGGTGTACTCATGCCAAGTACTCTATGAGGACATTGGTTTTGCACATAAACCACAGTGTTCCATGCTTCCGCCCACAAATGCATTGTTATACCCTGATCATGCAACATCGCTCGTGTTGCACCCATGATCATTCTGTTCTTCCTCTTCGCGACCCCATTTTGTTGTGGGTTATGAGGCGTTATGAGTTCTCTTCAAATTCCTTCTTTGCTGCAGAATTTTTTGAATTCATTATAGATATATTCTCCACCATTATCGCTCCTCAGAGCCTTCACTTTCTTCCCCGATTCTTTCTCCACCAATGCCTTAAACTCACTGAACTTTTATAATGTTTGATCCTTCTTCTGCATGAAGAATATCCATCATTTATGAGAAAATTAATCAACAAAAATAACATAGTACTTATGTTTTGTTGTTGAAGCAACCAAGAATGGTCCACACACGTCTGTGTGAACTCTCTCAAGGATCCCCAAAGCACAGTTATTTTTCTCATGAAAGGTGGACTTTACATACTTCCCCATGGTGAAATCCTTTCACTGATCTAACTGAGCAAGTGTTCCCATTAGAAGTCCAGTAGATATTTGTTGCATGACTTTCAAGGCTCCATGATGAAGATGGCCCAATCACCTATGCCATAATCCGCCCTCATCTCGGCTCACCACTTTTTTTGACTTTCCCATCATGGCAGCGCAGCCATCTACCTCCAACTTGTAGATATTCTTACCTCAAATCCCTATCCTCTTGGCTTGACTCGTTGTTTTATGTCGCAAGAAAACTTTTCCATCACTAAAAACGACGTCATAGACTCTATCCTCCAACATTGTGACTGAGACCAAATTTTTCTTCAGACCTGGAACATGCATAACATCTTTCAATTGAAATTGTTTACATAATTCCCTCTAAAAGGTAATGGTACCAATTATGGTCGCACTGTATCGTCCATCGTCGCCCATCTCTATATGCATTTGGAGATCTTTCTCCTCCAAGTCACTGAAAATTTCCTTATATCCTGTCATGTGAAAGGAAGCGCCACTATCCAAATACCACACCGATCCCAATTCACTTGACACCATGCATGCAATCAAAGAGAATTCAAGCTCAAATTGCGAGGCAAGGGCCTCACTAGTTGCAGCTCCAACAGCCTTCTTTTTCTTCTTATTTTGCGGACAGTTAGTAGCGAGATGCCCATGTTTGTGACAGTGAAAACACTTCACCTTGGACATATCCAGATTCTTGCCTTTAGACTCAGATTTAGAATGGAATTTCTTTCCCTTCCCTTTCTTCGCCTTGCAAACCAAAGCACAATCCTCTTCATTATCATGCTTTGATGAAGAGTCATCTCTGGTGTTCCACCTGAACTCCTCCTGCACCAGATCTGACCACAGTCGTTCCCAATCCGACAATTTTTCTCGTTCATTGACAGAGTCTTCATAACTGTGCCAACTCTTAGGAATTCCAAGGAGAGCCAAGCTCACCAAATCATCATCAGCAACAATTATTCCCACACTCCCCAGTTCATCCCGACATTGGACAAACTTCGTGAGATACTTTGGAATGTTGTCGCCCTTTTCCATCTTCATCTTTCTGAGTTTATCTTTGAGTGCCAATTTCCTATGGTCGTTTTTGCTTTGGAATAGATCCATCAAAGCCTTCCACATAGCATATGGTGTGGCTTTCCCATGGAGGCTTGAGACAATGTGGTTTCTTACTCCCTCCAATAGGATCCTCCTCGTCTTTGCAACTTTCTTTCGCCATGCATCAAGATTAGTAGCATCTGGCTTAGGAACATCTTTTTCAATGAATTCCTTCAAGCCATTGCCTTCGAGTACTTCATCCATCCTATCCTTCCAAGAAATGTAGTTCGAGATACCCTCTAATGCATACTCTAACCTCAAGTCATTTAAATCCATTTCGATCTTGAATCAGTTGTAGCGCCAAGCAAGTATTTCTGCAAATTCGAATTCTTTCCACCAACAAACTCAGCTCCTGCTTCAAAATTGCAATTTCATGTGCTATGATACCATGTAGAAATTTAATACAGAATATGTATGTCCTAGATTCTCCTTATCTAAAAATTATATGCCACTATTAAATACATAGTCTCTTCTACAAAATCTTTGCGGAATTTGAAACACAATCGCCAATCAAAATATCATGAAGAAAGATCAATAAAACATAACACAGATAATTTACTAGGAAAGCATAAAGCTAAAAACCCCACTATATTATATTATGTATTATATCATGGATCATGAAACAATTACATACAAGTCTCTAATACAAGAGCTCTCAATACATGAGCTAACTATCTCACACTATCATACAAAAATTGGCAAGTTCCTTAGCCAATTTACTACCTCCATAAAGTCTGCCTCTACTACGCAATCCCAGCTAATAGAAATACTTGAATGAATGCAATCCTACCTACCTTGACTGCACAATCCTCATGGGCACATCCAATGTGTGTGTGGTTGCATGTGTGCAACCGATAATGTCACAACTGATAGTCAACTATCCCTTTCACCTACATCTCAACTAGGTCTCCACTCGATCTGACATGCATGCAGTTAATAGTAGTAAATATTCAGTTTCATGTGAGGCCACTAATTGTGATTTAATTAATAATTAATTCACTTGATCTCTCACTAGTGTATCTTCAGTTACAACTAGCACAACTGATTTTAACTCACTTAACTGAGTTAAACTACTTTACAAATTTCATAATTGCACTTCCAACTCTGTTACAACTTCAAATCACTCAGTTTCAACTAAGTCCACTTGCATGTCCCACCAACCAACCACTCAACTCAAAATTCCTACAGATAATTGATTTTCCACTTCAGTTAACTATTTCCAAGTGCTCATTGAGAATAGATTATTGTTTATTGTACAACTAATATTAAGGGATCATAATAGCTGACATGCATCTATAAATATACATGCAATCTATAAATATAACTTGCACATATATCTATAAATAGATATTGTTAAACACCATGTTAAGCACACACATGGTGTATGAGGAATAAACACACACACACACAAAGAACTCAACACACAATGAAAGATAAGCGTGAGGCTTTCTTATTTTCCCTTATAAAAATATGTACATTTATAGTACAATGGTGTGACTCTTGGTTTCATATTCCAAGGTCACTTGGACTCCATTGTGACTTTTTGCATTCCACACCTACCCATGAGGATTAGGTGTTCCAACATCCCCCCTTAATCCGAAGGGGTATGTGTGAGTCCAAGAAAAGAGTTGTAATACAAATATGCAAAGTATACATGGCAGCACTTGAGCTGAATCAACTCTCTAAAATGTTGGAAAAAAGAGATGGTTTAAGGATGACCACCAACACTGGAACGCAAAACTTGTTGCAGTTCCCGGAACTCTTCCAAAACTGGCAAGAAGCTGAAAGCTTCTGCTAGAGGAATTGTCCCTCATATAAAAGGGAGACCTTCAACCTAAAAGAAGGGAGGTCTACTACCTGTGATGGTTTTAGAATTACCAACAACTCTGGAATGCTTTGAAGCATTTCCTGGAACTCAACCAAAGCTGGCAAGAAGCTGAAGGCTTCTGCTAGAGGAAGTGTTCCTCATATATGAAAGGGAGACCTTCGACCTAAAATAAGGGAGGTCTACTACCTGTGGTGGTTTTAGGTTTTCCACCAACCAAAGATGATGGTTTAAGGTTGTCCACCAACCGAAGGCATGCTCATGGGCATCCGTGTCTCTGGCTACATCTCTGAATCCGGAATGACGAATTGTGGCTCAGGCTCGCTTGAACTGCTGGCTACAACTCTGAACATGGAATGAGATATTGTGGCTCAGGCTCGCTTGATCTGTCGTAAAAGCTTGTACATGACCACCATTTTCCCCCCTGTCAGGGACAAGGTGAGATGATGGCGAAAACTCAACTGCAATTTTGCTCAATATCTGTGAACAAGTTCTGACATGTGTCTTAAACATCTTCTTGGCTGTTGATGCCCATTGCCAAGAAGCAATCCATCCAAGATGAATCTTTGTTCTTGCAGGAGGCTTGTGTCTGAAGCATCTATCTAAAGAATGGGTGTGCCAACCACAGTGCTTGCATGGATGAAGATCAAAACAATGATCTTTCATATGGCCAACTCGATCACAGTGTTGGCATTTCTCAATCTGTTGTGGAAGTGGAACAGAATCTGGAATAGCTGCAGGTGAACTATCATACAAGAATCCGGCACTCTGAAATATGATGGCCTTTGTGTAGTCTGGAATATGAAAGGACACATCCTTGTCATATCCAAGACCAGTTCGGTGCTTGTTGTGGACAAGCTCTTCCCAAGGTCTGATGATGGGCTTGAGAAGTGCAGGTTGAACTGTTGCATCTGCATGTACATCTGCTCTAGTACAAGGCACTGAATGTGGATCAACTGCAACGTTATCTTCTTTCTTCTGATGAGAGTCCTTCACAATCTTCTGAATAAAAACAGGTTCAGAATGGTGACTCTTTTGCTGAAGTTCGTCTTGCTGAAGCTGAGTTTCCAACTGCAAAAACTCAATCTTTTCTTATGCATCTAGCAAACAACTTTGAATGTTACAGAGAGCATTCTTTCTCATTTTTATCACATCATCAACATTTGAATGAATGAGGTTACTCAACAACTCTAACGCCTCATTGATTTTAGCCATTTCAACGACTTAGGCTGAAAAATGAAAGGGTGTCGGCTACAACCGAAAATGCACCCGTTTACAATGTGATGCAACAAGAAATACAATTGACTCAAAAGAATTTCAAAGTACAAAATCTGCTCCTCAAATGATGGAGGGCAATCAACAATTTCTCAACTCAATTACACTTCAAGTCTTGAATGAAGATGAAAATCAATGTCAGTTCAATTCTGCAAAATATGTGCAGCTAAAAACACTTGTGCAAGAGGCCTTTAAGGTGGTTGAATTTTCTTCAAAGAGTTGTTTTCAATGATGGCAAACTTGTCTTCAAATGTCAATTCTTCAGAAAAATCACCCTTCAAATCAATGCCACAAATCACAATGAAAATCTGCAATTTTCTCTATGTATTTAGTCCATCTGCTCACATGTCATTTTCTCTTCTTCTGCTGTTCATATTCTTTCTTCAATTTCCTTCCTCTCTCTCTGCTTCTTCTTCTTCTTTTTTTCTTTTTTTTAAATTAAAAAATTAATTTAAAAAAATAGATCAATTAAAAGGGAGGGAATTTAAAAGGGGAGGGAAATTAACTTAAAAGAGGGGGAGTTATTATATGGAGGGGTTTATTAATGGGGGAGGGGGGCTATTAAATAAAAAATTAAAATGGGAAAAGGATTTTTATTTTTTATTTTTATTTATTTATTTATTTTATTTTATTTTTATTAAAGAAAGGGAATTAATTAAAATGGGAAAAGAGCTTTCTATTAGTAAAAAATTAAAATGAAAAAGTGGGAACGAATTTAAAAAGGAGAGGGGAGATTTTAATTTAAAAAATAAATATTGGGATTAATAAAATATGGGAAGCATGGATTAATTAAAAAATTTAAAAATTATGAAAGGGGTTTTTTTGTAAATGGAGGTGGTAAGGGGAATGAGAGGGTAAAGGCGTAATGAGGGTTGGAGCGGGTGAGAGATATGTGAGGGGGGGAGGTATTAATATAATGGTGGTATTGTAAAATGGGAGACGTAAGTGAGGGAGGGTCGAAGGTGAAAGGGCGTTGAGGGTGTAGTGTGGAGATACCGTGAGCCGAAAGGGGAATGGGGAGAGCTGTAAGGGCGTAGGTAGGAGTAGAGCGATGGGTTGAGCGATAGAGTATGGGAGTGGGGATAGCGTGGAGCTGTGCGTGGTAAGGGAACGACAGAGTAGCGTAGATGAGTATATGTGTGAAGAGGAGTGGGCAGGAGGGGGTAAGTGTGCGAGCGTTGGTAAGAGCGCAGGGTTTTTAAATTAAAATAAACAGTGTTTGCAGAGCTTAGAGGGGTAGGGAGATGTTGTTGATAGCCGTGGGAAGGGGGTAAGGCCGAGTTGCAGAATTTTATTTTATTTATTTATTTATTTTTTTTTAATTAAACCAACAGAGGAGTGAAATTAACTTTAAAACAGCAGCAGAATTTCCAGATATATAGCAGAATCTTGTATATTGGAGCAAAAATTAATTTTCTCAGTAGCAAAGAATGAGAATGCAGAATTTTCCAGAAGATTTCAGCAGTAAAACCCAGAAATTTTTTCAATAGCCCAGCAGCAGAAGAACCCAGAATTGCAGAATTTTTTCAATGAAAAACTCAGAAATTTTACTTGAAAAACTCAGAAATTTTCTTCAAAAAAACCACTTTGAATAATATTCCAGCAGCTCTTCAATGTAGAACTTAAAAATACTTAGAAATCTTTTCCATTAAAAACCAGAAACTTTTTCTTCAGAAACCCAATTTAAAACACTATTCCAGCAGCTCTTTAAAATGGTGCAGAATTTAAAGGGTAGAAATTGTATGAACGAGGCCCTTAAGGCCTCCTCTGATTTATGAAACAGAGTTGCTCAGGTCCCCCTTCCCCACCTTGATATACATATTTGAGCCCAGGTGTTGTGGAGGTAAATCCCCTCTACGAACAGAGGCGATCCCTACTAGCCCAGACCAGGTCTAGCAACAATCATTCACGCTATAGTGCAGGTTCCTAATTGCAAATAAAACAACTAGCGATGAAGGCTTACCTGGAATCCAACGTTGTGGCTTGCAGAAGGGTAGCGCTCCCATTCCTTAGCGCTGGCAGATCACGATCCCCACGATCTCCGTGATCGGACACCTGCACACGCGAGAAACAAAACACTCGCGTGGGCCTGAAAACCGAGACATAATTGAAGATCAACATTAAAATTTATTCAATTTACACTAAGGCAGCATTGAAACATTAACGCAACATTTAGAGGTCTAGGCTAGAGACGTGTTCCAGCGTCTTTAAACCTAGTAGTTGTCGTTCGCTTCTTAGCTTTAGACAGCACTAGTACGGACTTGTGCTCCCCGTACCATCACGTATATAAAGGGAGACCCCACTGGGTTGCTATCCTTTATCCATAGGAAGCCGAGTCTGCCGCCCTATACCCGTGATACACCGAACACAGCATTCGGGGAGATTTCCTGCACGTACATCAAGTCCTTGGTTGATTTCTCCTTCATTTTTGAAACCAAGGTGTATATTGCAGTTCACGGTTATTTGGTACACCCTTTGCCTAGTATTCCCAAGTAGTCATTTGATCTTTTCTGACTCTTTATTTTTGAAAGGATCACCAAGCGCTTGTCCTTTCACGCTTGTTTCCAATCTGAAAGCGATAGAGTCACCTTTTGCCTGTTTCTTGACTCTTAAAATATGAAACGGTAGAGTTTTGTTTCAATGTTTTAAAAATTAACTGCCCACGAAATATTCCTAGTTAAAGTTAGTTTCCTTAGGGTGTTGTTTTGGGTCGTTTCCAATGGAAACTTTTCCAGAGTTCATCAACCAAGGAATCCCCTCCGAACAGAATCCTAGTCATTTTCCTCCTTTTGGAAATGTTGGTGCTCCTTACATGGCAACGTTGTCCCTTCCTGGGTTAACTGTTGGGTTGACTGTTTGGTTGTTTTCAACCTCTGTGGTCCCGAATGTCTCGGCTACTGTTCAATCAATTCCTCCACCTGAACAACATCATGTTGATTCCAAGGTGGACCTATCCCCTTCTTTGTCTGTTTCTGCGTCCTCCTCTTCTACTTCGCCTGGTGAAAGTCTAAATTCGAGTAACCAAGTGGCTAAGAAGAAGAAGAAGAAGAAGACAAAGAAGAAGAAGTTAGATAAAGGAGAGGCTAGCTCTGCGGCTATTGCGCCTAAGAAGCCTTCCGTCGATAAACCTCCCAACCCTCCGCAGAAAGTCAAGTTCCCTTGCATGTTGTGCACGGGAGACCATCTCCTTCGAGACTGCTCTAGCATTCCCAAGGTGCTCGAAGTATGGTCCAATGGTCGCCCGCCGTTGCCTTTGGCTTTCGGGAGTCAGGTTGGGGGCACGTCTTCAGCTGCTGCTAATAAGACTCCTAAGAAACAGGGTAATCTTACCAATCCCTCTAAGTTGTGTGAAGGGCACCATGCCATTCACCTTTGTCCATATATGGATGAAGCCAAGAGAGTTTTGGACAACTCAACTGTTTCTACACCGTGCCTTCCAGCTGGTTACAAGAAGCTATCTTTGAGTCCTCCACCAGCTGATCCTACAATTGGTCAAGAGTCATCCTTGGTCGATCCCACTCCCCCGGAAATTCAAATTCAAGAATCCATCCCCGACCAACCATTGGTTGTGGGCTCGGTTGAGCTGGCCCCATCTACGGTGCACCAGGTCTTTTCTGTGGAGAGTGGATCCCATACCCCTCATGTTCTGCTGGTTTCTTCAGATTCTTTGGACTTGGAGAGAGATTCTCCTGTCCCTATATCTCAAGAATTTGCTCCTCCGCCTCCGGTGATGGAGGTCTCAGAGGATCCCCCTCCCACCTTCGAGATGGAGGTCGTGGAGACCGCTCCTTCTTCCGTAACATAAGGGGAAGACCTTCGCAATTCTATGGTAGCCCCTCCGAGTAGTTTGGTCGCTTCCTTTGATTGGAATCGATTTTCAGGATGCCGCCTTCCGTCTTATGTGCCTTTCGAGATCACGGTACAGGCTTTTGGTCTGGTCGTACCCAACACCATTATAGATGAAGGCGCCTCTGTTAGTGTTTTATCCTCAACTACTTGGCAAGCTTTCGGTTCACCACCGCTTGCACCCATTACGCAGAATCTGTTGGTGTTTAACAGGTGAACTAGTCAACCGTTAAGGATCCTTCCAAGGTTACCTATTAATTTGGGAGGTAAAACCGTCCATATGGACGTGATGATTGTTCCAGGACCCTTAGATTTCAATCTAATTTTGGGGCGCGATTACACCTATGCCATGGGAGCGCTTGTCTCCTCCCTTTTTCGTGTGGTCTGTTTTTCACATGAAGGACAGATCGTGACCATTAATCAGCTTTCTTTCTTTGGTCCTGATGTGGCAGCTGTCCCACCATCATCCCCTCCTGGTTTTTATCCACCTGTTGTATCTGCCCCACCGCAGGTCAACTATGTGGCTACCTACCCTGTGCCTGTACTCAGTGATGATGCCATCGTGCATAGTATGCTGGGGGCATTGGGTCCAGACTTCCAGGATGTTTTCCTTCCATCAGGAGTGGAACTCTTGGAAGCGATGACTTATTTTTCATTATGATGAAGACAGTCGGAGCACAGTTCATTTTCTTGTGTCAAGCTCCTTAAAAAATGAAACAAGCTCGTCGGAGCAGAGTTCCTTGTCTTGTGTCAAGCTCCTTAAAAAATGAAACAAGGTCGTCGGAGCAGAGTTCCTTGTCTTGTGTCAAGCTCCTTAAAAAATGAAACAAGGTCATCAGATCAGAGTTCCTTATCTTGTGCCAAGCTCCTTAAAAAATGAAACAAGCTCGTCGGAGCAGAGTTCCTTGTCTTGTGTCAATCTCCTTAAAAAATAAAACAAGGTTGTCGAAGCACAGTTCGTTTTCTTGTGTCAAGCTCCTTAAAAAATAAAACAAGCTCGTCCGAGGATAGTTCGTCTTCTGTGTCAACCTCGTTAAAAAATGAATTAGGTCTGAGGATAGTTCTTTTAATGTGTCAACCTCGTTAAAATAATGAAACACGTTCCCGTTCAATTCGAGTCTTTGATAAGATCTCGTAAAATCCCAGTCGAGTCTTTCTCTTGATCTCGTAAATTGAACCTTCACTCCATCTGACTTTCATATGGATTGAAGCTTGGGGGGCATGTACCTCGAATTGAGTCACCATGTTGGGGGCATGCTCACTTTTTCAAGCATAGTTTGTTTTCGTTTCAATCTTGTGTAAAAATGAAATCGGTTTCAAGCATAGTTTATCTTTGTTTCAAGCTTGTGTAAAAATGAAACCAAATTCAAGCAGAGTTTCCTAATTTCAAGCTTGTGTAAAAATGAAACCATTCCCATTTTACCTCTTGTGATTGCCATTTTATCAGCCTGTTTTTTCTAGATGAGCCTTGGTTTTCTCACTCCATCGTCACTATCTGCTTGGCCGATCATATGCCTTCACTTGGTTGTTTCACCCATTCTTGAGGAACCGCTGCAATGAGTGGTCTTATTAGCCAGCCTCTTAACCTTTACTTTTTCTAAGCAGTTCCACCATTACCGGAACCAGTTGCTACCCTTTATACCACTCATTCCTCTAGGAGGGGTCAACTTTCAAGCTCTTTTCTGACTCCCTAAACATGAAAAGATTGCCGAGATTCTTGTCATTTTGAGCTCGCTAAATTGGTTGCAAAATGACATCTACCCAGTATACGTTTACCCCTTTTTCGGGCTGGGATAGATTATTTACGAAAAAGGAATACCCTAGCCTATCGCGACTAGGAGGTTTTCTCGGATATTGTTTTCTACCTTTTCGGGTCCGAGGAACTATTTACGAAAAGGGACCGCTGGAGTTTACTTTTCTGCTGTCTTTTCAAACTCTCTAAATATGAAAAGACGTCGAGTTCTTCCTTTGTCAGACTCGTTAAAAACCTCGATGACATTGATCTCGCATTGATGACGATATTCGGAGTTCTCCCTTCCTAGGGCTCGTTAAATGTACTAGGATGGATTCGTCCGAAGGACGGATTTATATGACAAGCATATGATATCCTATTCAAGATTGTGTAAAAATAAAGAGGTACGCGCCAGAAATGGTGGGGAAAATGGAACCAAAATCATTGTCGTGTCGGCAGTATGTCGCTCTTGAACACGGCACTTGTCTGCATTCGTGTCGGGTTGGGGACATCTCATCTCATTTTCCACTTGCCTCCTGCGGTTTGGGTGATCCCTTTGACCTCTCATCCTGGGCTTTGCTCCGCCATCATTAATTCTAATCTTTGATGTCAACACGCCAAATCCAATGTCGCGCCGCCAATATGGTTCAAGAGAAGCTGACCATAGTATCAACCTTCCTCTGATTCTCTCCTGATCCTGATTCACAAACATTATGTTCCTTTGTCTCGCGCCGATGATGTGGGAAACACTATGGCCCACCTTCGATCAAGGTCACTTCCTGTCGACTTCAGCTCATTATCCAGGAAGCTGATCTAGAGACTCCCTTCTGGTACCTTGGAGCCTACATGCCTCAATGGCAGGTTCTTCGCATTCGATGTGAGGTTTTCATCATTGGCCTCCGATCGAGTGATTCTGTGGGTGTTCGACGTCAGCTCATTGTTCACATGCCGTAGATTGTACCTATAGTACCTTGAGGACCATTGGTATTAATGGTGGTACCTCTCACGTCTGTTAATAACTTTCATCATTGGCTGGTAATCAGGCGATGTTCTTGCATGTTCAACTTCAGCTCACATATTTGCATGCTTGAACTTGTACTTTGTTCGGGTCGAGATGGAGCACAAGATCTTGGATTCCTATCTATTATAATCTAGGCTGCGATTTTGTGGATTATTATGATTAGTTACATGACTCACTGATTGGATGGCTGCGACCATACCTGATTCTATTTACTGATCCTCACTGGCTGGCTGCATCCATGCCTTGGATCTAGATTATTGTATACTCTGTTATGGATGGCTGTGCCCATACCACATATATATCATGTATCTGAGATATCAATTGTATTTCTCTACGCAGGTTTTCTGACGATGGTGTTCTCAGTTGGACACGTTCTCGTAAATAATTTCACCCCTCTCTCTCTTTCGGGCCTCATGCTTTAGGGGGCATCTGTTACACAGTAATTTGTCACCATCCCTGCAATCCCCATCTCGCCCATTAGAGGGTCATTTCTATGACCAATAATCAGTGTCATGCCTTGCAAATACCATCATTGCATCCCTTTCCATGAGGACAACATTTCTTCTGTTGATCATTTCCTGAGCAGACCCCTAAAAACACCTGTTTTTGCCTTGGCGCTGGTAGCCCGTTATGTACTCGCGCCAATGAGGAAAATTAACACTGAGCCCGTGCCAATTGGCGCTCTGTCCCAGTTAAGCACCCGCGCCAATCTGCTTTTGGAAAGTTTTTTTAAAAAAAGAGGTGAAGTTTCGATTACAACAACTTCGTGGATGAGTCATTAAGAGTGGTTTCAACTGAATAACCATGACCTTCCTCCTTTGGCCTCTTTTTTCCACCTTATGGGGAACCTCCCAAGGGATAAGGCCTCCCTTCCACTATTGTAGGGATCCCAACCTCCTCCTCTCCTCTATAAATATAGCCTTCATCCATTGATGAAGGGGCTGAATGGTTGAGTCTCCAAGTTCCCAAGAGCCATTAGAGCCTTATGCTGCAAGAGCCTTGATTCATTCCCTTAAGGCCAAATCCAAGCAAGGATATTATTGTCGAGACATCCGAAGAGAGAGGTTTGTCCCATCCCCGACAGGCTTTTTTGAGACGTGTTCTATTGACGACCCTCTGAAGGAGAATTGAGCATCAGAGCTATGGTTGTATTCTTCTTTGATTGATTAATGATAAGCGACTATTGGTTATGGTTCCACTCTTGTTGTTGATTATTATGTTGAGTTATTTCTTCTCTGACTGACATATAGTTGCATATATTGGATTTTACGCTTGCGTTTGTTTTGTTTCTCGTGTGTGCAGGTGTCCGATCACGGAGATCGTGGGGATCGTGATCTGCCAGAGCTAAGGAACAGGAGCGCTACCTCTTCTACAAGCCACAGCGTTGGATTCCAGGTAAGCCTTCATCGCTAGTTGGTTTATTTGCAATTAGGAACCTGCACTATAGTGTGAACGATTGTTGCTAGACCCGGTCTGGGCTAGTAGGGATCGCCTCTGTCCGCAGAGGGGATTTACCTCCACAACACCTGGGCTCAAATATGTATATCAAGGTGGGGAAGGGGGACCCGAGCAACTCTATTTCATAAATCAGAGGAGGCCTTAAGGGCCTCGTTCATACCAGTAGGACATGCAAGGTGCACCTTACTTATGCTATCATACAAACCAAAATGCACCTATGTCGTCTTGGTACACATCCACTCCTTCATCATGACCTACACCTCCTACCTGGCCTTACGCCCCTCCATATCACCCTCATCATGTGAACCAACTATTCCATCAATATGTTCCTCAGCCAACTCAGTGGAGCAATCCATCACAAGGGTGGAGGCACCAACACAATAAACCACCTTCTTTACTGACTCCACCCCAACCTCAACCTCAACTCACCCAATCTGTTTCACCTAATTTTTCTCAGATGCATGCCCATCCTAAATCCAAACCCGAACAAAAAGTAGGCACAACAGGTTTACAATGTGGAAAAATCTTGTCCAACTTATGTTGTGGAGAAACATGAGATCAACCTTTGGTCTGGAAGATTACTCCCAGACAATCATCCTCCATCTCCACCTGTAGAGGTTGAGATGGAAAATGAAGATAGAAATACTCATATCAATCAACCTCCTTTCCCTGAGCACCTGATCCATTCTAGTCATCTGAAAAATTTGTGTGTGAAAATACCCCTTCTCCATGCCATTAAGGATGTTCTTATTTACAATAGGCTCATCAAAGAAAATTTCTTTAATAAACCTTGGAGAAATAAGAAATACACCCCCACCATCAATGTTGTAGGACAGTTGTTTGACTTAATGTTGGGAAGGGTTATCTTCCCAAACTACTTGGACCCTATAAGTCCAGTATTAGATGTACACATAGATGGTGTCATAGTCCCCCATAATTTGATTGATCTCAGGGCTACCATTAATGTGATGACCAAGGAAACTATGCTTAAACTCAACCTCCAAGGAGCTTTGAGAAATATTGCCACTATTTTTCAACTTGCAGACAGGTCTAGAGTGGCTTTGGAAGGAATTATTGAGGATTTTATGGTCTCAATCGACTCTTTGGAGTACCCTATAGATTTCCTGGTCCTCCAGTGTAAAAAAAAGTTTAATGGATATCCTCTCATTTTAGGAAGACCTTGGTTAGCCACTGTCAATGCTTATATCAGTTTCAGGGCTGGAAACATGACTATAAAGAATGGGCCCTTGTCTAAACAGCTAGTATTATATCCTCCTACTCAGCCTTCCACTCAATATGACCTACCTTTGTGGTTGGAGGATGAAGAAGAATAAGATGAAGTGTGCAATCCCAAACCATACCCCATTTGTACTATAGATATTGTTATTAGAGGGGGGAAACCCGATGAAGATGATCTCATCGACCACATCATTCAAAACTAGCCCCCCATTTCCATTACACTCGATGACCTAGTATATGAATCTAAAAGCCACCCTTGGATTAATATTCACTTAGTTGATTCAACCTTTGAAGCCACCAATATTGTGGAATTTGGCCCATCAAAATCTTTGAATATTAACTCATTCCTCTCGACTAAAGAAGAAGAGAAACTATGCTGGCTCTTGAAGGAAAACCTTGATGCATTTGCTTAGGACTACAAATACATGAAAGGGTTGCATCCCTTAGTGTGCACACATCATATTTATATTAAAGAGAGATGAAAGCTTGTGCACCAACCCCAAAGAAGGATGAACATAGCTCTAAAAGACATAGTGAAGGATGAACTGCAAAATTTGTTGGATGCAGGTTTCATCTACCCCATAGCAGACAGTGAGTGGGTGTCTCCTCTTGTTCTAGTCCCAAAGAAAAATGGAAAGTGGTGAATTTTTTTTTACTATCGATAATTAAAAAAATCCACTAAGAAGGACCATTTCCCCTTTCCCTTCATATATCAAGTCCTAGATGGTCTTGCAGGGAAGAAGTTTTTCTCTTTCCTAGATGGGTTCAGTGGGTATAACCAAATCCAAATTAGCCCTGAGGACCAGGACAAGACCACTTTCACATGTCCTTGGGGCACTTTTGCTTACATATTCCTTCCCTTTGGGTTGTGCAATGCCCTTGCTACTTTCCAACGAGTAGTCCTAAGCATTTTTTCTAAACTATTCCATGACTCGGTAGAAATCTACATGGACGATTTCACGCCATATGGGTATGATTTTCAGGAGGCTCTCTCCAATATGGGAAAGTATTGAGAAAGTGCATTGAAATTCATCTCTCCATAAGTCTGAAAAAAGTGTGAATTCCTAAAAAGGGCAGGGATAGTCCTAGGCCACTCAATATCACAAGCAGAAATACAGGTAGACCCACACAAAATCACCATCATAAAAAGGGTGTTTATTCCTCAAAAGCATAGAGATGTAAGAATTTTCTTAAGGTTGGTTGGCTACTATAGTAGATTCATTAAGGACTTCAGTGAAGTGGATTCACCATTATTTGGATTGTTTGCCAAATATTCTAAGTTTTTCTAGTCTATTCTCTGTCAGGAAGCTTTTGATCTCATCAAGGAAAAGTTAACCACTGCCCCCACTCTTCGAGGTCCCAATTGGGCTCTGCACTTCCACATCCACATAAATGCATCGGATAAAGTTGTGGGTGTAGCCTTGGGCAGTTAGAATACAAATTACCCTATGACATCTACTTCATTAGCAAGAATATGTCCAAAGATTAACTTAACTATACTGTCACGAAAAAGGAGCTCTTATCCATTGTCCATTCCTTAAACAAATTTAGGGATTATATTACTAGTTATCATAACTTTGTACATACTAACCATGTAGCCATCAAGTACCTAATAAATAAACTAGATGTTAATGTTAGAATCATTAGATGGTTGTTGTTATTACAAAAGTTTGATTTAACAATTGTTGATAAAGTAGGAAATGAAAATGTTGTTGCAAATTTCTTATCCAGACTAACTTTACCTGCAGATGAGGAAGGAATGGTGGATGATTAGCTTCTGGATGAACATCTATTTGCTATATCAACACTCTCTCCTTGGTTTGCTGACATAGCTAACTACATTGTTGCTAAGAGGTTTCCTCCAAGGAAAAGAGCAATATTATCAGGAAAAACACCCCTTTCACTTGGATTGGTGGCAATATATTCAAATTAGGTCTTGATAAAATTCATAGATGGTGTGTGAGGGAAGAGGAGGTCTTTGAAATCCTCTCAGCATGTCATGATGGCCCCTGTGGGGGAAACTTTGTTGCTAAGAGGACATCCTTCAAAGCTTTGAAAGTAGGTTATTATTGGCCTACCCTCCACCTAGATGCCAAGAGATACACCAGTAGATGCGATCAGTGCCAAAGGATGGGGAGACCTACACCGAGGGATGAAATTCCCTTGCAAACTTAGGTGGCTTTAGAGCCATTTGACAAGTGGGGCATGGACTTCATTGGACCCATTGATCCACCATCCGGGCATAAGAGGTATATCATAGTCTTCATTGATTACTTGACCAAGTGGGCTGAAACAAGTGTTGTGAAGGTAGAAAAAGAAGAGAAGGTAGCTCAGTTTCTGAGAGAGAATGTGTTATACAAGTTTTTATACCCCAGAGAGGTAGTCACTAATCAGAGACATGAACCAGAGAATGAGGGAGAGAAATTATCAACACCTATCTCACCATGGCCTCATAAACTTATAGTGGGAGATGCTCTCAATAGATTGAAAATCCATGTACCTTGTTCCACCTTCATAGACATGGACAAAGAAGCATTCATCGGGATATAAGTTGTCACTCCTGGACAAACCCCTGCCTCTAGCCTTGGAGAAAGGGGTATGAAAAAAGAAGAGGAAGATACAGAGGAATAAGAGGAAGAAGAGGAAGAGGAGGAAATGGAAACAAAGGAAGAACACACAGAAAACCTAGGAACAAATGAATGAAAAGAGGATGAGGAAGAGAAAGATGTAAAAGTAGAAGAATATGAAAAGGAGGAAGGAAAGACAGGAAAGGAGGAGATACTACACCCCATGTTGAGCATTGTTGTCTCTCCTCAACAAACCATCTTTTCACTGGATACCTCAAAAAATGAAGTAGCTGCCACCTTATCCACTCTAAGTACCCCTGTTGAGTCTCAAAAAGTGTTTTCCATATTCATACATATTTCCATTATGTCATAACCATTCAACTCTCATTTCATACTATCTGACCTAAAACCCTACATCAAATAACCATTTTCATTAATATATGGGTTAGGATCCTTGTCTTCCAAAGTTATTTATTTTATGTGTTTAAAGTGAATTTATGATTAGAAACTAGAAAATTAACGTAGTTTCATATATCTATATATGTGTTATGAGTTTTGTGATATGTGTAGATCAAAAGGAAGCTTCTAAAAGACCTTTATGTGACCTCCCAAAACCAAATTCGAATTTCAGTGGAGAAGATCATGGGATCATAAGGATATGTGTCTCATTTCCTTTTTGAATTGAAACTCTAAGAAGCTATGTGTCTTATTTCTTATTTGTATTGAAACTCTAAAAAGACATGTCTCTTATCATTTCCTATTTTGATTGTAACTCTAGAGATAGAGGGAGAGATTCATAGACTCTCATTAATGAGATAAGTTCTCATATTTTTATATAAATAGGAGAAGCTTTCTCCTATCAAGGATGTGAAAAAATAGGAGAAGAAGAGAAGGGATTATAGAGTGTTTTGTAACAAGGCTTGAGATGGAATGGGATGTAGATTTGTGATTTTATCAATAAAGAAGTTCAGTCATAAAATGCTGGTTTGATTTCACTTCTGGAGCTAAGGATTTTTCACCAACTTGGTAGCAGAGGGCCCCTGTTGCCTAAGGAGGTTTTTATTCTTTCTAGCTAGGTTTACTTCAGTTTCTTTGTTTAGTATTTCTTTCTGCTTATGCTCAATTTTACTTCTTTCATAATTGACAATTTTTGTGTCCAACTGAGTAAAAATTGTTTGTCTATATTACCAAATCTTTACAACTGTATGGTTAGTGACTTATAGGTACAGTGATTGTTTAGATTTCATTTTCTGTCTTTCATAATTGACAATTGTTGTGTCCAACTGAGTAAAAATTGTTTGTCTATATTACCAAATCTTTACAACTGAATGGTTAGTGACTTATAGGTATAGTGATTGTTTAGATTTCATTTTATGTCTTTCATACTTGACAATTTATGTGTTCAACCAAGTAAAATCCATTTTTTCTATTTTCAAATCTTATATTAAAATGGTTAGTGACTTATAGAAACAGTAATTGTTTAGCAGTTCATTCTTCCTGTCATTTGCTTACTAGAATTAAGAGAATAATGGATTTTTTCGAGAGCCATACCAAGGAGTGAAGGCTTCAGGATTGGATGAGACTTGATAAGTTGGCTATTCACTTAATTAGTTGTAGTTAGAAGATCCTCATCCCATTGCAACTAATAATCTCTTTAAAGGACATTCTGATAGGAACTGAATCTGAATATGATTTGCAAGAATGGATAAATGATTAGATTCAATGCAATGTTTGAGTTATCAATTGCATTTCCTATTTTCATTTCTTAAATCTCAATTGAGTTATAGATCCATGGATTAGGTTTACTTATTGAAACACTTGCTTTATCTTTTTGTCTAGAACTAGGCCTTCAAATTTGTCCATAAAAAATTGATTTATTTTTAACTTAGTTTCATAACATTCCTTTTTCTTCCTTTAGATTTATTCTCACTTTTTAGCCTAGGATAGCACACTAAGGACTAAAAAGACAAAACCCCTAAAACAATGAGAAAAAAACATACAATGAAGTAAGGATTAGGTTTCTTAAGCACATATAGTGCACCACACTTCATCTAAGTTACAAGCCCTGGTTGATAATTAATGGAAGCAATTTAGGAACACTAAATTGACTAAACAACCCCTATGAAGGCAAAGAGAAAAAGACATACCCCCATGTACTTCAGAACCAGGAAGAGTGCCAGAGTGAAACAAGGGAGACCCCAAACTCCAACTAAGAGCCTAATAAAAATTGAAGAGTCACCCAATAAGAAGGACGAAATAGGCCCAGAGGAGGGAAAAATTCAAGAGGTCACTTCACCTAAGAAGAAACCTGTGACCTATATAAGAAAACACTCTTCAAGGCTAGCATCCCTAAAACAAGTACCAACCTCCACAAACCTTCAAGAGGCAGAAAAGGAGGGGAAGTAAGCAAAAGATGGTTTAGTACAGGAAAAACAAATTTTTCTACAGGAAACTCGGGTAGTACTGCAAGAAACTCCAAATTTACCACACACAGAGAAAAAATTCATGGGGGAGTGTTGGCTTGAGGGGTCCTGACCCAGGTTCGAAGGTTAAGGTTTGCCAACAAACCCCTATACTACTGGCCCTTTCGGCAGTGACCTGTTTGCACAGGCCAAAGTCTCACCCGAAGCAGTATGGGAGGGTGCTGGAACTAGATTTCCACACCCTGAGAGAGAGAGCAGGTCTGCGTTCCTAGCCTATCGATTTTGTACTAAATAGATCTATTCGCAGGCTTACTGACAATATAATACATAGTGTAATAGAGCTATTCTCATGCAGATATCTAGTACATACCTCCGCATCCACGTGCGTAATATAAATTATTAGCACAGAACACTATAATCACAGCAGTTAACAGATCACAGATATGTATACTAGAAACATAGATAATTTCACAGTTCACGGTAGTTAAACAAACACTTTCACAACTTAATCATATAGCCCAGGCTTGCATCAATCATAACCAAACAGATCCAGATAGCATCAGATTTCCAATAGTACTTCGCATATATATTAATATCAAAATCCACTTACAATCCCAAAATACCACCTGTGCACATAGCCAGCAGAGTTTGCACACAGCAGGATTGAGGATCTCTGCGCACACAGCCAACAGGAGTCCTTACCCAAACAACCCGACAACAAACCTAACAATTCATTCTTAGCATCAATATTCAATATTTTCCTATCTTAATACTCAAAACATTCATCTATTTATATCGATTTAGCCTACTGAGATTCAACAAGATGATGAGCTTAGTGAAAATTAAGCACCTTCACTAAGTGGGGCCCGCAGGTTATTTTTAGGTGTATGTCTATTTTTAGACATGGTGAGAATATTCGATAAGTTGCAGGATGCTATTTATATATGGTTGGTAAAATGTGAAAAATAGATGAGATTCTATTTTTAGAATATTGGGCGAAGTCTATTTAATCTAAAAATAGATGCATGTCGATTATTATTAGCCCTTAATAATAATCCGACAATAAATATCAACTTATTCTCTTGGAGCACTTTATTTCAGTGAATAGATTTGGAAAATCAATGGGCTGAAGGAATTACGCAATTCCTAGGGTGGTTGGTGACTCATGCATGGAGGACTTAGTTAGAACTGAAGTGGCAAAGTTGTGACAGAGTTGGAAGAGTAGTTATGGGAGTTGTTATTCAGTTTAACTCAATTAAGTGACTTAAACTCAGTTGTGCTAGTTGTATCTAGTTCTAACTGAAGATACACTAGTGACAGTTTAGTGAATTAATTATTTAATTAATTTCCAACTAGAGACTCACTTGCAACTGAACAAATACAGTAGTTAACTACTTGCATGTCAGTTCCAGTGGAGACTCAGTGGAGAGATAGGTTAAAGGGTGAGATGGACTATATGTTGTGACTATAGTGATGCATTCAATGCATCTAACACACATTGGATATGCCAATGAGGATTAAGCAGTCAAGGCAAGGCCAATTCGAATTCATTCAGGGGTCTTTTTCAGCAGGGATTGCGCAGTGGAGGCAGGCTATCAAGAGGCAAGAAATTGGTGCATGGAGGTGCAAATTTCTGTAAGACAGTGTGTAATGATTGTTGCTTGTATTGAGAGCTTGATGTACTAAGCTTTGTATGAGATTATTACATGATCCATTGATATACATAATATATGATAGTTGGGGTTTTTAGCTTTAAGCTTTCTCGTTAAACAACTGTGTTTATGTGTGATTGATTTTTCTTCATATGTGTTTGCAATTGGCGATTTAATTTCCGCAAAGAATTAAGTGGAAGGATTTTGTATTTAACATAAGATTAATTTGTTAGATCAGGGGATTCTGGTAATACTATCAGTATTAATAAATTTCTACATGGTATCGGAGCAGTGTTAATTACTGGAGATTGCAATAGTGAAGCGGTGTTGAGTTTTTTTGCTGGTGGACAATTCAAATTTGTTGCAGAAATTTCTTGGTGTGGCAGTTGAGTATTCATTGAAAAGGATTTCAATGGGTTGCGGTTGGAGTATGCCCTTTAAGGTAGCTCGAACTACATAGCCTGGAAGGACATGATGGAGGTAGTGCTTGAAGATAATGGACTGAAGGATTTCATCGATAGCGATGTTCCTAAGCCTACTTCTAACGATGCTACATTACTTGACGGATGGAAAAAGAAGGTAGCGAAGACAAGAAGAACTCAGTTAGAAGGTGTGAAATACCATATCGTGTCAAGCCTTGATGGGAAAGCCACTCCATTAGAAATGTGGAAGGATTTGACAGATATTTTCCAAAGCAGCAGCGACCATAGGAAGTTTGCACTGAAAGATAAGCTCAGAAAAAATCAAAATGGAGAAGGGCGACAGTATTCCAAAATATCTCAAGAAGTTTGTCCAATGTAGGGATGAGTTGGGGAGTGTGGGAATTACAGTCGCGGATGATGAATTGGTGAGCTTGGCTCTCCTTGGGACTCTGAATAGTTGGCACATCTATGAAGACTCTGTCAATGGACGGGAGAAACTGTCGGATTGGGAGCGACTTTGATCGGTTCCTGTGCAGGAGGAGATAAGGCGGAATGTCAGGGATGGCTCTTCATCGAAGAATGATGATGAAGAGAATTTCACTTTGGCTGCCAAAGCAAGGAAAGGAAAGGGGAATAAATCCCATCCAAAATCTGAGGCTAAAGGCAAGAAGCTGGATTTGTTCAAAGTGAAGTGTTTTCACTGTCACGAACATGGGTATCTCGCCATTAACTGTCTACAGGAAAAGAAGAACAAGAAGGTTTTTGCAGCTACAGTAGGTGAGGAATTAGCCTCGAAATTTGGACTTGATTTCTCTTTGATCGCATGCTTGGTTTCAAGTGCAATGGGATCGGTGTGGTATCTTGACAATGGTGCTTCCCTCCATATGATGGGAGACAAGGAGTTGTTTAGTGACTTGGAGGAGAAGGATCTCCAAATTCATATAGAGATGGGCCATGATGGTAGATACAGTGCGACCGAAATTTGAACCTTTACCTTTGAGAGGGAGTCAAGTAAACCATTTATGTTGAAAGATGTTATGCATGTGCCAGGTCTGAAGAAGAACTTGGTCTCAGTCGCTATGTTGTAGGAAAGAGGTTATGACATTGTTTTCAGCGAGGGAAAAGCTTTCCTGTGACATAAAACAATGGTTCAAACCAAGAGGATAGGTATTCGAGTTAAGAATCTCTACAAGCTGGAGGTAGATGGCTGCGCTGCAATGATGGGCAAAGCAGAAGAAGTGGTGAGCCAGGATGAGGGCGAATTATGGCACAGGAGATTGGGCCATCTTCACCATGGCGCCTTGAAGATTTTCTAGCAGATTTCTACTGGACTTCCCAAGGGTACTCTTGTGCAGTTAGATCAGTGCAAGGGATGTACTATGGGTAAGTTTTCGAAGACCACCTTTCATGAGAAGGAGAACCGTGCTTCGGTGATCCTGGAGAGAATTCACACAGACATGTGTGGACCTTTCTCGGTTGCTTCAACAGCAAAACATAGGTATTATGTTATACTTTTTGATGACTATTCTCATATATGTTGGATATTCTTCATGAAAAAGAAGAGCGAAACATTCTCAAAGTTTTGTGAGTTTAAAGAATTGGTGGAGAAGGAGTCGGGGAAGCAAGTGAAGGCTCTGCGGAGCAATAATGGTGGTAAATATATCTCGAATGAATTCAAAGACTTCTGTAGTAAAGAAGGAATTTGAAGAGAACTCATAGCGCCTCATAACCCACAGCAGAATGGGGTCACAAAGAGGAATAACAGAACGATCGTGGGTGTTGCACGAGCTATGTTGCATGACCAGGGCCTACCGATGCACTTGTGGGCAGAAGCATGCAACACTGCGGTTTATGTGAAAAACCGTTGTCCTCGTAGAGTACTTGGCATGAGTACACCTGAAGAAGCTTTTACTGGTAAGAAGCCTGATATTTCTCATTTGAATATTTTTGGCTCATCTGTTTACATTCATGTGACAAAGGATGCCAGGAAGAAGCTGGAACCGACTGCAGAAGTTGGGATATTTGTGGGGTACACAGAAACACCCCATAATTCTCGTGTGTATTTTCCAAACAGTCGGATGACTGTGGTGTGATGGGATATAAAATTAAATGAGGTGAAAGCCATGAAGTTGTCGCTTGAGAGGGAGCTACACTTGCATACAGAGGAGGAACTTCTTGTTCCCAAAGATGAGCCTCTAGATGTGGATCAGCCACAAGAGGAGGATCATGGAATAGAGGAGTCCACTCATGCAGAGCCAAACATTAGAACAGGCAGAAGGTGTACCACAGAAGCTGAGATACTGAAGCTTGATGTGGCACAGAATGTAGGAGTCCCTACATCACAACGCAGACAGAGATAGTCACCTGACCAATTTACTTGATACATGGCTCGCATGAGCAAGTGTATTGTGACAGAGCCATCTTATTTTGAAGAAGCAACATGGAGACCACATGGGTAGATTCCATGGTGGAGGAGTATGACTCCATTGTCAAAAACAATGCTTGGGAGATTGTTCCAAGGCCGGTTGGTAAATCAGTGGTAGGTTCAAGATGGATCTACAAGGTAAAGAAAGTTGTTGATGGGAACGTTGAGAATTATAAGGAAATATTTTTTTCTTGGGGCCTCTCACAGATTGAGGGGATTGATTATGAAGAAACCTTTGCACCTGTTGCATGGTATTCTTCCATAAGGACCATCCTTTCTCTCTAAGTGCAGATGGGGTGGCACATTCATCAGATGGATGTGAAGACTGCGTTCCTTAATGGGATCATTGAGGAATAAGTGTACATTGAGCAGCCTGAAGGATTTGAGATCTTCAGTAGTGATTTGCATGTGTGCAGACTCAAAATAGCGTTGTATGGGCTGAAGTAAGCACCACATGCTTGGTACACATGGATCGAAAGCTATTTCACTAGACTTGGCTTCACCAAGAGTGAGGCGGATGCAAACCTGTACCAAATTGTGGTGGAGGGTAAGATTTTAATCATTGTTCTTTATTTTGATGATTTAATACTAACAGGTGATGAGCAGTTGATACACTCATGCAAGGCAGATCTTGCAAAGGAGTTTGAGATGAAGTATTTGGGCCTCCTTCATTATTTCCTTGGATTGGAAATATGGCAGTGAGAGGGTGAATTTTTTGTGTCTCTAGGCAAGTATGCTCAAGAGATACCTGGTAAGTTTCACATGGAGGACTGCAAGCCCATGGATACTCCTCTTCCAAAAAATTAGAGGAAAGAGGATGCTACATCGGCAGAGGTAGTGGATTCCACTGTTTATCGACAGTTGGTGGGTTTTCTCATGTATTTAGTTAATACAAGACCAGACATATGCTATGTGGTGAACCAGCTTAGTCAAGTGATGGTTAAGCCTACCAAGCTCTTTTGGAAGGTAGGCAAGCATGTCCTGAGGTATCTCAAGGGCACATCTGAGTATGGCTTATGGTACAGACAGACAGATGAGGTGAATTTTCATGGCTTCACGGATGCAGATTGGCCCAATGGACAGAAAGAGCACATCAGGAGGGGTTTTCAGTATTGGATCTCCATCAATTTCTTGGTACAGCAGGAAACATAGATCCATGGCACTCAGTTCAGCAAAAGCAGAATACATGGTAGCAATTCAAGCTGCTTGTGAGGCTATCTGGATGAGGAAGATCCTGGTCGGTTTGTTCGGTTCTCATTTAGATCCTACAGTGATACATTGTGATAATCAAAGTTACATTAAACTTTCAATTAATCCTGTGTTTCATGATATATCTAAGAATATAGATATCCGGTATCATCATATCAGATATTGTGTGCAGCGAAAGATCATGTTGCTTCAGTACATTCCTACGGAAGATCAGGATGCAAATATTCTGATGAAGGCGCTCAACAGTGTTATCACCCTAGTAATTCTTAGGTCGTGGGATTTTTGGTTTATAGTTAAAGAAAACCAGGGGTATCCAAGAACCTCTTTTTAAATCTAGGATCTAGCCTTCCCAAATTCCAGAGAGGGATCTCTCCTGAAGATTTAGCTTGACTTTGTTAAAATATTTTAGGCTAGCTATGATTGGACAATTGGTTTGTTTTGAAAGTTTGGTGGGAATAAAAGGTACTTCAATGTAAACCACAGAGGGATCTACCAGACCATTGGGCTATGGAGTCAACTTCTTGGCAAGCAGAGCTGGGAAATAAGGTCAAAAGAGCAAATGTACTAAGGGCAAGGTAGATGACCTTCAAAGGGTTTGGAAATAGGATTTTTTGATGAAATGGAAAGATCTGAACAAAAGGGCAATGAAGAATCCTTAAGTTACAAAAATGAAGATGAAAGAAAGGGGTCAAATAGGGACTAAGAGCATTTAAGAATTCTTAAGTCCGGTTATCAGCAGAAAACATATCAATGAAAAACTAGTAAAAAACAGGGAGCTTTTTAACACTAATCATGTTTAAGCTTTCCTAGTCAACCATTCAAGATAGAAAACATATAAATGTATGTATGGAACTTAGAAAGAAAAACAGTGAAAACAAGAAAATACTGACTTATTTGATCAGCACAAGAATTGTGAGTTATGATGTCTTTTAGTCTTAGTTCCAGTCTGTTGCTTTGCAAATCGACTCACACAAACTCCAATGTATTCAGCAAAAATGTCTATAGTAGTCTTGAAAAATTTTATTCCACACTTAATGCTTCAAAAAGAGAAGTATTTATACAAAAAAATTTACAAAATATCTGAGAGATATGTAGGAATATCTCTAAGAAAATAAAGATTATTACATAGAAAGAGGGACAGCTGCAAAACAAACTGGCAAGCCGTCCTTTTATCAAATAAAAAATAGGACTAATTATCTTAACTTCTTGCTTTGTTGTAGCTGTTGAAAATGCTTGTTGGCATTTTGGAAAAAGATCTTTGGAAGATAACTTGAAAGATACTCTTTCCATTTCACATCCTTTAACCTGTGCTTTATCATTGATACTCTTTATGTTATTTCTTTACGGTTTTACTATTGTAAAATAAGGAATAATCTGCAGTAAAAATATCGTTTTGACTGATACTCTTCAACTCTTCTCCTTACCCTGATACACTTTGACTGCAAACCTTTATATCAAATCATTGAATTCCTACCATTGTTCTGCACTGGGAATTCTCATATTCTTCAATTTTCTGTAACTTTCATCTGCCTCTGTATACCTAGCAAGATTGGGCTTGACAATGAAAATATGTTTGATCTCATTTTGTAAAAAGAACAAGTTTTCAAAATATTCCAAAATAACTTTACCAGTTGGAGACGCTTGTGGTAAACGTTTGTTGACCTGCTCTTTGGCATAAGCCCTGATTTTTTTGTCATAATCTTTCTGTGCCATTAATTTTTCATTCAAGGCATGAATGTCTGGAAGGCTAGCTTGTGTTAGTATTGTGTATTTGGCCAAAAATCTTGTGATTGCCAAGTTCATGTCTTTGCATCTTTCCTCCAAATTATTCATCATATTCCTCTTATTCAGGACTTTTTTTATTTGTAATATGCTTTCAGTCCTATCCTGAATTTTTAGCTCTTCAAGCTCTTCTTTGTTTTCGTTGTTCAAAAAAGTAATTAGTTTCAAGGCTTGAGAAGGTTTGTCAGCTAGTTCTTCTTTTGTATTTTGAATTTCTATTTGTGCTTCTTTGATTAAATCCTTCTATTCATAGGTAATTTGGATTGAAGGCCACTATAAATGTATGCCTTGAATGATGTTGTTCCAAAGATAATTTTTGATATAAGATACCTGTTCACTGAGATTAATCTGTTGTTGTAGAATCTTTACCTATTCCTGCAATCTGTTAGCTCTCTTCTCATGTCCCTTGGATGTAATCAATGCATCTTTGTTTGATGTTTCAAGATTTCGGATGGTACCTTTCAAATTGATTATTTCTTTATCCTTTAGGAACATGTCTTCCATAGCCTTGACTATGTCATTTGTTTCACGTGTTTGATTTACTTGTGATGTAGATGATGAAGTGGCAGAAATATTTTTAGATGTAATTGACACTGCAATTGCCAATACTCCTTTTGGTGCTACAATTTCTGCCAATGTAGAGGGAACAGCTATACTGACAGTTGGAATAACTGATGGAATGGAGACTTTTTGTACTTTTTTCAAAGTTTCATTTTCTTTCATTAGAGTTTCTATTTGATTTTCCATCTCTTTAATCTGAGTTGTCATCTTTAAAACTAGCTTCATAGTTTCATCCTTTTCTGTTTTTTCCTGAAGAATTTCTTTAGCCTGTGGGTGCTCACTCTGTGGCAATTTGAGTTGCTTTCTCAAGGCAGCAATATCTTCATTCTTTTTCCTTATCAATTTCCTAGCAACTTCAGTATTGGAGGGATCCACTCCAGTTTCTATCACCAAATATTCTAAGGACTTGATCCTCAAATCCTTAGCATGTAGAGATGTTTTATCTAATTTCATTTGAGTTTGAAAATTAGATACAGTCTTTTGAAGCATGGTAGCACTCATGGTTTTGCTAACTACCTTTGAATACAGCATCTCTGAAGCACTTCTATGAAACTCTATTTGGTCAAGTTCATGTATAGTATCTGCATTTACGTCAAACTCTGTTTTCATGTAGTCCGTGGCTGACTTGGGATCTGTAACTACTGGCTGGAGAAAAGACATGATCATTTTATTTGTTGAGTAATCAAAGGTTGTCACAAGTCTGTTTTTATCTCCTGGTTTTTCCTTCAGAAGTTTAGAATAAGCCTCATTCTTAATTTCCTCATTCTTTTCTCTGATCTGCTTGAACTTTTTCTGAATGTCAGAATCAGTTTCTTTTGCTACTTTAGAGGAAGAGGGGGCTTCTGTATTTATTGGTGTTTCAACTATTTCTTTGCCTTTTCCCTGTGAAAGTACCTACTCATTCTGAATTTCTCTAAGTGTTTCATTGACAATCATTGTGGCCTCATCATCTGTCTGCTGACCATTATTATCATCTATATCTATGACTCCTTCTTCTTCTATAGTAGTCATTCTGGCCTTCTTGTTGTAGACTATATTAAATTTATTTTCAATAATTGTTTCTGCTAAATAGCCTTCTTATTTTCTAGGCCTTTTATTAGATACCTCTTTTTGTTGGCCAACTGTAACCACCTGTGTCCTGTCCATCTGCTTTTCCTGCAGGCTATCTGTTTTCATCTCCTGAATATCATCAATCAATGTGTTTGCAACCCATTCCATCTAATTAGCATACTTTTCAATAAGTGGCTTTGACTCATGGAGGAATGGAGTTAACTTACACTTGACCCTGAGGTTACTTAAAATACCTTGAGGGTCATAGTTCCAATAAAAGATTTCTTGGAACTTGAATGTTGATAATTTGCTGATTACCTCTTTCAAAGCATATTTTCTATTGATTATGAAGGGGCCAATTTGACTTGTTAGCTTGAACTGTGCTTTATTTTTGGAGGCTATGAAGTTCACTGCATCTGCATTTAAAATCTATCTCAAGTACTCCAAAGCAAAAATTCTAGTAGTTAGAAACTTGGGTAATTTGTAAGGAGCCAAGAGTGCACCATATACTCTGATTTCTGTGTGATTTTTATACAAATACCAGTCTCCAACTTTACATTTGTCAGACAACTGTAAAATTATTTTGATTTCTTCATTAGTCCTTGGTGGCTCTGCTTTGTTCAACAAACTCATGGCAGGTTTAATAAACAAATCATTGAAGTCCCTGTAGTTGTATTCACTGTTGTTTTTCCTGAGTAGAGATGTCCAGAATATCACTGAAAGAGGTTTACCCTTCACATCCATCTTCTGTAATGCAATAGGAAAATTATCTTCTTGAGAAAATAGGAAGAGATATAACAGATATGATGAATATCTGAACACTCCTTCATCAGGTAATTTAATCAACTGATAATGCATATTATCAGCAATGAATTTGGCAAAGTTGAAGACCAGTTATGGTAGTTGTCTTGGAGACAAGGTAGAGAGGAAACCTAGGATGGAGGCATCTGTAAACTCATCATTAAAATAGCCTAGAATGAATGACATCATGGAAATAATTTGTCTAGAGCTCTCAGGGAAATCAAAAGTATCATAAGGTGGATTTACCTTAGGAAGGTTAACATGATTAGGCATGAAGTTTTGAAGGATCATAAACTTCCCAGGGAAATCCAGGTCTAAATACATTTGAGTCAAATCTTCAATTGACAATGATACTGCTTGTGGATCATGGCTTAGTTGGAGCATATCTTTCATGGCTTCCGCAGTTATGTAAAACAAGACCTCACTATCTTTGTTCACCATGCATCTTTGGTCAGGGATATAGTGCAACTGACACAACCTAATGAAATATTGAGTTGGATTTGTGATAGGAACCACATATTTAGGCAGGTTGGAGCCCCATAAAGGTATATCATTTGCCACTTTCTTCTCAAATTTTTCATGACACTAGCTATGTACTTCAAGTAAATCAAATTCTAAGGTAGCATCAGCAATTCTATCATCTAAATCAATCAAGGGACTGTTCTCTTCAAAGGTGACAGGTGGCTGCAACGGTCTGACTACTTCAGTGGAATCTGCAATTAGGACAGGAGTAGGTCTATCAATTTTTGAAGGTTTAGGATTTGGAAGCTTGTTGGAGGCAGGCTTCTGAGGTTTGGGACCTCCAGTCCTAGGGGTGACCTGATTTTTTGTCATTTTGAATGAAACTGAGCAAGATTAGACTGTTTACTCAACTCTTTTTGGAAACAGAAGGTCAATTAAGCTGCTTTTGGGAAAAATGCAGAATCTAGGCAAGGGTTTTATGATGAAAACGCATATTTTTAATATACAGAGGACTGGAAAGGGATTTCAATGGTTTTTTTTTGTAATTCAAATGGATTTCCACCGTAGAAATAGCTTTTGGATGATCAAAAACTCTTTAAAACTGAATTAGGAGGAAGTGGCAAATTCTAGGAAAATTTTGACAAGGTTTCCCCTATTTCTTCAAGGTTTGAGTATTTTCAGAGGAGTACTTTTGGCTTATATACTCAATTTGGTTTAATTTTGTTATTGGAAATTAAAATCTTGCAGGTCGGATTACGGAAAAATACCTTGAATAGGTATGGTTGCGGTCGAAGAGGGTTTCCAGGTTGTACCAGTCTTCAAATTGGTTGCAGTTGTTTGGTAGAAGGCACTGAGAGTATTCGGAGGTGAATTTCAGAGGATAAATGGCTTTTAAAATGATGAACTGATTCGAAAGCAGCTCTGAAATGGCGTCTGTGAATAATATCTGAGAGGGTGAAAGTGTAAATGCATGCAAACAATAAAAACTAAGGTTGAAACCTTAAGTTTTATCAATACACATGACATTTATTACAGGTTGAAATTAATGGCGGGAGCTGTTTTTGTATTTGAAGGCAAAACAAATAGTGGTTATCAAATTGCTTCTAGGCGGTAAACGGTTTTTCTCTTTTGCAATGCGATCTAGTAAAAATAAGACACGTAGCATATGGTGGTTTGGAGAAACAACTTTTATCGCAAATTTTTTTTCCAACTTCGCCCGATCACTTTTGTAATGCGATATGGGATCCACACTGTCGGATTTGATGGAGCGATGCGAACGACTGAGATGCATCTGGAAGCTGTGGGGGTATGGAAAGGTGGGACTCGAGTTAAATATTAGTCGTCGATCTAATAGGGATAATCAACGGTTATAGGCTAATGCGATGGAAATGGTGGGGAAGGGGGAATGATTTATCGGGTTTAGTTTAGACCGTAGGATTAAAGGGATTAGGATGATCGGAGTGTCGGGAACGAATGCGAAGATGCTTCGTTTTTTCAAATGAAATTTATGTATAAAAGCGGTTTATACATAGAATGGAAAAGTTATTAAAGGTTTATCAAACCAGGGTTTAGACTGTGATAAAATGATATGTATCGGGAAAATGGGATAAGGTTAAAGCTTTGACCATGGGTAAAGCTTATGAGGGGAAAGGTGAATAAACTCTTTTTCTTCGTTGTTTTATATACACAATGTGTAAATAAATTGCGCATTTTCAATATTATTTATATTATATAGTTTTAGATTTATCAAAGGTCTAAAACTATAGGGGAGAGGGGATATTTTATTATGGATAAGTTTCATGTCAAAGGGGTAATTTCGGGATGCTTTTCAACATGTGTTTAATATCTTTGACATAAAAAGTATATAATAAGAGGGTTTTGGGGATATTAAATAAAAGGGAGCTATATTAATATGACTAGGATATTTGATAGGGATTTAATAAAATATGTTAAGTGTTAATATGAAAAGGGACAATGAATACTCAAAATTCATAAATAAAACTAAGGAAAGTGAAAATTAAAGCAAAGCTTCATTATCATAACTTAATCACTTTTACTTAGGATATCATTTTTTTGAGGGTTTTATGTCTTGTAAAATGGAGGAAGTTAATCAAATGGGTATTTATGTAACATTTAAGTAAGAAAAGAGTTCTTACTTATGAAGTAAAATGGTGATGAGTGCATGAAGGGGTAAATGATTAAAATTTCAGGGATTAATATAGAAACTTAACATTTTCAACTAATCAGTCTTCGAGCCTTGGGTCTGGTCCCAACAGAAGTCAAGGGAATGCCTTGAGCCTTTTTGACTGACAGTCTAGAATATCAAATTGCTATGGGGAGGGGAAATTAGTTATTTATAGCCCGGTGAAATATATTTACAATGATGTCTCCCATCTTCTTCTACCTACCCAGTCATTATATTCTAACATTTTTTCCTTCTATTTTAATCAGGTGCATTTGGACTAGCAACCTTACAACATTTTATTCTTTTTGAAGGCAGTAAACTATCTAATTCTACACTTATTTCAACCAAGAATCTAGATTAAATTGTTGGATTCTTTTATTTTCTACCTAACTACTGAATTGTCATGATTAAACTGTATGATAATTCTTTTTTCACTATCTACAACATTTGAAATTGAAAGATGACAAGTCAAGATTAAATTGTTCAACTCATCACAGACTATGGCATTTATTGACACTCTGCCATAATCAACTGCAAAAGGTGAAAGTAGTGGCATTTAGATTTGCACACTTTCATGTTTTATTAATCTCTTTTCTTTTGGGGTATATTATTTTTTCTAAGTCCTTTGATTTTTCTTTTAGGAATTTTTACCCTCTTTTTTTATTTTTATTTTTTACATAATATGGGAAAATAACTTGCAGAAAGAAAATTTTGTACATATTTACAAGACATCCATCAGTCAAGTCAAAATTATGAATCCTATATTTATAGGTTACTAACATCGGCTTCACTTGGGGATGGAATTTCCTGGTGAAATGTCAAGAACTCTGAGATCAGTAGCCTTCATCTTTGACCTTGGTGATCCTGTAATTGTTTTATGTTTTCTGCAACAATTCATACTTATGATATTTTATACTGCAAAGCTTAGGGCCTTCTCTCCGGGCTTCAACTTTGTAGATAAAATCTCCAATCCAATCTACATACTTGCAATGAATATTTACAATGATAATGTAAATCAATCTAACTGTTGAGTGACTCTGAAGAATAGTAGTGTTTCAGCATCCTACCATTCACTGGTCCTTCTTGAAGTTCAGTTCCATCCAAATTCCTGATGAAAAAAGAATTGTTACCTCTGTAACCATATATCACATAGGGTCCTTACCATAGAAAGTCAAACTTTCCATGTTTTCCTTTATCCTCTCTCCGTGAATCCCATCTCAAAACTTGATCTCCTATGAAAAAATCATCTTCTTTAACCCTTTTATCAAAAATATTTTTGATTTTATCATGTAAAACTTGTGATTTTTCATAAACTTCTTCCCTAGTTTGTTGTAAATGTATGGTTTCATTGATTCTTCATTGAATATCATTTGTTTCCACCTGTGATTCCTGAATAATATTCATGACTGGAACACCCAAGGAAGAGGGGGAAACTACATCCATTCCATAGACAATCTGATAAGGTGAAGTTCCAATAGACTTCTTTGTGGTAAGCCTATTAGCCCATAAGGCATAGACTAGCTTTTTGTTCCAGGTCTTTTTGTTTTCTTGAAGTAATTTTTTGATGATATTTATTAAGCTTTTGTTTGATGATTCGGCTAAACCATTACCTTGGGGATAATATGAAGTGGAATGACCTAAGGTAATATGGTATTTATGGCAGAAAGAAATAATTTTCTTGGATTTGAATGCAGCTTCATTATCATTAATAATATTATGTGGGCATCCAAATCCTGACAAAATATTACTTTCTATAAATGAGATTATAACTGAATCAGTGGCTTGCCTAGTAGGAATGGCTTCTATCCACTTGATAAAGTAATCTATAGCAAATAAAATCCATTTATGTTGGCCTGAGAATGGAGGGTGGATTTCACCAATGAAGTCTAACCCCCATTGTTGAAATGGCTTTTCAACTGATATAGGCTTAAGAGGTAAGGGCAATAGTTTCTTTTTCCCTTCAAAAATTTGGCATTTGTGATAGGAGGTAACAAATGTTTTGACATCAGAAAATAAAGTTGGCCAGTAAAAACCAGCTCTCAGTATTTTGTCTGTTGTACTCTTCCAGTATAGGTGGCCTCCACAGTCACCTGCATGAAATTCCTCAAGAATTTTGTCAGCCTCAGATTTTAATAGACAATTTAGTAAAATCCCACTATTTTCTTTCCAGTAAAGTGCATTGTTTAAGATACAAAACCTCATTGCTTTCTGTTTGATGAATCTTGCTTTGGTTTTAGTTAACCTAGGAGGAGCTTGTAAATTTGTGAGTACAAAGATAATATCAGAGTACCATGGTGAGTCTAGATAGGCCTCATTGATCAATGGAGTCGCCATCTCCTCTTGGTCATCTATTTGTGCAATGAAATTTATATCTAAGGCATTACAATTAGATTCAACCATCAATCTGGCTAAACCTTGTCCTTTAATGAGCTTTGTTGGTTTGATTTCTAGATCGTACTCAAGGATAGTGTCAATCCACTTTCCTCTCCTATTATCAGGTCCATCTTGTGTCAGAATATCTTTGATTACAGCATTAGGGACATATGCAATGATGTGGGAATGGAGTCTGTAAACTCTGAGATCCTTTATAGCTTTAACTAGGGCTAAATCTTGATTTTCCATTATATTGTACTTTAGAGGTGCATCTCTAAGGGCTTTACTAAAAAATGCAATTGGTTGTTCAAAATCTTCATTGTTTTTCTGCAGAAGAACTGCAGCTATGGTATGTTCAGATGCAAAGAAAAATATTATGAAATCCTTTGTATAATCTGGGCTGATGAGGACTAGTGCTTTTGTCAAGGCCTGTTTTATGGATTCGAAAGAATTTTTGGCCTTTACTGTCCACTTTATTGCAAAGTCCTTTTTAAGCATATTTTTGAGTTCTTTTATGATTTCAGCCAGATTAGAGATAAATATTCTTTAAAATTTGATTTTACCCAAGAATGCTTGAAGTTCTTTTATGTTTCTTGGTGGTTGAATGTTCAAAATAGCTTCAATTATTGCAGGGTCTATTCTAATGCCTTCCTTGGAGATTATGTGACCTAACAGTTTTCCTTCTTCTAGTCCGAAAAGAGTCTTTTTAGGATTTAGGGATATACCATATTTTCTACACTTGATAAAGACTTGTCTCAGGTGATCTAAGTGTTCATCATTTGTTTTTGAAAAGATAGTAATATCATCAAGATAGATAACTAAAAATTCATGGATCTCCTTAGCAAAGGCAATATCCATGGCCCTCTGAAAAGTAGCTCCTGCATTTTTCAATCCAAAAGGCATTTTCACATACATGAAAGTGCCCCAAGGAGTGGTAAATGAAGTTTTAGTTTGATCATCTTTATGAACTAGAATTTGATTATAACCAAAGAAACCATCTAATAAATAAATTCTTGAAGAACCTACCACCCTCTTCAAAATATGATCCATTTTAGGCAAGGGGTAATTGTCTTTCAAGGAAGCTTTATTGAGATTCTAAAGTCTATACACAGTCGAATTTCTCCTGTTGTCTTTCTAGTGGGCACTAAATTAGAAACCCAATCAGAATACCCGACTGGTGCAATTATTTGTGCATCAAACATTCTTAATTAAAGGTAACAAAATTGGATTAATCCTTCTTAGTTTTTGTTGAAAAGGTTTTCTATTTTCTTTCAAAGGGATCTTATGTTGAATTATGTCTTTGTTTTAATTTTTTAGATCTTCGTAACCCCATGCACAAACATCCTGATATTCTTTCAAAAGTTCTATGTATTTAACCTTTTCTTCTGATGATAAGGACTTCGATAGTTTAATCATTTTTGGTTTTTCATTTGTTCCTAAGTTACACTCTTCTATATCAAGCCTGACTGGTTCCATTTTTGGCCTTTTGGGCACATCATTGGAATCAAACAAGTCTTCTAAGGGAGTTAAACCTCTGGGTAAAATGTTATGTTTTAAATCTATCAAATCTGGTTCATCTTCCATCATTTCCTCTATATATACTTTTTCCAAGTCATCTATGTCACTCTGAGTAAATATAGTAGGTCTATCAAAATTATGTACATCTAAATCATCTATTTGACAAAAATTTGAATCTATGTTACAAGGTGAATCTATATTACAATCATTATAAATTTGGCAATTCTGAAACTCTCGCTCATTGTTCAAAAAGTGATAGATTTGTTCATCTTCTGAGAAAATTTTCCAGTATTTTACATTATCTGGAACAATAGGTCTATGTTTGATTTCAGCATTGTATTTTTGTATTGGTGAAAATGGAAATTTGCAAGTGCTGGAAAAAGTTGCTAAACAATGGGCTTGCAGATTCTGTTTTCTAGGAATGATAGAAAACTTGCTTTCTAACAAATCCTCAACCAAATCATGTGTTGTGTCCCTGTATCTGGCTAATCTGGGATTTTGAACAGAGTATTCTGCGTTTATTTGCTTGATAACTAATTCTGAATCTCCCATGACCAATATTATTTGACCTCCCAATTTTCTAATGATTTGAAGAACTAAGATTAAAGCCTCATATTCAGCCATGTTATTGGTACACTTGAAGTTCAATCTAAAGGCACGTCCTTGGGAATGGCTAGTTTCAATGTTAGTGATCCATACACCAGCTCCAACTCCTGATTTATTCACTAATCCATCAAAATAAAAATTCCATAAAGCTTCATGACCAATGTAATCATCCATTATTTTAGGCTTTATATCAGTGAGTTCAGTTTGGTTATTATTATGATCAGAGTTACAGAGAATATAGGAATCAAGATCAGTAGGAGTTGAATAGATTGGGTAATTGGTAGGTCTCTCGGCACTACTAATCATGAACTTCATTAAGGTTTCTCTGTAAAGCTTTTTGGGTTGTCCAAATACCGAGATAGTGGCATAACTCATGTCAATTTGTAGAGATCCCTGCAACTTTGCTCCCCATGAGCGAGAAAGAAGCATGCCATACTTTGCCGGGATATCAGCTACCACAACGTCCATGATCATGCTTTTACCAGGATATTGGACCAAGTTTACACACAAATATTTAATAAATCCTATGTATTGGACTTTAGATTAATCGAATGAGAACAGATCTTTATATGGTCGGGTTATGTCTAGATTCAGGGTTTCCATTATTGCTCTGGGCATTAGATTATGGGAAGCTCCAGTATCTAGCATTGCATTGTGTAATATTTGATCATGTACAGTAAGAATTAAATAAAATGGAGGTACTAACCCATCTAAATGCTTACCATCTACATTTGGACCAAATATTAATTCAGGTCTATCATCACTCATATTAATTGTATCCTCATTTTCATTTACATTCAATGTTTCGGTAATAATAGATCTATACAAGTCATTTTTAGCTAATTCAACTAAGGGAACAACTATCTTCAACTTGGATATTTCAGATTGAATGTTAAATGTTGACTAAGATTTGATAGCTTGAATTATTTCATCTTTTGGAACTATTGTTTGGGATGATTTTTCTTGAGTTTCAGCAGTTTTTCCTTTAGCTTGAGATTTTATTTTATCTTTTGATTGAGTTTCCTAATTCCTACTATCTTTGATTAATTTTTCAGGAACAGTTTGAGTGTTAGCAGATGCTTTGTCATATTTAGAATTCTCAGCAGAAGATTTAGGATTTGATGATTTTGAGTCAGCTAGATTCTTTTTTGGATCAGTAACTGTTGTTGAATTGGTGGCCTTTGTGGTATTAGCCTTTTGGGCATATTTGGAGGATTGAGCCACCTCATCAGTGATATCTAACATCTATGGACTAGGTTGTTGTTTTTTAGGACTGGGTGGGTTCGAATTTTGTTTATTTTCTTTGGGAAGAATCTGCAAAAGTTTCATTTTTGGAGCCTCTATATTCTTTTTGTTTTGACTTTGTTGAGTTGGAGCATTGTTTTTTGTAGTAGGCTCATTTGTTTTCTTGCTCCTAAGGTTATATTGGCTGTGAATTTCATTGATTGTGAAGTCATAACCTTGCTTATAGTCAAAGGATTCACCAGATTCCACTTTGAACTGTTGTAGCTCAAAGAGTTCCTGATCCTCCTATGTGAGGAAAATTGTATTGCTTTCATCTATCCCCATAACTATGTTGATGTATTCCTCATCCTCAACATTGTTTTGAGAACTCTCAGCAAAGTTCTCTTGGAATGGGGGTCTAATGTTCTGATCTGGGGAGGGTTCTTTACCTTTCCCAGGATTGTTGTTTTTTCTGTAGTTGGGATTTTTGATTTGGGATTGATTATCCCATTGCGGTTTCCTTTCAATGTGGTCTAATCTCTCAACTAATTTTTCTAAATTTTTGTTAATAAAATCAAATTTACCATCTAAGCTTGAAGCTTCTTCTTTGATAGTGACCCTCCTCTCATTTCTAAGTCTGGCTTTTTTGGCAAGGATATTGATTTCTACACCAACAACATTTAGTAGCATTTGTTCTAGGGTATCTTCATCCCTTTCTCTAAGTTGATAGGCCATGTCTACATCAAAACAATCAAGGAATTTGAGTAGCACGGAATATGGAGTGGGTTTAAGGTCTGCAGAAATAGAATTGTAAATATTGTTGTATCTAGTGCAAAAATCTTGGACAGACTCATTGGGAGCTCTTTTAACAGCATCAAACTCAGATAATATTTGTAGGGGATTTTTCTTCTTTTCCCATTTATTTAGGAAAGCTCTATGAAATGCAGCTAATTCTGCTATACTACCAGCACCTAAATTTCTAAACCATGTTTTTACTTCTCCAGTTAAGCTTTGTGCAAACAACCTCATTCTGACATCAGACTCATCTATCTCATAAATTTCCCAAAAATCATTCATTCTGGTGATATGATGTTGTGCAGTAATTTGTGAATAATTATCAAATAAGGGGATATCCTTTTGGTAATTTTGAGGCATGTCATGGAGGTTTTGAGGTAAGAACAAGGGAGCATATCTAGATGCCATGGCTTGGATTTTTGCTAAACTGGGAGGTATAGTGGTAGTGGCAGGGATAGTGTTGGTTACAACAGTGGATGTGCTGAAGGCTGTACTTGAAGATCTTGGAAAAGGGGGTGAAAAATAAGTGGTATGGCTAGGGAATATAGATGAAATGCTTATGAAGCTAATGGGTGCAGTGGTAATGGTTGTAGTGGCCTTAGTAAATGATGGAAATACTACTTTAGGCTGCAAGGGCAGCTCAGGGATGAAGGGTTATGTGGATGAACTAACAGTGGATTGAGGATATGATGAATATATGATCCTAGGCTGCAAAGGTAACTCAGGACTAATAGACTCTGGGGGTGAACTGATAGTAGAATCTATAAATGAAGTGGCAGCATACAGAGTAGAATCTGCTGCTGGAAAGATGGTGGTTGATAATTGAGAAAATGGAGGTTTAAATTGAGACAAAAAATTGGCTAATTTAATAGCTTCATCAATGTCTTTAATTCATGTAACACTTACCCTCTCTACTGGACTTCGAATTTCAGTTTTGTTTGATTTTATAGGTGTTGAAATAACTTTTTGTTTCTCATTCACAAACGAAGTAAAAACAGGATCTATAACAGTTTCCTTTAAATCAGTTTCAGACTTGGTTCTAAATAATGATTTTTCAAACTGTAAATCAAATTCAATATCTGATAAGCTTACTAATTCTTTCGGTAAAGAATCAACCTTTCTTAGGGGTACTTCAGTTTCTGAACTAACAGTTTGTTTTTTCTTTTTTCCTGTCTAGTCTGGATTGTCTACTATATCTGCAGGGTTGGGATCAGGGTTGGATCTAGTATAATAGACTTTATTTGAAGCCAGAATGATTATTGTATAAATACCCACAACCTTAAACTTAACCTTAAAGTAGAAAATATATGTTTTAAAAATCTTCCTCTAAGTTTAAATTTAAAACTGGAGAGTGGTTAGTTCCCCAGTATGGTCGCCAGTATGTTATCACCCTAGTAATTCTTAGGTTGTGGGATTTTTGGTTTATAGTTAAAGAAAACCAAGGGTAACCAAGAACCACTTTTGAAATCTAGGATCTAGCCTTCCCAAATTCCGGAGAGGGATCTCTCCTCAAGATTTAGCTTGATTTTGTTAAAAGATTTTAGGCTAGCTATGATTGGACAATTGGTTTGTTTTGAAAGTTTGGTGGGAATAAAAGGTACTTCAATGTAAACCACAGAGGGATCTACCAGACCATTGAGCTATGGAGTCAACTTCTTGGCAAGCAGAGCTAGGAAATAAGGTCAAAAAATAAAATGTACTAAGGGCAGGGTAGATGACCTTCAAAGGGTTTGGAAATAGGAATTTTTGATGAAATGGAAAGATCTGAACAAAAGGGTAATGAAGAATCCTTAAGTTACAGAAATGAAGATGAAAGAAAGGTGTCAAACAGGGACTAAGAGAATTTAAGAATTCTTAAATCCAATTATCAGCAGAAAACATATCAATGAAAAACTAGTAAAAAACAGGGAGCTTTTTAACAATAATCTTGTTTAAGCTTTCCTATTCAACCATTCAAGATAGAAAACATATAAATGTATGTATGGAACTTAGAAAGAGAAACAGTGAAAACAGGAAAATACTTGACTTATCTGATCAGCACAAGAATCCTGAGTTATGATGTCTTTTAGTCTTAGTTCCAGTCTGCTTCTTTGCAAATCGACTCACACAAACTCCAATGTATTCAGCAAAAATGTCTATAGTAGTCTTGACAAATTTTATTCCACACTTAATACTTTAAAAAGATAAGTATTTATACAAAAATTATTACAAAATATCTTAGAGACATGTAGGAATATCTCTAGGAAAAAACAAAGATTATTACATAGAAAGAGGGATAGCTGCAAAACAAACTGGCAAGCTGTCCTTTTATCAAATAAAAAATAGGACTAATTATTTTAACTTCTTGCTTTGTTGTAGCTACTGAAAATGCTTGCTGGCATTTTGGAAAAAGATCTTTGGAAGATAACTTGAAAGATACTCTTGTTGGCAATATGATGCAGAGTGTTGTCCTTGATGGCAACCCACTGAATGAAGATGAAGACATGAGATTGTTGGCATGTGTTGTCCTTGATGGCAATACACCTGATGAAGTTATTCATGACTTGATGGACTTGGAAAATGATGTAAATCTGATGTGAAATGATGTTAGTTAGCAACATGATGCTAAGTGTTGTCATTGAATGGCAACCAACTTGATGAAGAAGATGGCAACTTACTTGATGAAGTTGTGCTTGATAGAATATGTTCTTGATGAAGTAAATCTGATGTATCTACAGTGAGTACAGAAGGGAATGAAGAAAGAAATTCAGTTTGTGCTAGATCTATGATAAAAAGAGTATGTCTCAAGACATACGCGGATTTTCCTAGGAGAAGTCGCGTATGCACGCGGGAAACAACGTTCCAAGTCACGTATGGGCAAAAGCGCTCAAAAAGTGAAAAACCAGGGGTAACCACCATGGTATTGACCCATTGTATTGGGTAATGTTTCGTCTAAATGACCCCGTCCAGGAATACCATCGAAGTAATGTAGTTTTGGGCTCATGGTATTGTTTTGGCTCATGGTATTGAAAAAGGGGTAAACCTATATAAAGAGAAGAAATTCATTGTGCAAATTTTGAGGGTGGGAGCAAGATGTCTGAGCTTGAATGAATACTTCTCTATGAAGTATATCTGCATGGAAAGGGTAAAGGTTTGATGATAGATCTGAATCTATGATGCACCTATGAAGAAATGATGAAGCAGGATTTCTAGATCTGAAATGTACTTGTACTTGCTAGATCTGTTTATGGAGTGATTAGATCTGTGATGAGGCGAACATCTGTCTGAAGTAAAGGGTTGAATCTGAACTGAATGTCTGATCTGAAGAAGTATGCAGCTCTGTAATGATTGAAGATCCATACGCTACTTCGCCGCAGAGGAAGCGTGTATATACGCGGCTTCGCTGAAGAAAAAGCGCGTATGCGCAGTGAAGTTTGTATAGATGTATACGCTGGTTGATGTGGACGGAAGCGCGTATATACGCGACATCAGTGAAAGGAAAGCGCGTATGCAAACTAGGGTTTGCTGAAGCATGGGGTATGAAATCTCTGATCTGATCTGCTCTGTTTTAGCTATCTGTTGTTGATGTTTGACTGTGCTTAAATGTATGGAGAGGGTCCAGTCTGAAAATATGATGAAACGTGGCCTACAAGTTGTGTTCTATTGAAGTTGTTGGATCCAGTGTGAAAATTGATGAAACGTGGTCCATATTGGTGCTGAGGGTTGTAGCCTTCAGTCAGGGGGTTGTAGCTCCCTTCTAGGAGAGGCTGGTAAACGAGTCAAGGGGTTGTAGCTCCCTTCCAGGTGAGGCTGGTAAACGAGATCAGGGGGTCGTAGCTCCCTTCCAGGAGAGGCTGGTAAACGAGTCAGGGGGTTGGAGCTCCCTTCCAGGAGAGGCTGGTAAACGAGCGCAGGTGGGTGCCTGCGTGCTGGTCAAGTCTGCGCCCGCACATATGTTGTAAGATGTTTTCTCTATAATAAAATATTGAAGGCTGAGCAACTGCAGCGGTGGTTTTCTCCCGACTTGGGTTTCCACCTAAAAATCCCGGTGTTCATGTGTGATGCTTTGTGTGATGGTTTATTCTGTTGTTACTGCACATGTTTTTTGTTAACTTAACATCAGATGATTGAATAGTGCAAAAGAACTAAGCTAATAATATCTGCATATTTAGATCTCTGCTAATACGCGAGTTGTATGAAGGATATCCGCGTATATACGCGAGTTTACTAAAGGAAAGTAGCGTATGGGTTTTGGAGAGTGAAAAAATAAAAAGTTTTGAATATGCTGTAAATACTGATTCACCCCCCCCTCTCAGTATTTTTCCCAGCAACTCTTTCCATTTCACATCCTTTAACCTGTGCTTTATCACTGAGACTCTTTACATTGTTTCTTTACTGTTTTACTGTTGTAAAATAAGCAATAATATGCAGTAAAAATAGCGTTTTGACTAATACTCTTCGACTTTGCTCCTTACCCTGATACACTTTGACTGCAAACCCTTATATCAAATCAGTGAATTCCTGCCATTCCTCTGCACTGGGAATTCTCATATTCTTCAATTTTCTGTAACTTTCATCTGCCTCTGTATACTTAGCAAGATTGGACTTGAAAATGAAAATATGTTTGATCTCATTTTGTAAAAATAACAAGTTTTCAAAATATTCCAAAATAACTTTACCAGTTGGAGACCCTTGTGGTAAAGGTTTGTTGACCTGCTCTTTGGCATAAGCCCTGATTTTGTTGTCATAATCTTTCTGTGCCATTAAATTTTCATTCAAGGCATGAATGTCTGGAAGGCCAGCTTGTGTTAGTACTGTGTATTTGGCCAAAAATCTTGTGATTTCCAAGTTCATGTCTTTGCATCTTTCCTTCAAATTATTCATCATATTCCTCTTATTCAGGACTTTTTTGATTTGTAATATGTTTTCAATCCTATCCTGCATTTTTAGCTCTTCAAGCTCTTCTTTGTTTTTTCTATTCAAAAAAGTAATTAGTTTCAAGGCTTGAGAAGGTTTGTCATCCAGTTCTTCTTTTGTCTTTTGAATTTCTATTTGTGCTGCTTTGAGTAAATCCTTCGGTTCATAGATAATTTGGATTGAAGGCCACTGTAAATGTATGCCTTGAATGATGTTGTTCCAAAGATAATTCTTGATATAAGATACCTGTTCACTAAGATTAATTTGTTGTTGTAGAATCTTTACCTGTTCCTGCAATCTGTTAGCTCTTTGATCATGTCCCTTGGATGTAATCAATGCATCTCTGTTTGATGTTTCAAGATTTCGAATGGTACCTTTCAAATTGATTATTTCTTTATCCTTTAGGGACATGTCTTCCATAGCCTTGAAAATGTCAGTTGTTCCACCTGTTTGATTTACTTGCGATGTAGATGATGAAGTGGCAGAAATATTTTTAGATGTAATTGACACTGCAGTTGCCAATACTCCTTTTGGTGCTAAATGTTCTGCCAATGTAGAGGGAACAGTTGTACTGATAGTTAGAATAACTGAGCGAATGGAGACTTTCTGTGTTTTTTTCAATGTTTCATTTTCTTTCATTAGAGTTTCTATTTGATTTTCCATCTCTTTAATCTGAGCTGACATCTTTAAAACTAGCTGCATAGTTTCATCCTTTTCTATTTTTTCCTGAAGAATTTCTTTAGCCTGTGGGTGCTCACTCTGTGGCAATTTGAGTTGCTTCCTCAAGGCAGCAATATCTTCATTCTTTTTCCTTATCAATTTCCTAGCAACTTCATTATTGGAGGGATCCACTCCAGTTTCTATCACCAAATCTTCTAAGGACTTGATCCTCAAATCCTTAGCATGTAGAGATGCTTTATATAATTTCATTTGAGTTTGAAAATTAGATACAGTATTTTGAAGCATGGTAGCACTCATGGTTTTTCTAACTACCTTTGAATACAGCATCTATGAAGCACTTCTATGAAACTTTATCTGGTCAAGTTCATGTATAGTATATGCATTTACTTCAAACTATGTTATCCTATAGTCTGTGGCTGACTTGGGATCTGTAACTACTGGCTGGAGAAAAGACATGATCATTTTATTTGTTGAGTAATCAAAGGCTGTCACAAGTCTATTTTTATCTCCTGGTTTTTCCTTCAGAAGTTTAGAATAAACCTCATTCTTAATTTCCTCATTATTTTCTCTAATCTGCTTGAAATTTTCCTGAATGTCAGAATCAGTTTCTTTTGTTGCTTTAGAGGAAGAGGGGGTTTCTATATTTATTTGTGTTTCAACCATTTCTTTGCCTTTTCCCTGTGAAAGTACCTACTCATTCTGAATTTCTCTAAGTGTTTCATTGACAATCATTGTGGCCTCATCATATGTTTACTGACCATTATTATCATCTATATCTATGACTCCTTCTTCTTCTATAGTAGTCATTCTAGCCTTCTTGTTGTAGACTATTTTAAATTTATTTTCAATAATTGTTTTTGCTAAATAGCCTTCTTATTTTCTAGGCCTTTTATTAGATACCTCTGTTTGTTGGCCAAATATAACCACCTGTGTACTGTCCATCTTCTTTTCCTGCAGGCTATCTGTTTGCATCTCCTAAATATCATCAATCAATGTGTTTGCAACCCATTCCATCTGATCAGCATACTTTTCAATAAGTGGCTTTGACTCATGGAGGAATGGAGTTAACTTACACTTGACCCTGAGGTTACTTAAAATACCTTGAGGGTCATAGTTCCAGTAAAAGCTTTCTTGGAACTTGAATGTTGATAATTTGTTGATTACCTCTTTCAAAGCATCTCTGCTATTGATTATGAAGGGGCCAATTTGACTTTTTAGCTTGAACTGTGCTTTATTTTTGGAGGCTATGAAGTTCACTGCATCTGCATTTCAAATCTGTCTCAAGTACTCCAAAGAAAAAATTCTAGTAGTTAGAAACTTGGATAATTTGTAAGGAGCCAAGAGGGCACCATATACTCTAATTTCTGTGTGATTTTTATACAAATACCAGTCTCCAACTTTACAGTTTTTAGACAACTTTAAAATTCTTTTGATTTCTTCATTAATCCTTGGTGGCTCTGCTTTGTTCAACAAACTCATGGCAGGTTTAATAAACAAATCATTGAAGTCCCTGTAGCTGTATTCACTGTTGTTTTTCCTGAGTAGAGATGTCCAGAATATCACTGAAAGAGGTTTACCCTCCACATCCATCTTCTGTAATGCAATAGGAAAATTATCTGCTTGAGAAAATAGGAAGAGATATAACAGATATGATGAATATCTGAACACTCCTTCATCAGGTAATTTAATCAGCTGATAATGCATATTATCAGCAATGAATTTGGCAAAGTTGAAGACCAATTCTGGCTGTTGTCCTGGAGACAAGTTAGAGAGGAAACCTATGATGGAGGCATCTGTAAAATAATCATTAACATAGCCTAAAATGAATGACAACATGGAAATAATTTGTCTAGAGCCCTCAAGGAAATCAAAAGTATCACAAGGTGGATTTACCTTAGGAAGGTTAACATGATTAGGCATGAAGTTTTGAAGGATCATAAACCTCCCAGGGAAATCCAGGTCTAAATACATTTGAGTCAAATATTCAATTGACAATGATACTGCTCATGGATCATGGCTTAGTTGGAGCATATCATTCATGGCTTTAGTAGTTATGTAAAACAAGACCTCACTATCTTTGTTCACCATGCATCTCTGGTTAGGGGTATAGCGCAACTGACACAAACTAATGAAATCTTGAGCTGGATGTGTGATAGGAACCACATATTTAGGTAGGTTGGAGCCCCATACAGGTATATCATTTGCCACTTTCTTCTCAAATTTTTCATAACACCAGCGATTTACTTCAAGTAAATCAAATTCTAAGGTAGCATCAGCAATTCTATAATCTAAATCAATTAAGGGACTGTTCTCTTCAGAGGTGACAGGTGGTTGTAACGGTCTGACTACTTCAGTGGAATCTGCAGTTAGGACAGGAGTAGGTTTATCAATTTTTGAAGGTTTAGGATTTGGAAGCTTGCTGGATGCAAGCTTCTAAGGTTTGGGACCCCCAGTCCTAGGGTTGACCTGCTTTTTTGTCATTTTGAATGAAACTGAGCAAGACTAGAGTGTTTTCTCAGCTCTTTTTGGAAACAGGAGGTCAATTAAGCTGCTTTTGGGAAAAAATCAGAATCTAGGCGAGGGTTTATGATGAAAACGCATATTTTGAATATACAGAGGACTGGAAAGGGATTTCAATGGTTTTTTTCGGTAATTTAAATGGATTTCCACCGTATAAATAGCTTTTGGATGATCAAAAACTCTTTAAAACTGAATTAGGAGGAAGTGGAAAATTCTGGGAAAATTTTGACAGGGTTTCCCCTATTTCTTCAAGGTTTGAGTATTTTCAGAGGAGTAATTTTGGCTTATACACTCAATTTGGTTTAATTTTGTTCTTGGAAATTAAAATCTTGTAGGTCGGATTACAGAAAAATACCTTGAATAGGTATGGTTGCAGTCGAAGAGGGTTTCCAGGTTGTACCAGTCTTCAAACTGGTTGCAACTGTTTGGTAGAAGGCACTGAGAGTATTCGGAGGTGAATTTAAAAGGAGAAATGGCGTCTATGAGTAATATCTGAGAGGGCGAAAGTGTAAATGCATGCAAACAATATAAACTAAGGTTGAAACCTTAAGTTTTATCAATACACATGACATTTATTACAGGTCGAAATTAATGGCGGGAGCGGTTTTGTATTTGAAGGCGAAACCATTAGTGGTTATCGCATTGTTGCTAGGCAGTAAACGGTTTTTCTCTTTTGCAATGCGATCCAGTGAAAATAAGACACGTAGCGGATGGTGGTTTGGAGAAGCAACTTTTATCGCAAAATTTTTTTCCAACTTCGCCAGATCACTTTTGTAATGCGATATGGGATCCGCACCGTCGGATTTGATGGAGCGATGTGAACGACAGAGATGCATCTGGAAGCTGCAGGGATATGGAAAGGTGGGACCCGAGTTAAATACTAGTTGTTGATCTAATAGGGATAATCAACGGTTACAGGCTAATGTGATGGAAATGGTGGGAGTGGGGGAATTATTTATCGGGTTTAGTTAAGACCATAGGATTAAAGGGATTAGGATGATCGGAGGGTCGGGAACGAATGCGAAGATGCTCTGTTTTTTTTAATGAAATTTATTTATAAAAGGGGTTTATACATAGAATGGGTAGGTTATTAAAGTTCTATCAAACCAGGGTTTAGACTGTGATAAAATGATATGTATCAGGAAAATGGGATAAGGTTAAAGCTTTGACCATGGGTAAATCTTATGAGGGGAAAGGTGAATAAACTCTTTTTCTTCGTTGTTTTATATACACAATGTGTAAATAAATTGTGCATTTTCAATATTATTTATATTATATAGTTTTAGATTTATCAAAGGTCTAAAACTATAGGGGAGAGGGGATATTTTATTATGGATAAGTTTCATGTCAAAGGGGTAATTTCGGGATGCTTTTCAACATGTGTTTAATATCTTTGACATAAAAAGTATATAATAAGAGGGTTTTGGGGGTATTAAATAAAAGGGAGCTATATTAATAGGACTAGGATAATTGATAGGGAGTTAATAAAATATGTTAAGTGTTAATATGAAAAGGGACAATGAATACTCAAAATTCATAAATAAAACTAAGGAAAGTGAAAATTAAAGCAAAGCTTCATTATCATAACTTAATCACTTTTACTTAGAATATCATTTTTTTGAGGGTTTTATGTCTTGTAAAATGGAGGAATTTAATCAAATGGGTATTTATGTAACATTTAAGTAAGAAAAGAGTTCTTACTTATGAATTAAAATGGTGATGAGTGCATGAAGGGGTAAATGATTAAAATTTCAGGGATTAATATAGAAACTTAACATTTTCAACTAATCAGTCTTCGAGCCTTGGGTCCGGTCCCAACAGAAGTCAAGGAAATGCCTTGAGCCTTTTTGACTAACAATCTAGAATATCAAATTGCTATGGGGAGGGGAAATTATTTATTTATAGCCCGGTGAAATATATTTACAATGATGTCTCCCATCTTCTTCTAACTACCAAATCATTATCTTCTAAAAAATTTTCCTTCTATTTTAATTAGGTTAATTTGGACTAGCAACCTTACAACATTTTATTATTTTTTAAGGCAGTAAACTATCTAATTCTACACTTATTTCAACCAAGAATCCAGATTAAATTGTTGGATTCTTTTATGTTCTACCTAACTACTGAATTGTCATAATTAAACTGTATGATAATTTTTTTTTCACTATCTACAACATTTGAAATTGAAAGATGACAAGTCAAGATTAAATTGTTCAACTCATCACAGACTATGGCATTTATTGACACTCTCCCATAATCAACTGCAAAAGGTAAAAGTAGTGGCATTTAGATTTGCACACTTTCATGTTTTATTCATCTCTTTTCTTTTGGGGTATATTATTTTTTCTAAGTCCTTTGATTTTTCTTTTAGGACTTTTTACCCTTTTTTTTTCTTTTTTTTTTAACATAATATGGGAAAATAACTTGCAGAAAGCAAATTTTATACATATTTACAAGACTACCATCAGTCAAGTCAAAATTATGAATCCTATATTTATAGGTTACTAACAAGCAAGAGAAAATTCGAATACCATAGAGGCAGGATCGGGTTGAAGGATAATCCCTATCTTGTTGAGAGAGAGTGTTGAGATTCAACAAGATGATGAGCTTAGTGAAAATTAAGCACCTTCACTAAGTGGAGCCCTCAGACTATTTTTAGGTGTATGTCTATTTTTAGACATGGTGAGCATATTCTATAAGTTGCAGGATGCTATTTGTATATGGTTGGTCAAATGTGAAAAATAGATGAGATTCTATCTTTAGAATATTGGGCGAAGTCTATTTATAGATCGCTAATCTAAAAATAGATGCATGTCAATTATTATTATCCCTAAATAATAATCCGACAATAAATATCAACTTATTCTCTTGGAGCACTTTATTTCAGTGAACAGATTTGGAAAATCAGTGGGCTGAAGGAATTACGCAATTCCTAAGGTGGTTGGTGACTCATGCATGGAGGACTCAGTTAGAACTGAAGTGGAAAAGTTGTGATAGAGTTGGAAGAGTATTTATGGGAGTTGTTATTCAGTTTAACTCAGTTAAGTGAGTTAAACTCAGTTGTGCTAGTTTTATCTAGTTCTAACTAAAGATACACAAGTGAGAGTTTAGTGAATTAATTATTTAATTAATTCACAACTAGAGACTCACTTGCAACTGAACAAATACAGCAATTAACTACTTGCATGTCAGTTCCAGTGGAGACCCATTGGAGAGATAGGTGAAAGGGTGAGATGGACTATCTGTTGTGACTATAATGATGCATTCAATTAATCTGACACACATTGGAGATTCCAATGAGGATTGCACAGTCAAGGCAAGGCTAATTCAAATTCATTCAGGGGTCTTCTTCAGCAGGGATTGCGTAGTGGAGGCAGGCTATCAGGAGGCAAGAAATTGGTGCATGGAGGTGCAAATTTCTGCAAGACAATGTGTAATGATTGTTGATTTTACTAAGAGCTTGATGTACTAATATTTGTATGATATTATCACATGATCCATTGATATACATAATATAGTATATTTGGGGTTTTTAGCTTTAAGCTTTCCCGTTAAACAACTGTGTTTATGTGAGATTGACTTTGTTTCACATGTGTTTGCAATTGGTGATTTAATTTCTGCAAAGAATTAAGTGGAAGGATTTTGTATTTAACATAAGGTTAATTTGTTAAATCATGGGAGTCTAGTAATACTATCAGTATTAATAAATTTCTACATAGCCTATGCATCCAATGGTCCGCAAACCATGGTTTGCGGAGTCTTGGTCTACCCTTGACCCATTACAATGCATTTGAGGCTTTTACCCACCCCAAAACCCCTGTGTTAGACTAAATAATACCAAAATATACAAAATTCGCAGCTTTAGGGGACCCTGCTCAAACAGGGAGGAAGATCAGGCACCTAGGGAATGGAGAGAGGCCCCCGGTGATGAAAAAGAGATAGAAATTGAGGGTCAGGATGCTAAAGGAAAGAAAGAGGAGGAACCAAATGGGGGGCATGTCTCTCCAAAAAAAATTCCCAAAATACATAACAACAGTTCCACATCCCATCCCAAAGCCAAACCTGAGCTCCTATTACAAATTCATTGAATAAGGAAGGATGATCCCTCAAAAGCTCACAGTTTCCCTGTTTTATGAGCTAGATAAAGAGAGAGCACACACACACCACTAGATGCAAGTTTCCAAAACTAAAAGTGCTCAATATGTAGGGATCATGGAGGAGAAAATCACTGAGATAGGGAGAAATTTAGATGATGTCGTACTTAGGTAAGCAGTTTTAAAGGAGAAGCTACAAGAGGCACAAGCAGAAAATGCAAGATTACAAGGCCAACTACAGCAGAAGGACAAGTAGATTTCCACCATGGAAGACCTCTGCATGTAGGAAATACAACACAAGCATCCCTCGAACTCTTATGCCATCTACCTGAAGGAACAGTGGCTGAAATTCAAGATCATAACACTAGCCTCATATGGGTCATTACCTTTCCAGAATTACATGCAATTTATTGATTTTTGCAACCAATCCAACATAGAGGATAAGGCCAAATTGGCATAATTTTATATGCATAATCTTATATTGTCTGATATAAACATTTGGGACCCTAACTCTAGGTTGGGGGATATGAAACTAATGGCCCTAGCCTCTTGGATGACCAATGAAGAGGCCAGGGCAGAGGAGGTCAAAAAGGTGATGAGAAGGGAAGGAAAATAACCTCTCCATATTAGGACAAAGCTATTCAAACCTAGAAGGGTCATAAAAAACCACCTAATGATAGAAAATTATGCCAACCTTGTAGGTAAATACCTCAACACCCAAGCACAAGCAATTTCACACTCTGATGACATTTCTAGACTATTGGGAGAAGAGTGTGTGATGGCAATTCAGAGAAGATGGAATGGCCTCCCTCTTAGTATAACAAACATGGAGTGTCATACTACAGAGAGATTGAGATTTTCCTTAGAAAGGGCACCTCTGTACAGGAGGGCCATGCAAACAATCAAGACCCAATGGCTTGGCTTAAAACTCATTCCACCTTTGTTGCTAGGATTGGGTGAAGGGAAAGACCAAGCTGAAGAAAACAAAGAATGGGAGGAAGAAGAAAAGAATGCAGGATTCTACCCTCCTGAGGGAACTCCTTCCATGATTCCTTGGGATGTCAGAAAGGTCACAAGGGCACTAAAAGAATTGAAGAAAGACAATTAAGTTTCTTAGAGGATGAGCAACCATTTGGTGGGGGTGATGATCAACACCATCATTAGGTACATTTTAAGGGGTTAATTATCACCTTTTTATCCTAATTATTCTCTCTTTCTCATATTTAATTGCATTATTGTCATATTTTTGTTAGTGTAGATGGTGTATTAAGGTTTGTCGTTCTTTGAAGGCATAATGTGGTTTAAATGTTCGAAAATCAAGAGAATACTCCAATTTCGAGGAAGATTGCACAATCAGGGCTTAAAGTAGACAGCAAGGAGTGATTTTAGGAGGGTTGACCACCTCCTTAACTCATACAGGCATAAATATATCCTCGAGATTCTCCTCCAACAACTAGAAATCAGAGGCAGCCAAGCAAATGGAAGATCAAGGGGAGCCAAGCTTCACTTCTCTAAAGTTCCAAGGGGACAAACCACCTAATTTTTAGGGATTTTTTGGTATCTACCCTTTAGGATAAATAGGGCAGAGAAAGAGCTCACCAGAATTCGATTTTTGGACGTAGTGATAGCACTCTTAGCTCTTGTAATAAACATTTCAGACTTTCATATGTTATGTACAAGACTGGTTATGAAATAAAATTAGTATTTGGTTTTTTCCACTGAGTTATTTTGAGGGAGTTGAGCTTGTGGGTTAGGGCTCAATCCATTGGCTTCAGTCTCTCTTATGTACTTGTGTTTAAATTCCATGTTTTTGTAGTTAGTCTCTTTAAATTTCATGTGTAGTAGTTAGTTTATCTACATTTCATGTTGTTGTAGTTAGTATATTTACATTTGATGTTTCAGTAGCATATAAGATATCAAAACTATGTGTTAAAGCCTCCCACTCTCACCTCTTCAATTGGAGCTTGAGGAGGGTAGATCTTCACCAGAGACCCAAAATTTCTTTTAGTTTATGATTTCTTGGAAAATTTAGATAGGTTACTTTGCTGATCATGGAAATGTTGTAGATGCAGAGTTACATAGGTAAATTTTATTTAAATTCAACTCATATTTTCCACCATTTTCATGATAGATTTGTCAATTATAAATGCATGAACATGTATTTGTCTTGCAGGTTTGAGTAAAGAAGTAGAGGAGGACTTCCCCAGCACCATCAGCTTTATTCTCTAACCCTCATCAACTAACTTCCAACCAAGTCGCCTTCAGCCCTGTTTTTTGGAAATCTCCCCCATAACATCGAGAGCCACCTTGGAGGTGAAAGAAAGGCTTTGAGAGAATTTTTGAGCTTGAACAAGGGGTTGGATACCCTTCATCCACATATATCCACCTTCATTCCACCTCTCCTACCCCTTTCCTCACCATTTTTGGCCTCAAACTACCCTCATCTTGTTTCCTGTAGTGTTTTAGGACATCATGTAACACTACAAGAGATGTCGTAGCAGTGCCAACCTCTCACTCCTTTATTCCAAAACCTCTCTTTTACCTTATCTAGGCTTGGCACAGCCTCCAAGACACCTTCAGCTCTAAAACCATGAGTCAGGGACCCTCTTAAGTCACCTCAATGCCTCCATATTTTACTACAAAATAGAGTTATTTAAAAGTGTAGTTAGCTCATTTATAGATGCATTGTTAAGCATAACAGTCAAGCATGAGATGGATAGATTTAAATTATTCATTTAGTTCAGCATGTGTGCCTAGATTAGTTTCCCTTTCTAGAAGTTCAATTCATCCATTTAAATCATGAATTCCACTTAGTTTAACTTCCTTTCTTGCATTAGCTTAAGTGTGAATTTCTCTTTCATGGAGATATCTAGATGAATCATTACGATCTAGAATAGATTATTTTATTTTTGATAGAGTAATGGTCATGAGTTATTTTAAGTCTTAGCTTTCATTCAGAAGTGTGATAGACTTCCTTTCATAGAAGTAACCATAGCATTAGTGCATGATTGTAGAACTGAGAATAGGATGGCATGATTAGAATTCATATCTTGTGCATATAGCACTGTCACCTCCAAGTTTGTACGAATCTCGGGTTCATAAAGTAAATTTTAGCCTCTAGGAGTTGCAGCACTCTTGGTGAAATACCAAGGCTCATCACGGCATACAGATATTGTTTCTCAAACTCCTGGTAAAGAATCACATGTTGTTGGTGATGTGATTTCTTCTACCAGCCAGCAGTCGATGAGTAAACCATCTGGTTCAACTATTATTGTCACTACTTAAAGCCCTCCTTCCACTCTTATGGCTTCCATTTCCAAGATCAATGTCATTCAATCATCCAAAGGAAAATATTCACAACCATGAAGTAAGAAGAAAGTAAAAGGTAAGAAAAATAAAGAAAATGCTTCGCAGGATAAAAAAAACAATCAAGCTCATGAAGAAAAGTAGAAACCTCATTACCCATGTCTGATATGAAATGAGGATAATTTCACTCGTGATTTTCCACACTGGGCCTAGGTGAATCAATTCCTTAAATCATCGGCTACGCCTGCTGTGTTGACAGGCTCATTTCCGAATCAGGATACCAATATGGTTTCTCGGGACCCCACTTCCTCTAACTCGTTTTTTATGCTTTCCTCTACTAAGCCCGAAAATTAACTTATGGTGGATACCAGAAGTAAGTACTATAATAATGTGAATCCTTTGAATGACCAGGCTACTGATCACCCTACTAGTTCGAATGCATCTCCATCGAATCCTACTCCAAATGTCATACATATTGAGTTAATGATTAAGCCTCCCAAGGGTGTTATCCATAAATTGACATTCAACCATCGTGCACGAGCTGCTCAAAGTTATAACATAGTTGAGGATCTAACTCAGGCTTGATTAACTATTTAAACTTTTGAGGTGTGGGAAAATTATCCCACTCCAAAGAAGGCTTTGCTTTCAACAATTAGTTGTATTTATCCTTCAGAATCCAAGCTAGTAGTTTCTAACCATGAGAACTATACATCTTGACTTCCGGCTCAATTAGCTTTCATGATCCAGATTGTTTTTCATGGTAAAAATATCCATCGTTCCATCATGGATGAACGAGCCTCAACCTGTATTATGTGTGTGTCCTGCTTGATCCGAAAAGACTATATTATTTTGTTGTGCTAAGTGTATTTTTAGTGATAAAACATGAGCATACTTGTCTCCATCGTTTGCTTAAGTATTGAGGATTTTAACCATGAAATATAAGTGATTTTAGTGAATTAGAAGCATGAAAATAAGCCTAAATAACATTGACCAGCAGTGTATGATAGAGAAATAAAACCACATATAACATTTACACAACAGGCATGATGAAGCAATCCACCCCTCCTGGGCTACATCTATTGGTCCAGCTCCTAATGGCATGTCCATCTTTTATTATTCTCAAAATTTTGCAAATACATGTGTTTACAGACCTCTAATGGTTGTTTTCTCTGCACCAATGGCTCCAGAATGCTCCAATTAGTCTAGATAGACTCTTCATTCACTCCATTTGGGTGAAAATTGACCCTACAAGTCATTTTCCCAATAACTCTTAAAAAACTTCCACCAATTTTGGTGCACTGCAGTTAACTGCAGTTAAAAATTACCAAAACCCTTAAATTTAGGGGTGCGCTCTAAATTCCCGCCAGTGAAAACCATAATATTTATTGTTAAGGGTAAGGGTGGCCACATGCGCACTCGCTAACCCTGTATGACCGTAACGGTCAGAGTTTAACACGCTGGAGAAACTGTGGCATGAAACCCCCATGTGATAGAGCTGACCGGTAGCGATAAATTTTGGAGTAATGGAATATCAGCAGATAAGTTTTAAACCAAGCAGATATCGCATGTGATATGGTTCCAATGGTTATGTTTGTTTCTACGGGTTACCAAACTATCAAAGTAACATTTGTCATTGCGCTTTGACATGTGAACACTTTGTGGGGCCACCGCCAGTCCCCAACCCCTGCACTATTTTTCATTAACATTGAAATAAAACCTTTGCACTATGATGGTTAAGACTCAAACGTAGCACAAATGGTTGTGGTGGGTGGTTGCTCCATGGGAGGTTACGGGGTCAAGCCCAATGGCCTTCATAAAATTTTAACACACTGTCTAGGGGACACGTGGCGGCCTCAGGGCTGGCCACATGTCACCCTCCCTTTGGTCCAGCAAATAAAATGTACAATTCAACACCCAATCACATAACGCCACTTGTCAGCCTCTGACTGGCTCTTAGAAAAGGAATATTCTTAGGAATATTCTTTTTTGCTGACTGTGCACCCTACATGCTAACTAGGCATCCCAGCCAACCCTGTCGCAAAATTTAGTTGTTTGGGAAATCGATCAGAATGTGGTATCTCCCTCATACGACATTTGTAAGATTCCCAAATGGGAAAACTCAACAATACATACATGAAAAACACATTTTCCGAAATATAAGCATTAACAGAAAAATGCAGCCCATGGATCCATTATATCTAACATTATATCAACCACATCTGAAAGGAAATCAGAAACAAATCACTTTTTCCTAGTTAAACAGGCCTCCCATGGCCAAAACAGCCCAAAAACACAGCAAACCCCAAGACTATTGCAAACAGAAATTACTGCAGAAAGTGGCAGCGCATTTATTTGAGGGTTTATACTCATAAATATAGATACATCACATATTTGATGATTTATTAATCAATAGAGCACAAAAACAGAGATCTAGTCTCATTTACATAGATCCAAGATGACCCAGCAAGGGTTTCTTGACAAAAATGATATACATGAAATATTTGCTAGAGATCTATGGTTGAATCACGCTGTATGGTTGAATCTCTACATAAAAATGGCTGATCATGCAAATAAATGGTTGTAGCTCCTTTTTCTAGCTTTTCTGAGAAAAGGTTGATCCTCCCCTTGGGAAACTAGCTCTCAAAACAAGGGATTAAACCCCTCCACTGCAATACCTTAAGAAATAACGCAGTTTCTGAAAGGGAATGCACTGTTTCTGAAGGTGACTGCTTGGCCTAACACCAAATAGTGTAAAATGTAGCACGGGATGCTTCCCTTAGATCCCTTAAACAAGTTCTCCAAGAAGAAGTGGGGAATTCTCGCATGAGAAAACCCTTTCACTAAACAGTGTAGCAAACTTAGCTAAATAGCCAAAGAATGCAAGAAGTCTAAATAGACTACATGCACAATATAATCTTCAATCATGCCCCATATGGCTTCCATTCCCTCCATTATATAGTTGTTGAGCTTCCTCACCAAGGGTCCTACCCAATTATGAGGTTGCTTCCATGCAAAGGCTCTTCCACCAAAATTATGTTGTCTCCATTATTCCCACTCATCTTTTTACAGCATTGTTTGATTTATTCAACCTTGACTTGATCTTCATGCATTGTCTCTTTTCACACCCAAGGTGTCTTCAATTTCACTTGCTGGATTGATCTTCATTCACACTGAGTTGTCTTTATTTAGGATCCACTCATAAAATAATTTTGTTGACTTGGTCAAACTTGACTTTGTCCACACATTTTAGACTCAGTTTACACATGAGGATGTTTGATCTAGTTATTAACATGGTCCCTTTTCACATTATGAGGGATTTTATGCCTACTTAAGAAACTTATGAGCCGTCTTGCCCATTTATTCATCTAACTAGATATCAAAAGCAAAATTAATATTCCTATTAGATGCATGCTAATTTAGGAATATTACAGTCTTCCCCTCCCAAAAGTTTCTTGTCCTCAAGCAACTGCAAGGGTGCTGCAAAATCTCCCCTCTTCCTCTTGGGGCCTCCACATCCAATAGTCTCCACCATTGCTTCAGATATTCTACAATAATTATGTCTCCCAATGGTTCCTCCCAAGTGTGTAAGTTGGCCTTTGGTGGATAAACCAAATGGATCTCATCATGAAATAATGGAAGATCTAGATGGAAACCTTATTTTTGATAAATGGGCTCCTCAAGATAGAAGTGATGACAATCATGGGGAACTTTATTACCAATGAAAGGCTCCCATCTCCATGCTATCATCCAAATGAATTGAATCACCTCCCAGCTTGGTAATTCATAGAAAATCTCCTCCCAAATGCTCATGAGAGGCATGTCCCAAGTGCTCCAAACAATCATATGGCCCACCTCATAAAGAAATAAGTGATATACTATAGTGGCCATATCATCTTCCATGCTCCCCTTGAAACATGTAGTGCAAAAAGTGTGGGAAATTACCTCCCCAAAGGACACATCCAACCAATGTATCTCTCCTCCAATCATGCTCCCAACAAATATAAGAACATCTTCAGCATATGTAATCATAATTGAAATCATGCTAGTTTCCATATGTAGTAAAGGAGAAGGGCAATGGTCTCTCATGTGCAACCAGTGCAGTTTTACTCCTAACTGCCATAGAATATGATATAACAAGTGTTCTTCCTCACACTTGTTTGTTGTCCCATCCTTCTTGTATGCTTGGAGATGGTGTATGATAGTTGGTGCTAATGAAGCACACCATGAAGAATGCAACATCTCCCCAAAATCTCTTAGGGAATGGTCAGCATATCCATTGCTCATGGCTCCAAGTATCCCATGAAGCCCATAAGAGAAAGTGCCCCCTCTTGGAGTAAAGCCCTATACATGAGTGTTAAGGAAATACTGGCATATAGTAGATACATCATGATGTTCAAAAATAAAAACCTTACTATACACTTGATTCAAATCAGTGAGGTAACTCATGGATGAGCTCCCTCTCACACCCAATGAATAATGAGGTAGCAATGATAACTCTTCCTAAGGGCTATGTTCCTCCTCAACCAGTAAATGATCTATGCACTTTCTCATATGAGAGTGCATCAACTTTCTAAAATATTCCCACATGAATCCCTCCAAGATAGTATGGTAGGCTTTAATAAATTCAGTGGGTTTAGAAAGCAAGATCTCATAGGCTGCATTAAGTAGTTTATATTTAAGCTTGGAGTCTCTAGCCAAATAGATCTGATCATGAGAATAAATAACTCCATAAACTACTTTATACCTCCCATTTATCACTTTCCCATCAAGAACCTTACATGTGAAGAGGTCCTTGTAATATTCCATCAAGAGTTGGGACTCCCAATAAGGATCTAGGCTCCCCAACAATGACAGTGCTGTAGAAATCTGAAATGCAGCCCCTGTCATAACATGGTGTTGAAGCCTAGAAAATCTCTGCTTCAAACATTGGGGAAAACCACCCGGTCGGGACCTTAAGATAGCTCCTTTTCCGTTTGGTATGGTGGCTCCGACTGGATTTAAAGGACCAGTTTTTTTATAACTAAATGGATTGGTTTGGATGAGTGGAAATGGGACTAAATTAACTGAAATAAAACTATCTAATTTAAACTAAATATTGGTAAAGAAATTCTAACACTAACCCGGGTAATTATATGTGAATACAACTTAAGATTGTTCCAATTTAACAATAACCATGAAAATGTATTATTATTTAAATTGAAATGTGCAGAAACAAATAAATATAACTCTGTTTAAGAAATTAAACAGAGTTGTATTAGCATATTGCATTCATCATTGTATACCATCTATATATACTTATGAAAGATAACGTTTCAATTATACTCAGAAATGATATATAAAAAGAAGCATTGTGAAAACAAATATATATTAATGATAGCAAATTTTAAAGCGAATATCATAAGACAAAAGAAATCAACAGTGAACGGATAGAAATACCTCATTCATCTTGAAGACTTTCAAATGAAATCTGATACTCTAATCCAGTAACTCTGATGCAAAATCAAATTCCAAGGTACAGAAATGCAACACTTCAAAGATAATTCCGCATAAAAATCACCAGATGTGATCCTTTTAAAAAATATATAAGACAATGGAGTACAGAAATGCAATCTCCAAGTCAAAAAATATTAAGATCCAGGACCCTTCTCTAAATGCATGAGAAGGGTTTAAATACTACTTAGCTAAATCTAAAAATATTCTTATTACAAAAATTATGGATTCGGTTCAATGACCGTCCTTTTCCTAGGCTAAAATATAGTAAAATTAAAACTAAATCTAACTATCTATGAACTTGATCTTTAAACTTGCAGCCATCTAGCATAGTTTTGAGAAGATGCGGTTGACCGACTTCAGAATTCAACTATCCTGAAAAGACAGAGTCGGCAAGTGTAGGCACAATATTCTCTGTAGCATTGATGATACAATTAAGCGCACTATTCTGACTGTGTGGCTTCACCAAGTACGCCCAGTATGAGTCCCAATTTAATCTTGTCAGCCCTTGAATTGATTTTGCTCTTTCTTCTGCCTTTTGCCTCCATTCTGTTTGCAGTTGATGTGCCTGTGGGAGATATCCTGGAACAATTTCTGGAATCAAATTAGCTTTGTGTAAATTATCATTTACACAATTCGTAAGAGTGTTTGCCGCTGTAGCCTCCTCCTCTGCTGCCTTCTCTTTGTGCATTTTCCTTTATTGGAGCTTTTTGGTCTGTTATTAATTTTGCAATTTCATCTTGATTTTTCTTCACCACTTTCTCATATCATACTTCAGCCAAAGTAGTTTCTTTTTTATAGTTTTGACCTTTCGCAATAGTTTTTCTCTGTGCCGAACATGCTTCACATCTTTTTTCTTGCTCAGCGTTAAGTGCCTTGAATTTGGTCAATGTTTCCTCATTTTGCCTTACAGTTATTTCAAGTCTCTTCAACTCCCAACTTTTCTCAAGAAGAGCTTTATGTTTCCCTAAGAACTCCTGACCTCTAATAGCTTCTTTAGTAACTTCTAAAAGCTCTATAGAGGATAATTTTGGCAAACTTACCTACCTTATCTTGTGGTAGAAATTGTGTCAAATTGCCAACTTGGACATTTGAACTTGTGAACAACGTCTAAAACATCCTTTTTTGGTATTGTCCACCCGTGCTTGTTTTTCTTCAATGGTTCATCTCTTTTGGTCCATTCCTGTGTGCATTCTGACAAATTCGCATGTTCTCTGGCAAATTCTTCCATAAATTGCTTATTATAAGTCGCATGAGGTTCCGGCAACTTATACATCAGCCTCACATCTTCCGTGGTGAATGACCCGATTAGCTCTTGAGATGGAGTTCTAAATTGCCTGTCTGAAATATCGGTGCTGTCTAGCACCCATTTCACCATGTCCGTATATGGGAGAATCCTCGGCCTTGCCGCTATCCTATGCAGAAATGAACAAGCCAGTTCTTTGAGGGTTGCTTCAGACGTATTACTAGAACCTGCTGTAGCCACAACTTTCATTACCACAGGATTTTATTCTTCTAACAGATTATACATTCCTTCCCAAGTGGATATACCGGCATCCTTATTACAAGCGGTGTCTGCGTACAGTGAAGCCATTTCTCTGTTTTCAGAATTCGAGCTCTTCTCCTTCTTACCCATAGTGTTTAGTGAAAGCTTTGTATAGACGTTTGCTCCTTCGTGCCTGCGTTTTACGAGTTAAATGAGAGTAATGGCATGAGAAAGGTGATGAGACTGTTTTAAATGTGAAGGCGGATGAAATATATTATTTTAATTGTGAAACGACTTTCAATCAAAACAAAATCTCATTTACCATTAATTGTCAATCCAATCATTTAATCTAATCATTAAAGCGCATAACAGATTTGATATATGGGAAGATTGCCTTTGGACAACGCGCCTTTATGAATCTGCGACATTGCAATCTGCGATTTGCTGCGCAATATCGCAATATCGCAATGTCGCAATATCGCAATAGCGCAATATCGCAAAATGAAACCATTGCAGTTATGTAAAATAGCGCAAAAGTGCAACTTACGTAATAGCGCAAAAGCGCACATCGCAAATCTCGCAAAAGCGCGAAATTGCAAACCGCGCAAAAGATATTCATTTAACTTTTCTGTTTTCTGCGCTATGCGATCTGCGACCAATATGTTTATTGTATAGGCTTTTTGGGATCGCATTATCGCAAAAGCACAAAATCGCATTTTCAGTTTTAAAAAGATATATACCATTTTGCGATGGATGCGCTATTTTGTTTAAAGACCAATTTTATTGTAATATATCATAAACTTAAGTGATTCTTAATGTTCTTCTAAGGGATTTCTCTAAGTTTATGATAGAAAGTTTTATTTGAAAAGGAAAACAAATCCTAGTTGATTTTTTGGATTTTTTAACTAAGGGTCCCCATTTATTTAGTATTATTACTAATATTAAATAAAAAGGGGGTTGTTGTTGGTCACAACAATTGGCGATTCACTGAAAGAAACAGTTATCTCTGGAAAAAAATAAAATGAACACTCTATCTTTAGTAAGTAAATATTTTTAAAGATAATGAAAACTATCTTAGGATAATTCAAATAAAATGTAACTATGAAAAAGAAATAAAAATCATTCACAATTTTCTTTCTAATTCCTTAAGAATAAAAACATTTTTGGGTTATCCCAAGCTTTGATTGGTGTTAATAATGAAGTAAGTGGGTTTTTCGAAGTTTTGGTTTTATAATATACTCTATTGCCATAGGTATTGCCTCTGTTGCCAGCAAACGTTCATAGTCTCGACAGGGTTACCTTTAAACCATTAACCATTCATTGTCCCATCCAACTAAAATTATGACTTTTTAAAAGATAAATTCATAAGATCTATTATCTCATGTTTTTGTCTTTTATTTATTTTTATTTTAAGAGCCATTGTTCTGGTTTGGCAGCCAATTAATAACAATGCCATTCACTAGTTATAATTAAACTGAACAAGCTGGCTCGTGATGAGACCCCTTGTCTTATATTTATAAGCCATTACCTTGTTTTGGTATGCAGTATTGGTAATGTCAGTTTTATTACTCCTTATGAACATGGTAAGTCGGCTCATAATGAGACCTCTTATCTCTTTAAATTTTCATATAATTTCTTAGAATTACATTCTAAAAAATCACAACTTAAATGGATGGGGTGAAATAGTTTTATCCTTAAGAATCAATGGATGACAATTTTCAGAGTTTTTTGAGTTCCAAAACTTTGAAATTTTTTTACTTTTACAGATAACCTTTCTCTGCTCAATAAACTTATGATGATTTACATTCTTCTCAAGTTTTCAAAAGATCATGCAAATGATTGGAATAATCTTTCAAAGTTTAACATCTTATTTTAAACTATCCAAAAACTGTGGTCACTACTCTAAAAATTCTTATTTACAAAAAATAAATATTTATAATATTCTTCTAAAGAAATTTTCTCAAATAGTAAACAGTCAATTAGAGACTCATTAACAACCTTTATTTGCAAAAACAAAAACAATCAAAACTCTGCAGAAAGTAATATGTACAGTTTAAGAAGGGGTTACCTCCTTATGAAAAGAATTTCTTCAAGATAAGCCCATTTACAGGAAGAGATTCTCTCTTACCTGTTAGATCTTGGAGTATGAATGTATTTGAGCCTATCTTCTCAACGATATGAAATGGACCAAGCCACATTTTCTAAAACTTGGTATGTTTGTCTTTTTCTTCGTGTGCTTTATCCCATTTCAGAACAAGATCACCAATTGACAAAAATTTTGAGCCGGTAGAACTTGCATCAAAAGAATATTTTACAAGCTGTTGATGTTTTTCATGAATAATTTTTGCTTTATCCCTATCTTCTTCTAGTTTAAGGATTTGATCATATCTCAATTGAATGGATGAAGAAGGATTTTCTTCAATAAATTGCACTAGGGCTAATGATGGAAGAGTTAAATTTGATGGTATCACAACTTCTTTTCCATAAACCAAATTGAAAGGTGAGGTCCCTATTGAAGCTTTTTCAGTGATACGATCAGCCCATAATGCAAAAATTAAAGACTTGTGCCAATTCTTTTGATTTTGATCAATGGTCCTTTTAATGATTTTGATAAGGTTTTTGTTAGTGGATTCAGCCAAACCATTACCTTGTGGATAATAATTTGCTGAATATTTTAATTTAAAACCTCTTTTGACTGCAAATTCTACTAAACTATTTCCAGAGAAGTAAGATGCATTATCAAAGACTAGAGCGTTAGGTACACCAAACCTGGTTATGATGAATTGATCTATGAAATCAATAATTGCATCAGAATTGGCTACCTTCAACGAGATTGCTTCTACCCATTTTGCAAAGTAATCAGTTGCAGTAAGGATGTACTTGTGCTGTTTGGAAGAATGAGGTACTATCTCACCAATAATGTCAAGCCCCCATTGTTCGAATGGTTGCTCAATAGTCACTGGTTGCAAAGGAAAAGTTGGCTTCCTTTGTCTTCCACTTGCAGTTTGACAAATTCTGCACTTCCTTACATAATCATGTGTATCTTTAAAAAGGGTAGGCCAGTAATAACCAGCACGAATTATTTTGTGAGCTATGGTATCACCTCCAAAATGACCTCCTGCTGGTCCTTCATGCAACTCCTGCAAAACCTTTTCAGCTTCAGTCTTTTCAAGACATCTTAATAAAATTGAATCATAATTTTTCCTAAATAACACATTATCAATGATCTCATATTTAATAGTATTTAACCTTAAAGCGTGTTTACTCTTATAGCTGAGATTAGTAGGAGCATACCCATTTTTCAAGTAATAGATAAGATCAGCATACTGAGATTCAGAATCTGTAACACTTATCTGACTTACTTGAATATCTTGATTTGGATCTTGATTTTCTGGTATGTTATGAGCTCCTGCCAATAATTATCTCAGAAAACCTTCCTGTCTTAGCAATCGGGACATTTTATATCAGATATCATATTCTTGCAAGATAAAGACCTAAGCAATTTCTTTCCTACTTCTTTGAATTAATAATTGCCTCACTAAGAGAATGGACAAATGATTTTTGTATGCTGGCAGAAAGGGTCTCAAAGTTTATTGATTAAACACACAAATGAAAGTATTGTTTTTCAACATCGAATACTCAAGCCTAACTCTTGCAGATTTGAGATGGTCGTACCTGGTGTCACTTTGATCATTGTTGTGTTAAAACATGCTGCATAGATTTTCCTGCAATAAAGTATACATAGTAAAATCTTTAGAAAATCCGGTATTCAATAAATAGTGTATTAATGATTGCTTGCTTGATTGCCTTAAAGGCTTGTTTCTCTTCATGCCCCCATTTGAATACTGAATTCTTCTTGATCATATTTTGCATAGGTAAAACAATTAAAGAAAAATCAGGAATGAATCTGTTAACAAAATTGATCTGTCCAAGAAATGATTGCATGGATTTTTTGTTATGAGGTAAAGAAATATCAGAAATTTCTTTCACTCTGTCTGGATCAATATATATACCATCTTTTGACACAACAAATCCTAAGAGTTTTCCCTCATTTAAAGCAAAGAAAGATTTCTTCGGATTTAAGGAAATACCAAACCTTCTACATCTTTCAAATATTTGCTTTAAATCATGTAGATGTTTGGCTCTCTTTTTTGAAAATACTGTTATGTCATCAAGATAAACAACAACTGATTTATTAATCAGACCTTTAAATGCTATGTCCATGGCTCTTTGAAAAGTTGCTCCTACATTTATTATACCAAAAGGCATTTTCTGATAAGCATAAGTTCCCCATTTTGTTCTGAAAGTTGTTTTCAATCTGTCATCTGGATGAACTAAAACTTTATTATAGCCTGAAAATCCATCGAGAAAGGACATAAGTTCAGAACCAGCTACCTTTTGAAGTATCTGTTCCATGGTTGGCAATGGGAAATTGTCTTTTAAACATGCCTTGTTTAAATTTCTGAAATCAATACAGATTCTTATATCACCATTCTTCTTCCTTACAAGTACCATATTGGAAACCCAATTAGAGTGCCTGACTGGAAAAATGATTTTGGCTTTCAAAAGTTTATTAAGTTCTGATTTGATTTGACTTTCGAGATTTGGATGGATCTTTCTCAACTTCTGTTGAATAGGTTTAATATCAGGAAGCATTGGAATCGTGTGTTGAATAACCGAAGTATCATACGTTTTTAGATCATCATAATTCCAAGCAAAAACGTTTTGATACTTGTTCAGAAGTTTAATGAACGCATTCCTTTCCTCTGGTGTTAAATTGAGTCCTAAGTTAACGTTTTGAGGTTTAGAATCAGAACCAAGATTTACTAATTCAAACTTCAAAGTGGAACTTTGAAGTTTAGCATTAGTGACTTTCTTGAATATGTCTTTAATATCATATAAATCCTCTAATTTAACAATAGATTTCGGAATGGGATTTTCATTATCTTTTGAAGAAATTTGTAAATCATGATCATCTTCGTTAATAATTTTCTCATCATATGATTTCTCTGAAGTCATGAAATTTAAAATATCTTGATCATGATAGAATACTCTCCAGTTTGTAACATTGTCTGGGACAGATGGACGAAAAATTAATTCTACAGAAAATCTATCAGGACTGCAATCTTCAGCAGGTAGGAGTTTAGATGCAACATTAGCTAACAAGTCAGCTGATGTATTCTGATTCCTAGGAATAGGAGAAATATTGAATGCTAAAAAAAGAGTGGTGAGATCTTGTACTAGGGTTTGATAGTGTTTAAGATGTCCTGAAAGGCAATGAATAGTATTCCTAACTTGTTTTATGACAATTTCGAAATCACCAAAGACTTTCAAGTATTTAACATCTAACCCTATAGCTTTATAAAGTCCTTGAACCAAGGCTTCATATTCTGCGGTATTGTTAGTACACTCAAATTCTAACCTACATGACAGCATGGTTTTCTCTCCATCTGGATCAATTAAGATGCATCCGGCTCCAGCTCCATCACTAGACTTTGATCCATCAAAATATAACGACCAAAATAAAGATTTATCTATTGGCTTATCTACAATTACATCAGAAATATTTACAATTCTAGAAGAATCAGATTGTGAAAAAATTTCTATTTGAGAAACAAAAGTATTTACAGAAAAAGGTGATTGAGGTGCTTCGAAGTTTCCAAGAAATGATTCAGCAGAATAACCTCCAAGAATATTGTTGTTGAATGCCACAAGCTCATTAGGTTGTTCGAATTCAGTGACAGTGTGCGTCATATGTTTTTCTCGTTCAATTTTGATTTGATTTGGTTTCCCTTTGTAGGGAAGCCACATATGTGAATAATCAGTTGAGATATAACCATTAAGTTTCGCAGACCAGTCCCTGCTTAAGATTAATCCATAGAATTAAGGAATATCAGCAATCAAAATATCAATTCTTTGGACAATCCTAGGATCAGAAGCTAATCTGATAGTAACTGAATTGATTTCTCCTACAACTTGAACTTTAGAGCGATCCAATTGAACAATATGAACTGCTGATTTCTGTGGTTCGGTATTCAATTTGGCACAGACAGAAGTAGGCATTATATTGTAGGAGGCTCCAGAATCAATCAAACAATTGTGCAGATTTTTATTGTACATCTCATAAGTCAAAAGAAAAGGAGGAGTTTGAGAATTTGACTTTTCTCCAATGAGCACTGTATCAGTAGCATCTACCTTATCTAGTGGCTTACCAGCTCCTCTAGCTGCTTTTGCAACTACACCGCTTGGTAAAGGAGCAATTGGTGTAGCGTTTAATTATTTCAATAGCAACTTTTGCTAGTGTTTTAGTTTGCTGAGTTCATGTAAGGAAATGTTGGCTTTGATCTTTTTCATGTCCTCGACAATGTTGTATTCCATAGGATCTGACACTACTAAAGTCTTTGTTGTTGATGTAGGAGGATTAGAAGGGGATGGCTGATTTTGAGTAGGTAATGGAGAAGTTTTCTTTACTGGGGATTTGTCTTTGGTACTTGGAGTTGTAATTTTCTTCTTAGGAACTGTTTGTACCGTTTCCGATATAGATTTACTCCTAGTACTTACAGGCATAGCTTCTTCACTATCAGAATTAGGGAGAATAAAATCCCACATTCCATTCAATTCAGCTATTTCTTCATTTTCATCTTCCTCATCTGATACTAGAGATGTATCTTCTTCTTCTTCCTCTTCTTATGATTCTGCATTAGAGATTGTATTAGGAGTTTTAGATTCAACTTGGTTTCTTCTGAAATTTCGGATTGGTTACTTGGTAGAAGTTTCAGCTACTTGTTTTTTAATTTCAACCATTTCATTTGACATGGTTTTAAGTACTTTCTGTAAACCTTCCATGTCGTATGGGTCTTTGGCCTTTTTCTTTGAATCATATTTGAAGCTGATTTTCTTTGATTTCCTTTCCTCGATAGCATTTTTCTTTTCTAGAGAAATAATTCGTTTTTCTACTGCAATAGCTTCTTTCATATTTTCGGCTAATGTAGGCTTTGCAGCTCTGTCTACGAAAATTGCTATGTTTGAGGGTAAGGCAGTTATGTACCATTCAATTCTGACTTGTTCACTGGGCTGTGAATCTGTGTGAATTTTGTTCAAGAGTTTGTTGAATCTAGCGTTGAATTCTTTAATGGGTTCTTTGGGTTCTATCTTCAAATTTGAGAGGTCATTGAGTAAAGTTGCTATTGATCGGTCATCTCCAAATTTGGTTAAAAAATGATCTGCAAAAATGGCCCAACTTGTTATGGATCCTGATGGTAATGAAAAGTACCATGATCCTACTACTCCTTGAAGAGTATAAGGGAATAGTCTGACTACAACATCTTCATGTGTGACTCCATTCAAATTTATAGCCAGCATAAAGTTATTGACATGTTCTTCAGCTTGAATGTTAAGATCTGGACTAAATTTTGGAAGCCATTTTCCAGGATTGTCTGGTAAATCATGTAAAGGTGCAACCATGTTGACTGCCCCTGGAGTAGCCCATGGTCTAACCATTATTGGAACAACTATTGGAGGAGTAGTAGAAACTGGTGGTGTTTGAATAGAAGTTGTTGGAATAGATGATGTTGAGATTGATGATGATTGAGCAGATGATGATTGAGGAGATGATGTGGAAACAATTATACTTTGTTGAGTTGGGATTTCGGAAACAGGTATTTGAATATTAGATGTTGAAATTATATCACTTACTGATTCCGATTGAGTTTTTCTTGTCTTGACTCTACTAGGTAAAGGAAATTCTTCGGAGAAATACCAAGTTTTTCACTTTGAAGCCTAGTAAGAGGTTTCGAAGAAATAAATTTTGAAGTTACACTACCTTCAGATATTTCAGACTCTTCAATTGATAATGAGAATCCTTTCAATTTATGGATTAAATCTTGTACTTCAGGAGACTCAGGAGATTTCTTGTCTGAATGTTTTGAGATTTTGGTAGTGGGTGTCTGAATATTTTTCTCAATTTCTTCTCTAGGATTTTGAATTTCAGAAGAAATTGAAGAAGTTGATGAGGGTGTTTTTCTCTCAGAATGGCCTGTGGATAAAGATTTACTTGCCATTCATAGCTCAGGCCCTCCTTCTAGCGCCAAAAATGTTGAAGCCTAGAAAATCTCTGCTTCAAACATTGGGGAAAACCACCCGGTCGGGACCTTAAGATAGCTCCTTTTCCGTTTGGTATGGTGGCTCCGACTGGATTTAAAGGACCAGTTTCCTTATAACTAAATGGATTGGTTTGGATGAGTGGAAATGGGACTAAATTAACTGAAATAAAACTATCTAATTTAAACTAAATACTGATAAAGAAATTCTAACACTAACCTGGGTAATTATATGTGAATACAACTTAAGATTGTTCCAATTTAACAATAACCATGAAAATGTATTATTATTTAAATTGAAATATGCAGAAACAAATAAAGATAACTTTGTTTAAGAAATTAAACAGAGTTGTATTATCATATTGCATTCATCATTGTATACCATCTATATATACTTATGAAAGATAATGTTTCAATTATACTCAGAAATGATATATAAAAGGAAGCGTTGTGAAAACAAATACACATATAAATGATAGCAATTTTAAAACGAATATCATAAGACAAAAGAAATCAACAGTGAACAGATAGAAATACCTTGTTCATCTTGAGGACTTTCAAATGCAATCTGATACTCTATCCAGTAACTATGATGCAAAATCAAATTCCAAGGTACATAAATGCAACACTTCAAAGATAATTCCGCATGAAAATCACCAGATGTGATCCTTTTTAAAAATATATAAGACAATGGAGTACAGAAATGCAATCTCCAAGTCAAAAAATATTAAGATCCAGGACCCCTTTCTAAATGCATGAGAAGGGTTTAAATACTACTTATCTAAATCTAAAAATAGTCTTATTACAAAAATTAAGGATTCGGTTCAATGACCGTCCTTTTCCTAGGCTAAAATACAGTAAAATTAAAACTAAATCTAACTATCTATGAACTTGATCTTTAAACTTGCAGACATCTAGCATAGTTTTGAGAAGATGCGGTTGACCGACTTCAGAATTCAACTGTCCTGAAAAGACAGAGTCGGCAAGCGTAGGCGCAATCTTCTCTGTAGCATTGATGATACAATTAAGCGCACTGTGCTGACTGTGTGGCTTCACCAAGTACGTCCAGTATGAGTCCCAATTTAATCTTGTCAGCCCTTGAATTGATTTTGCTCTTTCTTCTGCCTTTTGCCTCCATTCTGTTTGCAGTTGATGTGCCTGTGGGAGATATCCTGGAATAGTTTCTGGAATCAAATTAGCTTTGTGTAAATTATCATTTACACAATTCGTAAGAGTGTTTGCTGCTGTAGCCACCTCTGCTGCTGCCTTCTCTTTGTGCATTTTCCTTTATTGGAGCTTTTTGCTCTGTTATTAATTTTGCAATTTCATCTTGATTTTGCTTCACCATTTTCTCATATCATACTTCAGCCAAAGTAGTTTCTTTTTTATAGTTTTGACCTTTCGCAATAGTTTTTCTCTGTGCCGAACATGCTCCACATCTTTTTTCTTGCTCAGCGTTAAGTGCCTTGAATTTGGTCAATGTTTCCTCATTTTGACTTACAGTTATTTCAAGTCTCTTCAACTCCCGACTTTTCTCAAGAAGAGCTTTATGTTTCCCTGAGAACTCCTGACCTCCAACAGCTTCTTTAGTAACTTCTAAAAGCTCTATAGAGGATAATTTTGGCAAACTTACATACCTTATCTTGTGGTAGAAACTGTGTCAAATTGCCCACTTGGATATTTGAACTTGTGAACAGCGTCTAAAACATCCTTTTTTGGTACTGTCCACCCGTGTTTTTTTCTTCTTCAATGGTTCATCTCTTTTGGTCCATTCCTGTGTTCATTCTGACAAATTCGCATGTTCTCTAGCAAATTCTTCCATAAATTGCTTATTATAAGGCGCATGAGGTTTCGGCAACTTATACATCAGCCTCACATCTTCCGTGGTGAATGACCCGATTAGCTCTTGAGATGGAGTTCTAAATTGCCTGTCTGAAATATTGGTGCTGTCCAGCACCCATTTCACCATTTCCATATACGGGAGAATCCTCGGCCTTGCTGCTATCCTATGCAGAAATGAACAAGCCAGTTCTTTGAGGGTTGCTTCAGACATATTACTAGAACCTGCTGTAGCCGTAACTTTTAATACCACAGGATTTTCTTCCTCTAGAAAATTATACATTCCTTCCCAAGTGGATATACCGGCATTCTTATTGCAAGTGGTGTCTGCATATAGTGAAGCCATTTCTCTGTTTTCAGAATTCGAGCTCTTCTCCTTCTTACCCGTAATGTTTTGTGAAATCTTTGTATAGACGTTTGCTCCTTCGTGCCTGCGTTTTACGAGTTAAATGAGAGTAATGGCATGAGAAAGGTGATGAGACTGTTTTAAATGTGAAGGCGGATGAAATATATTATTTTAATCGTGAAACGACTTTCAATCAAAACAAAATCTCATTTACCATTAATTGTCAATCCAATCATTTAATCTAATCATTAAAGCGCATAACAGATTTGATATATGGGAAGATTGCCTTTGGACAACGCGCCTTTATGAATCTGCGACATTGCGATCTGCGATTTGCTACGCAATATCGCAATATCGCAATGTCGCAATATCGCAATATCTCAATATCGCAAAATGAAACCATCGCAATTATGTAAAATAGCGCAAAAGTGCAACTTGCGTAATAGCGCAAAAGCGCACATCACAAATCTCGCAAAAGCGCGAAATTGCAAACAGCGCAAAAGATATTCATTTAACTTTTATGTTTTCTGCGCTATGCGATCTGTGACCAATATGTTTATTGTATAGGCTTTTTGGGATCGCATTATCGCAAAAGCACAAAATCGCATTTTCAGTTTTAAAAAGATATATACCATTTTGCGATGGATGCGCTATTTTGTTTAAAGAACAATTTTATTGTAATCTATCATAAACTTAAGTGTTTCTTAATGTTCTTTTAAGGGATTTCTCTAAGTTTATGACAGAAAGTTTTATTTGAAAAGGAAAACAAATCCTAGTTGATTTTTTGGATTTTTTAACAAAGGGTCCCCATTTATTTAGTATTATTACTAATATTAAATAAAAAGGGGGGTTGTTGCTGGTCACAACACATGGCTCTCCTCTTTGACATGCTTGATGCCAAATTCACAT
>CM076577.1:1125687017-1125802722 GCA_034641835.2 Pinus albicaulis | reverse complement strand
GTTGGAGTACTATCAACTCTATTTTTCTACCCCTCTTGCAGTTGATCTTGCTCAAGACAAGATTGAAGCAGGTGGAATTCAACCTCTCCTTGAAAATTTTTTGCCTTCCAAAACCTCCTTTATTTGGCCCATGCATGCAAGAGTGTTGATATCCTCTTGCCATGTTCAAAAACATTCTTTGTGTGTGAGAATATCATTGGTTGTCCCAAAGATATGGAGTAGCCATTTGACATCATATCCATGTCACCATAGACTTCTGAATTCTCCCTTTTCAGTGCAAATAGCTGAGTGGGAGATAGCAATGTCCATTTCAGAAAATTGCTTACCTCTCCTTTGAACCCATAAAAGATTCTCTGCACTATGCTAGCTTCTCCCAAGGCTCCCTCCTTAGCCAAATATGAAAATGTTGCCCATAGTTGAGAGAACACTTTATTCTTCTTCCAATCAGGGGGTTTCCCTGGTGGAATGCCTCAATGCAAAGAGACATCAAGATATAGAGCAGGATTTATATGTGTGTGGGTTGATTTGCCCTTGCCTTCACTACACAAATCCTCCTACCTCCTTTGTACCTCAAACTTCTGAAATAGAGAGGGGTGTATGCTCCTCATCATATGATGCTTGCCCTCCCCTTTTTCTTCTTCTGTCTTCAATATCTCACCATTTGACAATGATGGCACATGTTGCACATGGATTGTTCCATGATCTCCATATGTGAGATTATTTGGAAATCCTTGCAAGAGTGCAAGAGTGTCTCCTCTTGGAGCAAGTGCTCCATCTTCCTCTTCATGAGGTAATGGATTTTCTCTTGATATGACTGTGTTGTTATCTCCAGCCTTCTCTTCCTCCTCATCAATAGTGGAAAATTCCTCATCAACAATAAGAGACCTTAGATCTTGGCCTTCCCTTGAAGGAGAAGTCTCCATGTCTTTCTCTTGAGAAGAAAGCTCATCATGCAATGGGGACTTTGCCCTTGGAAAGGTATACAATTTTTCATCCCCTTCAATGGTTTTCTGAAATTTAGTTGGATTTATAGATCCTTCCAACTCATGCAAAGGTTTTGTTTGTTTGGTTTGATATACCCCATAGAAGGTATTTCATAAAAAATTTCATCAAACCTTTCCACTACTCTTCTAATGAACTTTTCATAAATAGATGTATTTGCATTCTTTAAGGAAAAAGATTCAAACAACCACCAAGCATAAGCCTTAACCTCAAGATGCAGTGCTTCTACTTTAATGGCTTCCTTTTTTGAAACTTGATGTTGTTGCACATAGGTGTCTAGCTCCTTCACCCAAACCCTAGTTGGACATTTAGGTGATCCATCAAAAATAGATAGAAAGAATATACCCACACCATGTTGCTTGCTCCTTATGCTTCTTTCCTCCTTGATCTTTAAAAACCCTTGGAATTTCAAGTGATTTTTGAACCCCTTAGATTGAGCTTCATACTCTTGCAAATAATCACCAAGAGTCTCCTTCTTTGGCACTTCTTCTTTCTCCATCTCATTTGTCTTGAACATAAGGCTGGTAGAGCATTTTAAATCTGATGGTGTGGCTGGATACTCACACCCATAATATGAGGAATTAGATATTTCCTCATGTATAGATCTTGTAGATCTTGTTGAGGGATCTCCATGTTTTTCCCTCCTCATTTCTTTGATATCCTTTCTGAGGCCATGCAAAGTGTGTAGAAGAAGCTTTGAGAGCTTCCTCCCTCTAGAAAATAAGGATTTTCCTTGATCCCTTCTGCAGATCCTCTTCTTCTCATGAGAAGAATCCATCATGGTTGTAGTACACAGGCTGAGCCAAGATTAGAGCTCTGAAACCACTGTAATATTCCCAAATGGGAAAACTCAGCAATACATGCATGAAAAACGCATTTTTCATAAATGTAAGCATTAAAAAAAAAATTAGCCCATGGATCCATTAAATCTGACATTATATCAACCACATCTAAAAGGAAATAAGAAACAAATCACTTTTGCCTAGTTAAACAGGCCTCCCATGGCCAAAACGACCCAAAAACACAGCAAACCCCAAGACTACTGCAAACAGAAATTACTACGGAAAGTGACAGCGCTGTTATTTGAGGGTTTATAGTCATAAATATAGAGACAACACAGATATGATGACTTATTAATCAATAGAGCACAAAAACATAGATCTAGTCTCTTTTACATAAATCCAAGATGACCTGGCAAGGGTTTCTTGAAAAAAATGATATACATGAAATATTTGTTACAGATCTATGGATGAATCATGTTGTATGGATAAATATCTACATAAAAATGGTTGATCATGCAAAGAAATGGTTGTAGCCCCTTTTTCTAGCTTTCCCGGGAAAAGGCTGATCCTCCCCCTGGGAAACTAGCTCTCAAAACAATGGATTAAACCCCTCCACTGCAATACCTTAAGAAATAACGCAGTTTCTGAAAGGGATTGCATTGTTGCTGAAGTTGACTACTTGTCCTAACACCAGATAGTGGAAAATGTAGCACAGGATGCTTCCCTTAGATCCCTTAAACAAGTTCTCCAAGAAGAAGTGGGGAATTCCCGCATGAGAAAACCCTTGCATTAAACAGTGCAGCAAACTTAGCTAAATAGCCAAAGAATGCAAGAATTCTAAAAAAACCACATACACAATATAATCTTCAATCATTCCCCATATGGCTTCCATTCCCTCCATTATATAGTTGTTGAGCTTCCTCACCAAGGGTCCCACCCAATTATGAGGTTGCTTCCATACAAAGGCTCTTCCACCAAAATTACATTGTCTCCATTAGTCCCACTCATCTTTTTACAGTGTTGTTTGATCTAGTCAACCTTGACTTGATCTTCATGCATTCTCTCTCTTTTCACACCCAAGGTGTCTTCAATTTGACTAGCTGGATTGATCTTCATTCACACTGAGCTGTCTTTATTTAGGATCCACTCCTCATAAAATAATGTTGTTGACTTGGTCAAAAATGACTTTTTCCACACATTTTAGACTCTATTTACACGAGGATGTTTGATATAGTTATTAACATGATCCCTTTTCACATTATGAGGTATTTTATGCCTACTTAAGCAACTTACGAGCCTTCTTGCCCATTTATTCATCTAACTAGATATCAAAAGAAAAATTAATATTCCTATTAGTTGCATGCTAATTTAGGAATATTACAACATCGGTTTTTCGAATTAGAACGATGAGATCTACGCAACCATCCTGGTTTCAACCCAATCCTGTAACTTTCAATTTTGAGAAAAATTTATGAACTCATGATCACACCTCCCCATTGGGAAGCTTTTGGACCCCAAAAGACTTGATTACATGTTTAGTAGATGAGGGTACAGATCCCTCACCTTTCCAAGTTCCATCCACTTTTCCTTTCTTGGCTTACTTCCTTTGAGCCCAACTCGAAGGTAGTCAACACTTCCCCTCTTGGATGCTCTTATCCTCCTGTCAAGAATTGTATCTTCCTTGAGCTCATCCAGAAATTCTGAAAATATATCTTCAATAGAAGGCAGCTGAACATCACTTCCTTGATCATCGATCAAAGGTGGCTCATACAAACGTAAATTTTCAACATTAACAATTGAATACATTTGCATATATGATGGCAAGTCAAGTTGAAATGCATTTTTACCAACTTGCTTTATGATCTTGAATGGACAATAATGAATGGGTTTCAGCTTTTTACCTTCTCCTTGAATCCTTTCTTTGTTTATCTTCAACCATACCTTATCTCCTTCTTAAAACTTGTGATCAACTCTATGTTTGTCATGCCTCTCCTTGTATTTGCTTTGAATTCTCCCAAGTTTTTCTTGAACTTGTTGATGTATAATCTGAATTTTCTCAATGAAATTTTGAGCCTTGTCAATATCACTACGCCCATCGATTGCAACATCCTTCTCAAAGATGAAATCTATTGGATATTTTGGAAAATATCCAAAGCATACTTCAAAATGTGATGTATTTGTAGAAGAGTGCTTTGCCTGGTTGTAAGTGTGTTGAATGTAATGCAGTTGCTCATCGCACAACTTAGGATGTTTGCTGCAATATCCTCCCAATAGATGCACAACGGTTTTGTTCACCACCTCGGTTTTGCCATCAGTTTGCGGATGAAAAGTAGTACTCTTTTTCAAATTTGTGTCCACCATACTCGAAATATTGGACCAAAAATTCCCAATGAACCTCAAATCCCTGTCACTAACAATAGAATTTGGCAAACCATAATGAACCCATACATGTTGAAAATAAAGTTCAGCAGTTTGTTTAGTAGTAATGGTTTTCTTACATGGCATAAGTATATACATTTTATTGAATCTATCCACAACTACATAAAGATAATCATGTTGTTTTCTTGACATAGGTAGACCTCCAACAAATTCCATGGAGACACTCTCCCATGATGGTACCGGTAGTGTTGTGTACAACCCAAGCTTTCAATTACTAAGCTTTCTTGTTGCACACATATAACAACCTATTAGAAAACACGACACGCTATCTATCATGTGAGGCCAATAGCAATACCTATGTAGATGTGCCACTATTTTTCTTACCCCAAAGTGTCCAGCAATAAGAGATGAATGAGCTTCTCTCATGAAACGTAGCCTCTCTCCTTGTGGTATACACAGTTTTCCAAAATGAAACAGAAAATTTTTATGCATGTGATAATCATTTTCTTCAACTTGATTCTCTTCACTCAAACTAGCATACACATCTTGAAAATCAAAATCATGTGCATATTGTTCTATGTAACTTTCATGTACAATAGAATCATTTTTTAGTAAAGTAGAAGCACTTATAGTCGGTCTTGAAAGCATATCAGCAACTTTATTGAAAATACCTTTCTTGTACCTTATAACCAAGTTAAACTGTTGAAGAAATCCCACCCACCTGAAATGTCATTATTGCTGCAATTTTGTTTGCGACTGCAGGTACTATAATGGTTGGTGATCGGTATGTATAATCGTTTCTTTACCCATCAAGTAGTGTTTCCACTTCTTGACACTTTGTACCATAGCATACATTTCTTTGTCATCTGTAGGATAATTAGTTACAACATCATTGAATGTTTCAGAATGAAAAGCGATAGGCTTACCATGCTGCAAAAGTACTGCACCCATGGCATAATCACTAGAATCAATTTATATCTCGAATGGTTGTCTCAAATTCGATAATGCAAAAACTGGAGTTGAACTGATCTTGTCTTTTAAAGCTCCGAAAGCTTGCTTTTGTTTGCCTCCCCATTGGAAGCCTTTCATCACACTTGTCACTGCATGCATAGGAATTGCGATGGTAGAAAAGTTAGCAATAAACTTTCTCCAATACTGAGTTGCACCTAAAAAACTTCTTACCTCGGTCACTGTTTTGGGAGTGGGCCAATTCACAATGGCTTCCACTTTAGAGGGATAAATTCTCAATTCCCCTCCTCCTACAATGTGTTCCAAATAAACCAAAGAAGTCTTTCCAAACTCACACTTTGACATCTTAATAAACAATTTCTCTTTTCTCAAAACATCAAGCACTATATTCACTTGCAAGACATGTTCTTCTCTTGTTTTGCTGAAAATCAATATGTCATCTAAATACACAATCACAAATTCATCAAGAAATGGACGCAAAACACTATCCATAACACGCATGAAAGTCGCCGGTGCATTACACAAACCTAATGGCATAACCAACCACTCAAGGAGTCCTTGTTTGGTTTTGAATGCAGTTTTCCATACATCACTTTCTGCAATTCTTACTTGATGATATCCACTTCGTAAGTCTAACTTAGTGAAAAAAAAATTCTTCTTTTAGCTGATCAAGCAAATCATCTATCCTTGGGAGTGGGTATCGATTCTTTACCGTTATCTTGTTCAAAGCTCTGAAGTCTACACATATGCGCCATTCCCATCTTTCTTTGGAATCAAGACTATGGGTGAACCGTATGTCAAAGTGCTTGGCCTTATGAGCCCTTTGTCCATCATCTCCTTTATTTGCCTCTTTATTTTAGCATTCTCCATTATCGACATGCGATACATGCCGATGTTTGGAAGAGGACAATCTTGCTGCAACTGAATCTCATGTTAAATCTCCATTTTTGGAGGCAATCCTGTTGGCTCCTGAAACATCTCATGATGTGCATCAACTACATCATATAAATCTGATTTCAACTTAGGATCACAATACTCAAATTATTCATGATTAACATCATCTTTAGGTTTAATCATTAGAAGAACAAAATTCTTACTTGAATTTACTAGCCTCTTTACTTGTCCATCATTTACCATAGCAATGTTTTTCTTCTTGCGATGTGCTCTAACAATGTACTCCTTGCCATCTTTAAATAAATGGTATTTGTTCTCATGGCGATGGAAGATCAACTTCTTGTCATACAAGTAAGGACTCCCCAACACAATACCTATTATGTAAAGCAGAACCACATCTAATTCAATTGTGTCAACAAAATGTGCAATTATTGCAAACCGCAATATACACTTCTTTGAAACCTATAAATTTGAATCCTTACAAATCCAACCAAGTGGATATGGTTTTGGATGTGGTATGATCTCAAGATTAATTTTCTTGACCAAGTCTTCGGAGATTAAGTTTGCTTTTGACCCACTGTCAAACAATGTGTCAATCTTGGTATGTTTGGATATGACCCTCACATGAAACAGTTCAATTCTTTCTTCTTCATTTGGAGCATGCATGTGACAGTTTGATGTACTAGTACTGGGTTTAGTTTCAATTTCTTTCCCCTTCATGTTCTTCAATCCCATGGCTGTAATTTTAGATTCATCACCTGAATCCTCTCCTAAATCATGTTGAGTTGTAGCTGCAATTTTATGTATCCCTTTGTTTTTGAAGTACTTGGGCCTCTTTTCAGGATGTAATTTCCAACAATGATTTTCATTATGGCCTCCTTTTGAACAATTTTTACAAACCACTTTTTCTCCCTCTTTCTTAACAGATGCATTCTTTTTTCTTTTACCTTTTGAGTTCTTCTCTTTTTTTACCCTTAAAAGGTTTGTTCCTACCCTCATCAGAAAAAAATTTCCCTCTAGCTTCTAGATGTGTGGCCTGAACATGTACATAATCTATACTTGTGGGGTTAAACATGAGGATAGTATGTTTTAGGTAGCTATGTAAGCCTTCTATGTACTTGAGCAAAGTATCTTGGCTCTTCAAATATACCCCTACTAAGATAGCTCTTCTCCTAAATTCTTGGGTGTATTCTTGCACATTTTGTCCTTTTAATTGTCTAAATTTTTGTTAGTTCATTATGGCTTTCTGCATATGAGCTAATGGATAAAACTGTCATTTTATTGTAGAAATGAAATCAATCCATGATAGAATAATCTTACCATGCTTCTTGATCTCCTCCTTTATCTTGGCTTCCCACCAAACAAGTGTTTCACCTTCCATTCTCAATGAAGCAAATTGGATTTTGGTATCATCATCTTGAAGGTTATGGATTCTCAAATAGACCTCCAATTACCTAATCCAATTATCAAGAATTGCTGCATTGACTTCACCATTAAACATTAGCAATTCAAACTTAACATCAAGTTTTAGAAAATGACTTTTACCAGTGTTCTTTGACTTGTGCGACTGAAGTACTGAAAATGAAGTAGAGGATGATGATGATGAGGGTGAGGATGGTGACTTTCCACTGCCTCCATTTCCTCCATTTCCCTTCTTTGGCTTATCTTCATCATTGTGACCTCCTGATGATCTGTGTCCTTCCTTGTGAAGTTTGGATCCTTCTCCTTCTAGTTTCTCATTCCTTTCTTGATAAAGGATTCTAACCATCTCATTCAAGTCAAGAAATGCTTTCTTGAACACTCTTTATTCTTCTTTGGGATCAACTTCTTCATGGATTTCTTCTTCCTCTAGAGGCATGCTTAATGTTGATTCTTCTTCCTTAGGAGGTGAACTAGGTGGTGGAGATTGTGGCAATATTTCTCTCCTTTTTTGTGGCTCACTTTGATACCCTCTTGCTTCCACCAATTTTCCTTCTCCTCTCTTGAGCTTGAGCCTAGTAAGAATCTAACACTTGCAAACAATTAAACAAATATTTGCACAAGACAACACCAGAGAATAAACTCTAGCTCTGATACCAACCTGATCTGAAAGGAATGTATTAGTTTGTTGTGCTAAGTGTCTTTTCAGTGATAAAACATGTGCATACTTGTCTCCATAGTTTTCTTAAGTATTGAGGATTTTAACCATGAAATATAAGTGATTTTAGTAAATTAGAAGCACAAAAATAAGCATAAATAACACTGAACAACAGTGTATGACAGAGAAATAAAACCACACATAACATTTACACAGCAGGCATGATGAAGCAGTTCACCCCTCTTGGGCTAAATCTGTTGGTCCGGCTCCCAATGGCATGTTCATCTTTCATTATGATCAAAATATTTCAAATAAATATGTTTACAGGCCTCTAATGGTTGTTTTCTCTACACAAATGGCTCCAAAATGCTCCAATTAGTCTAGATAGACTCTTCATTCACTCCATTTGGGCGAAAATTGACACTCCCAGTCATTTTCCCAATAACTCCTAAAAAACCTCCACCAATTTTGGTGAACTGCACTTAACTGCAGTTAAAAATGGCCAAAACCCTTAAATTTAGGGGCACGCTCTAAATTCCCGCCAGCGCAAACCATAATATTTATTGTTAAGGGTAGGGGTGGCCACATGGTGCACCTGCTAACCCTGTATGACCGTAACGGTCAGAGTTTAACATGCCGGAGAAACCGTGGCATGAAACCCCCATGTGATAGGGCTGACAGATAGTGATAAATGTTGGAGTAATGGACTGTCGGCAGATAAGTTTTAAACCACGCGGAAATCCCATGTGATATGGTTCCAACGGTTATGTTTGTTGCTGCGGATACCAAACTACCAGAGTAACATTTTTCGTTGCAGTTTGACATGTGAACACTCCGTGGGGCCATAGGCGGGTTGGGACCACCAGCGGTCCCCAACCCCCGCACCATTTTTCATTAACATTGAAATAAAACCTTTGCACTATGATAGTTAAGAATAAAAGGTAGCACAGAAGGTTGTGGCAGATGGTTACTCCACGGGAGGTTGCAGGGTCAAGCCCGACGGCCTCCATAAAATTTTAACACATTGTCCAGGGGACACTTGGAGGCCTCAGGGTTGGCCACATGTCACCCTCCCATTGGTCCAGCAAATAAAACGTACAATTCAACACCTAATCACATAACGCCACTTGTCAGACTCTGACTTTCTCTGAGAAAAGTAATATTCTTAGGAATATTCATTTTTGCCGACTGTGCTCCCTGCATGCTAACTGGGCATCCCAGTCAACCCTGTCGCAAAATTTAGTTGTTTGGTAAATCGATCAGAATGCGATATCTCCCTCATACGACATCGGTTTTTCGAACTATTCACAGCGCTGGAATAAGAACGACGAGATCTACGCAACCATCCTGGTTTCAACCCAATCCTGTAACTTTCAATTTTGAGCAAAATGTATGAACTCCTGATCACTGCTAGAAGGCTTTTGGTTTTCCCTAATTAATTCAATCACCAAACACTTTGAAAACTATTGATGGAAGAACTTATAAACTTTTTGGATTTTGAATTATCTACAGGTAGAATTAGGCATCAATATTATATCAGTAGAAGTTAAAGTTATCGACAGCCCTTTAGATTATAATCTTCTATTGGGTTGTATGTGGGTCTATGCCATGATTGCGGTTGTTTCCACATACTTTATAATGATTGTTTTTCCTCATAAATGTGGTATCATAGCCATCGATCATCTCACTCTATTTTCCATTGATTCTTTAGTTACTGGAATTTTCCCTCTCGTGGGGGAAACCCCTCACCCATATCAACATGTTGGGGTTGGAATTCTTAAATATTCCTATCTCATGAGAACCTTTTCACTCCCTCCTCCCTTAATTCCCAACAAATATACTTTTTTTTCCTATATAAATATGATATCTTCTTGTACTACTCCAGTACCTTAACAATCTAATATCGAAAATTTTGGTGATTGTATACCGCTCATCCCCATTGAGCTTGAATACGAAACCATCTATTCATCTTGTACGACCTATTATGATCCTTCCTCTTCAATCCATTGGGTTGGTCATTATTTAGGTTATGGTATATCGTCTGATATTTTATATCATATGTTTTCCACCAATGAGAGCATCATGGAGATTATGATGCTTGATGATGCATCATGGGACGACCATTATCATCGTTCCTCCTTGCCAAATTCCTTTGAGGACAATATTAATTAATTTATCACCCCAATATCATTAAGTTATCTACAAAATTGGCATCCATGTATGATGTTGATTCTAAGAATAACTTATCGAACATTGAAGATACTATCCTTATTTACATTTCAATTAAACCTGGTATTGTCGAAAATCTACATATCAGTGCATCTTAATATCCTGATGAGGTCAATAATTATAAATCCTTATTCCGGGAATTTATAGATGTTTTTTCCTAGTCATATGAAGTAATTCATGTTATTTATATGAACATCATTGTGCATGAAATTAATATGCATCTTGATGCTAAACCAGTTCAGCAACACCTTCGCCCCGTTCATCCCAATAGTTTTTCATTATCAAAGCCAAATTTGAAAATATTATACGTGTTGGTTTCATCTATCCCATACCTTTAACTAATTGGGTGTCTAATATTGTTCTTGTCATGAAGAAATAGGGAAAAATCCACGTGTGTGTTGATTATCGGTACATCAATCCTGCTTGTCCGAAGGACAATTATTGCACGTCGTTCATCGAACAAATTGTTGATGATTGTGCCAGTTGTGAAATCTTTTCATTTATAGACGGTTTCTCCTGCTATAATGAAATAAACATTCTCCCAATGGACCAACATAAAACCACATTCATCTGTACCTAGGGAACATTTGCGTATAGAAAACTCCCCTTCAGATTAAATAATGTTGGGGATATGTTTCAGAAGGAAATTAATTATGCCTCCCACGAAATCAAACATATTGTGAAACCTTATTTGGATGATTTTTCTGCTCATTCATGACATCGGTTTGATCACCCGATGCATCTTAGAGCCATATTTTTATGATGTAAACATTATAACATTCGACTCAGTCTGCAAAAATTGGTTTTTTGTGTAAGTTCTGGTTTCTTGATTTTTTTTGTATCAAAACAAGGAATTCATATTGATCCATTAAAAGTTTAGATGATCATTGATCTGCCCGGTCCTTCTTCCCTCCTTTAGTGTAAATGACCCGAAGGGAAGGCTAAATTTCTTCAGAGGTTCATTCCAAACTATGTCGAACTAACCAAGGAATTACTCACTTGTTAAAGAAACGGGTTCCATTTCATTGGGATGACGATGATCAAAAAGTGTTTCATGCCTTGAAAGATGTATTGGGCTTCCTTGTTATGTCCCCCAGATTACCAACACGATTATTTCATGTATCTTGTCGCTGCAGTTACTACAATTAAAATGGTATTCATTCAGGAGGATGATTTAGGAACTCAACATCGTATTTATTACTTGAGTAAGAATCTCAACGATATCGATGTCAAGTACACCCATGTCAAAAAATTAGCTTTGGAGGTTATCTAATCTATCCAGAGATTTATCCATTACATATTAATCTTCAAAAATATAGTTTTTTAGGATTGTAGCCCCATGACCTAAATATTATCATGACATTTGATGGGGGGGAATATACTAAGTGGATTGTCATCCTATAAGAGTTCAATTTGGAATTCATCAAATCCAAGTTGAAGAAATCCCTAGTTTTTACAGAGGTAATTTTCCACCTTCTCGATTTTGAAATCGAAACAACATCTAGTGATTCTATTCCAGATGAGTCATTGTTATTAATCTCTTCATCTGACCTATGGTATGGAGAAATTATCATATATCTCTAGACCCAGAATTTTTGGTATGATACCTCTTGCTCTGACCAATGACATATCTGATATCAAGCCAAACACTATATTATAATCAACAACAATCATTATCACCGCGGTATCAATATGGCTTTACGAAGGTGTTTCACCCATGAGGAGGCCGAGAAAATATTAAATGAATTTCATTATGGGGCATGTGGTGGTCATTTGTCTAGATATGCCACTACACAGAAGATCCTACGTGCTGGTTAATTTCGGCCCACCATATTTTGCGACTGCATTCTCATCGTCCAAAAGTGTCATGCATGCCAGATATATGACCATAAGTTTCATGCTCCACCTACTCCTTTGCATCCTGTTATCTTCGTTTACCCTTTGTAAAAATGGGGCATTTATTTGATGACATGTAACCCTCACTTGGTCGAGGGGAATTGTTATATCATCATAGCGGTTCATTATTTTACCAAGTGGGTCGAGGCGATGCCTACATAAAATAATATTGGTGAACCAACTGCTCTATTTTTATTCAACCATGTCATTGCGCGGTTTGGTGTTCCACAAGTTTTGGTTATGGACCATGGAAAGCCTTTTCGCAATCACATGATTTCTGAACTGACTTCCAAGCCGGGACTTTCCCATCAAAGTTCCACTCCCTACTACCCTATGGAAAACGAGAAAGTTTAGGCAATCAATAAAGTTCTCAAAACATTGCTTCAACGTATGATAGGGGTCCATAAATCAAACTGACATCTTATTCTTTACGCGGCCTTCTGGTCGTACCTAACCTCTATAAGGACTGATACCAGATTCACACCATTAAAATTATTTTATGTCCTAGAATAAATCCTTCTGATTGAATGTGAAATTCCATCCCTCAAACTTGTTTTCGAACAGCTCCCTGCCACTTCTACAGAAGAGGAACATCTCTCACATCTTAAATGGTTAGATGAAACCTGGTGTAATGCCACAATGGCTAATGAATCCCATAAGAAATGTATCATGGTAAAATATGACAATAGTTTCAAGCCTTATGTCTTCTCAGAAGAAGACCTTGTTTTGTTATATGATCAAGAGTCTGATAAATTAGGATCAGGGAAGTTCGAGCCAATGTGGTTGGGTCCATATATTGTCAAACGTGTTCTTTCTAAAGGGGCCTATGAGCTAGCTGATTTCGATGGAGTTCCCTTGGCGTAACCTAGGAATAGTTTTTACCTTAAGAAATATTATGCTTGAGTTTTGGCGTAGTGCACTGTGTACATACTATATATATATATATATATATATGTGTGTGTGTGTGTGTGTGTGTGTGTGTGTGTGTGTGTGATTGAGTGTGTTTGTAGTGTGTTACCTTCATAGTTTCCTAGGTTTATGTTAATCATGTTTACATTTGGTTTGTAGATGTCATCATCCCTCGAACCATATGTTTTTTATCATGATGGTTCTAGTCGTAGTACTCATAATCTCTCTTCCGGATTTTGGGATATATATGCTCCAAATGTCGAGCTAGTGAGTTTACGAGGTATTTGTACCGGTCGCTCTATGAACAATATCATTGAATATAGTGCAGTGGTCGAAATATTCACTGATGTTATTTCCCATGGTATCCACCATATAGTTATCAGCATCGACTCACTACTTGTAGTACTACAATTGATTGATATCTTTTCGGTTAAAAGTCCAACTATGTTTTGTATGTTCATGAGGGTTCACCTTCTGGAAAGATATTATGATTTTATCCAGTATCAACATATTTCTAGAAATCTAAATACATTGACAAATGCACTGGCTATTCATGTTTTAAAAAGGCATTTGCGACACATGTAAATTAATTAAATACATGTCACAACACATTGAAAGGAATAATAGAACCACAAGAACATTGAAGACATATATATATATATATATATATATATATATATATATATATATATATATATATATCAAATTTTTGGTTTTACAAAATTTGTGCCCGAGACACATGTCGCCACATGGCCTAAAATATACATGTAGTCAAAATATTTCTATAAGACTCCTAGTAGATTAATCATAGTGCTCATGTTAGTCTTCCACTGCGTGAGCCATTTTTCACAATAGTTGACTGATACGGCCAAGCACACCAATAGTATGTCGTTGCAGTCTCATAGGGAGCTTGTTGACCCTAGTCTCATCTATGACATGAGTAAAGCCCTCTATGCGATACTCAATCTATGCAAGGATCTCTGCCACATTGATATCTTGTAGAACCTCTCGCCCTGTTCCAGCAATCTGTACTGATGTTGGTGTCTATTGTGGTTCTCCTACACGATGAAGATAAGAAGAACCCACAAGTTGAACAGATCTAATATCTACGTGTGTATAAACCAATAGTTTAGTCTCATATACAACAAAATAAAATAAAACAAAAGATTTTGAAATTTTAAATACAAATATGGTTAAAATTATTTACCTATGGCATCCCATCGCTCACTATCAGGAAGCATGAGCTTCGGGTCTCTATGGAAATCCATCCTTGTATATGGATAGTATTATATCTTAATGAATTTCATGCGTAGCCACCTGAAGAAGACATGTGTGAAGCTCATCGACGATGAACCTACATGTCTAGACATGAGATCCACCCATCTCCTCATTAGTGGGACTCTCAGATCTACAGGCTCGAGCATGATATGTTATGGCCTGAGCAATGGATTTCACTCTAAGGAAAAAGAAACCAAAATTGAACCATAGCCAAAAGTATTTAAGCATCCATATTTTGCCTTATTCATTTGCTCCTTCATGTTTACCAGTACCCGTTCACTTCAGTTGAATAGAGCATACTGCATATGTGACTTATTCACCACATGAAGAGATGCATTGCTGGCCAATATGACAATAATGAACAGGATCGTTCTTAGAGGAAAAGAGACTACATCCTTGACGTCAATGTTTCCATCCTTAGTTAGTTGGGTTCTTGATCGACAATGTGCATTGAAATAATCTTTAATTGTCTCTCCACCACTGCTTGAACTAGATAAAGATACGGGGGCATCTCACCTTGATAAAATGGTCAAGAAATATATATCCTCTACCTGTATTTCCAGTGTATGTGCACAAAGTCTGAATGCATGTGCTTCAACATCCCATGCATGGACAAGATACCTCAATAATTCTATTTTTTTCCTCATGCCAAGAATAAAAAAGAATTTTAAGAGTCCACAATCTCCTAAAGCCTAGATTGTGGTATGATCATTAGATGTAGTTAAATATTGTTCTTCATTTTCTCATTACCTCCATATCAAGTCCATTATTTCTAGTAGACACCTGAAACATCATAAGAAGGATCATTAGAATGAATTTCATGCAAAAAACCAGAGGAATTTTGAGGCAAAGAAGCAAATCAAAATTGGTAATTGTGCCAAATGCACCCTCCTAAGGGTAGATAATGCATTGCAGAGATTCTCCCAGTTTATTTTTCTCTTACAAGTTATAGAATTATTTCGGTAGTAATCGCATACAATGGAACATTTTCATGTGATTACTACATGTGATTACTACCGAAAGAATTCTATAACTTGTACGATGGATCACAGAAGCAAAAATTCTAAAAAAAATATTTTTCTCTTATTCAACGCACCTTTCACCCTTCTTGGGGTGAGTTGGACCTAGGGCAAAGAATTAAAGCCATAGGTCCCTCAAAACCTTGAAAATGTGCATGAAATAACAAAATGGAACCATGAAAGGAAAGAGAAAGGTTCTAGCTCCTAGCTGGAAGTGAAGGCACTTGAAATGATCCACTGGATTGGTCATAATCAGTTGCAGAAGATTGGGAGGAAAAGCACTCAAAGCTCACTCTCCAAGAGGTAAATGTGAAATTTTACTAATGACTTACCATTTGCCCATTTTATGGTCATTTTCAATATTAATTTGTTAATTTGTTAATGTTACCTAAATATGACTCAATTTTATCATGGAACAGGTATTTTTAATTTTCGATGGTGCTTTGAAGTAGGATGATAGTTGTTTTAATGGATTTGACGATGTATGGATTGAAACAAGTCATTTTGACCAGGAAGCATACTTTTATCACTTCTTAGAGCTTTGTAAACCTATGAAAAAAGAACACCCTGGAGTCCTCTTTTAGCTCTTTTTAGACTCCCTAAACATGAAAATATTGTCGAGCACTTATCTTTTTGAACTCGTTAAAGTAAATGAAAAGATGTATACTCAGTATAATTTTAACCCTTTTTCCGAACTGGGATGGAATATTTATGAAAAAGGAATACCTTAGTTGAACATGGCTAAGAGGTTATATTGAGTATTGTTTTCTACCTTTTCAAACTCAAGAGACTATCTACGAAAAGGAACATTTGGATTTTTATTTTTCTCCTCTTTATCAAGGTCTCTAAACATGAAAAAGGAGTTGAGTTAGACCTTCGTTGGACTCGTTAAAACATCAAACAACGATGGACTCATCAAAAATGATAGGACCAAACCACTCCTTATAAGTGTTCGTTAAATATACTCTGAGGGATTCATCCAAAGGATGAACTTACAGATCAAGCATATGTTATCCTCCTCAATTTTGTTAAAAAATAAAGAGGTATTAAAAAGAAATGGTTGAGGAAATTGTGAAAATGGCATATCCCACCTATTAATGCCAATGAGTCGCTCTTGAACATGACACTCTTCCACTTCATATTCGTGGTTTTTGGGTTGGGGAATTCTCTTGTCTTTTGGTTCATCATACCATTTCAAAGCCTCTGCTTTCGGTTTTGGATTAATGATGCCGACTCCATTCAGTGTCGTCGATGTGTTCAAGAGAAGTCACCCAGTTGACATATTCTATGATACTCTTAAGCCTTCATTCCATGATTGTTATTCCCGAACCAGTTCCACATCAATATGATTTTGTCTCAAATCATGATACTTGTTTTGTGTCATTGATGGGAGATACATCAAGGACCTCCTGTGATAGGTCGCTTCCTATTGACATTGGCTCATTATCCAGGAAGTTGACTTAGAAAATATTCCTTAAGTACCTTTGGAATTGTATACATCAATGAAAAGTTTCCTCACTCTCGGCAACAGTTTTATATCATTGGCCTTTGTCCAATATATTCTCTATGTTGTTCAACTTCAACTCATTCATTCAAACCATACATATTGTATTGTTGTACCTTGAGAGCCATTAACATCATCAATTGTTTCTCTCGCATCTGTTAACGGATTAAATCATTGGTCACTAATCAGATGGTGTCTCTTGTGTTCAACTTCAGCTCACTAATTCACATGGTTAGACGCGTACAATGGATGATCGAGTGAACAAGATCGAAGAGCCCAGATCTAGTTCAATCCATCCAGGTTGTGATTTTAGGATTAATGCAATATTAAAAAACATGATCATTATAATCATACATTCATCCAATCATGGATCCACATTTTTTAATCAATGGACATGACTTCTTTATCATTGTACATGTAATGTTAACGTTTCTTCTAAGCATGGGTATGCATCCCTTAGCAAAGATATCATGATGAAAATGTATTGTAATAGATGATTATCCAACCAGTTGTTCTTAATCTGAACTTGTCACAAGGTAAAGCACTCAATTCATCAGTTTTCATTTCTGACTTTGTGCTTTACGGGGGAATCTGTTATAGACCATTTTATCGCATCTGGTTAATAGGCCTACAGACTGGATCAATCAACATCCATGAAAACCTTGTCATCATCCCTACACAAATCCCTAAGAATGACTCTACCAAATCCATATATTATCTTTATTGCTTCATTTTAGTACTTTTAAGGCCCAACACACCTCGGCCCTTTAGGGACATGCGTTCATCAAGAGGTTGCTTAGTTCTACACATGTTATGATTAGAGCATGTTTTCCCTTTTTGGGGGTGCGCTGACTTTAGAAATTTGGGAAAAATAAAAATAATCCTGAAGCGTCATCTTCTAAAAGCTTCCAGGATTTGTTACAACCATTTACCTTGGATAATAAATTTGAATCCTATCCCATCCTACCTTGGATATTTCACCTCTTATCACTTGATATCATCCTCCAATCAAGAGTGGATCTCAAGCATGGATTGGTAAATTAATAAGAATTTATAAGCTACCATCATCTCCTATATATTTATTTCCATCCACAACTGAGGGGTTGGAATTTGGAGATTAATCATACCCTTATGTTATTTCTTTGATCATAAGAGAGTTATCATTCCCATGTATTAGGGTAACTTTGAGGTGTACATTGTGGCAAGGAAGGACAAGTCAACTTAGGGAGGTCTCTACAAGATCAAATTCCACTTTTGGTTGTAAACTCTCTCTTTTCATATTATACAAAGAGTATATTGTTTTCCTATATGAGTTGTGTTATGCTTATATTCATATATTTCAATAGTATGTTGATCCATTCAATGGAGTGATTGGATAATGATACATAGATTTCATAGATATTTGGCTTGTGCTAACTATTTGTATAGGTTCTAATTATAGAGATCAGAGCTATAGCTGGAGATTACAACCCAAGAGGAAATAATATCTTGCGATGGATCACAAGTACGAATATTCCATTCTCCAATTTCTCTAAGGAGAAATTTATAGTATTTTCTTTCTTTTGTTCTAGACCAAGCCACTAGGCCTAGGGAAGAAACTTTTGTCAACAACCGTAGAATCCATATAATTTCTACCATTACACAAATTGACACAATTAACATGGATTGGAACGAATTGATACAAAACAATTATTAAAAATTCATATGTATATAAATGGTGTCAGCAGGGATCGACCTCATAACATTTTCTATCATACTAAACATCTTTTACCAATATTCCAATTGTCATCATTGGAAATGAGGCGATAGTAAACTATACTTGAAGTTGAATGTTATCTGAAGGCTAAGAGTGGAAATTCCATGGGGTTGAACCCACAACCTCCCCGATAATAATCAACAGTTTGAACCAATATGCCAAACAAATTTCATGTACAGGCTCGACAACAAAATATTTTTAAGGTTTAAAATTTTCCTAGTTCATAAATATCTCGAAGGTTTGCGGCCTTGACCTCAATAACTCTAGAATTTTAACACAATACTTTTGGTCCTTGTGCCACAAAGATGAATTGTGAAAGGATTTTCATAGTAATTTTGTTTTGAGTAGGGCTTTTATTCTTTGTAATTGAAGAAAGGGGAATTTTGGCCTTGTTTTGGGAAGCTCAAGAGGAAGTAAGTGGTTTTTTAGAAACTACCATCTCTGTAGCAGGATAGAGGATGATTATTATTTCAATTTGAAGACAAGGTGAATGTAAACATAATTTTTTCATCACTTAATAGAGAGTTCACTCATTGGAATTTGGACCAAAGACATAGCCCACACTTGGTGAATTATGTTTAAAACCTAAGTTCTTCTTATCTCTCTCTTTTCTTCTCTTTATTTATTCAGTTTAGTATTTTCATTAACTCATAAAGCTAGTCATACTTATAATAATTATAAATCAAGTAATAGTTTTTGGATCAATTTTGGTATCAAAGAAAGTTTGATAGGATTTGCGAGTGTGAAGGCTTACCCGAACAAAGCTTAAAAGAGAAGAAGGATCATTGGAGGAATACAACCTTGAAATTGGTTCGATACATGCAACATAAAGGAAAGAAATGGCATCACCAAGTGAAGGGAATCCTTTTGAGTCTGTGGATGATTTCAGTGAAGCTTTCGTGGGAATGAAAGCCACGGTGGAAGAGTTGTATCATCAATGAAATAAGTCTGGTGAGATTGGACCATCAATAAAATTTGAAGAAGTTGGTGATCCTCGATTCCTCCTAAGACTCCTCCATATCCACCATCAGTATATTCTTCTTCTTCTATTTCGAGCGAAATTTCTTCTTCAAAGAAACATTCTAATAAAACTTTGTCCAAATTTTGTTTGTTAAAACTTGATGTTAAGTTTGATTTTCCTATTTATGATGGTGAACTTAATACAAATAAGTTGGATAATTGGATTAGTAAGCTCAAAGTTTATTGTAGGATTTAGAAGATTATGGATGAAAATGCAAAGATCCAACTTGCCTCTCTTTGACTAGGTGGTACAACCTTGATCTACTAGGAGAGTAGAACCCAAGAATACCTACTTTGAAATGGTAAAATAATTTCTTCTTGGTGCAATTTTACTCTTGCATTAAGAAAAAAATTATATACATTAGTCTCTATGTGACAAGCCATATTGGGTTTTCAAAATTTAAGGTAAGATAAAGGAAAAAGTGTTCAAAGTTATAATGAGGAGTTTAGGAAGAAAGATTTGACTTTGGATATTCTGTTATATACACAAGAAATTCTTATAAAGTGTATTGGTGTTTTGTATAGTTATCTTCAATTTACCATCATTATGTTTAATCCAAATAAATCAAACAAATTTTGTGTTCAATCTACACATCTTGAATCTAGAGGGAAGAATGTTCATGATGATTTATTGAAGAATCCATCTAAGTATACTAAAGAAAATTCGAAAGGAAAAGGTAAAGGAAAGTGAACAACTACCATGAAGAAAGAGGGTGAAGAACCTACATGTACTCATTGAAAGAAGGAAGGATGTGACGAGACTAGATGTTGGAGGATGATTCTAGAACTAAGACCAAAGAAGTTTGGAGGAAAGGGGAAACACAATATTACTGCTACATTGCAATAGGACATGGGATCGGACTCGAGTGATGAAAAAAAGATCACCACTGTAGGAGTACAAGGTATATCATCTTCTCATGCTAGTTCTACCTCTATTATTTAATATTCTAACTCTAAAAGTATACCTAATTAAAAGACAAGAAGTGAGCTCTTCCATATCAGAGTCACAAAAAGGAATACTAAAATTGACATGTATTTTTATAGTGGTTCCCAATTAAATAAAATTTCTTAAGAAATCATCAAGAAGTTAGGATTGGAAACTGAACCTCATTGAAAACCTTACCCTTTGGGATGGGTGTGTGATGATGCAAAATTACAAGTAACTAGACAATGTAAACTTATAGTGTGAAATCACCTCTAACTTCATAGATGAGGTTGAATTGGGTGTAGTGCCACTTGAAATTTTTGGAAATGTGTTGGGAAGCCCATATCTTTATGACTAAAAAGCCATCTTCTATAGAGAAAGGAACAAGTATCATCTCTTCAAATATGGAATTGAAAACATTGTGAGAGCTCATTTCATGAAGGCTAACACATCTCTTGTTAGGATAGGAAAGATGAAGAGACCATGGAAAATTTTAGGGGCTAATATTCGCAAGTGGGCTAATTTTCCATGATTTTTCCAAAAAAAAGATTCGCCAATTTCCATTTTTTTGTAAACATGATTCGCCCAAATTTTACAATATAAAATTATTTGACCTTAAAAATAGCCAACATTATATAGAGTCTATATATAAAATCATTATAAATTTGTATAATTTTACAAACATATCAATAAAAGTTTATAGTTCACATATTAGGGACAATTACAATTCGCCAACATTTTAAACTTCAAGATAATTTTCCATCCTTAAAATTATCCCTGGAAGAGACTTGTAAATGCTAGAAATAACTTTGTACTCATGATTGTAAAGGATAAGGATACTAATAAATTTGATGCTTTTAAAGGATGTGGTCCTATTATTAAAGATGAATTAGTTAAATCTATTTCTAATTATGATGAATTTTTTTAGGAACCTAAAGGATTAACTCCAAACATGGATATGCAACATGAGATACAGTTGAAATAAGATTCCTCGCTTCCTAACTTTGGTATGTACAGGTTTTCGTTATTGGAGAATGCAGAGACCAAGAAGCGGGTTATATAATTTCTCAATAACTCAGTCATAAGGCCAAGTAAATCTCCATATGGGTCACTTATTATGTCAGCACCAAAGAAATATGGTACATTGAGGATGTGTGTATATTTTCGAGCGTCGAAAAAAATCACGGTGAAAAACCATTACCCTCTTCCTCACATTGATGAATTTTTAGATAAATTAAAGAATGTGACTTATTTCACTAAGTTATATTTAATAAGTTGTTATCATCAAACAAGAATTGCTAAAGGCTATTTGTGGAAAATTTGTTTTAAAAAAAAACAAGGATTATTTGAATGGTTAATAATTCCTTTTGGCCTTTGTAATGCTCCCACCACTTTCATGCAGGTGATCAAAGATGAGTTCCAACCATTCATTGATTATTCTGTTATAGTATACTTAGATGAAATTATTATTTTTAGTAGGACTTGGGAAGGTCACGTCAAGCATGTTAAGAAAGTATTAGATGTGTTAAAAAGGAAGAAATTATACTTAAATATGTCGAATATATACCAAGGAGATATTGTCATTTGAATCATCCAAGAATTGTTCATTTATGTGATGTAAATATAGGTTTCCCCCTTGAAGTGGCTTATAACAATTTTTTGATCTATATTTTCTTATGTTTATGTATTCTTTTGATTTGGAAACATAACAACTTCTAGCTATGATATTATAACCTTTACCAATTCTAAAATGGAAATGGGATATAATATCTATGGACTTCACCACTGGTTTAACAAAAAATAGGAGACAACATGACTCTATTATGGTAGTGATAGACAACCTCAGTAAAGCATCACATTTTATTCCTATAAAATATACCTTCCATGCCATTAACATAGTATAAATATTCATGAAGGAGTTATTTAGACTCCATGGTATGCCAAAAACTATGATTTCAAACTATGATTCAAATTTTACTTCTAAATTTTGGAAGGGCTTATTTGAGGGCATGGGAAAAAATTGAAATTTAGTACAACCTATCATCCTTAGACTAATGTCCAAATAGAAAGTAAAAATAATATATCATAAGATATGTTGAGAATGTATGTCATGTATAGGACCACTAAGTGGGAATTCTATATCCACTTGGTTGAATTTTCCTATAATAATGGATATCATACTTCATTGAAAATGAGTCCCTTCGAGGTGATGTATGACAGAAAATGTAAAGTACCCTTAAGTTGGTATCATCTCAAAGATAGGTTGGTGTTGGGTCATGTTGATGGTGTTATATACCACCAACATACATGGGATCTCCCCGATATAAGGTCCCAATTACACCTCACACCATTTGGTGTAGGAGACATACAGCTCGACTACCATTTAATTAAAGGTTTGCCTTAGCTTAAGCAATTAGCATGAGAGAGAATCGCACATGTTCTTTTGAATGAGAAAGAGAGTGTGCCTTGTGAATGTTCAATTGTAGATATATCAAGGTTCTTTCACTGCAGGGGGGGAAGAAAGTGAGCCTCTAAAAGAGAAGTAATAGTACTAATCTAATGGAGACACACACACACATGGATAAGAAAGACTCATCTATCATCAAGTGAAATAGTTCACATAGATGTGATGATCGTTACAATCATTACATTAACACATTTCAAATGAGTTAAGCACCAAAGTCACTGAAATATTTATATTAATTCAGTACATGTGAAAGCCAACATGAACCATAAACATTACAAGAGTAGTCTTAAAACATTCACAATCCAAGCATGAAAATGTGTTGGCCAAAATGCTTCAAGTATTAAGCAAAAGTTCCAAGATACATATATACAATTAACATCACTAGCTCCAATAGTGGAGCGTTAGAACCACTACTTGCTCCCCAAAATTACTATCTATATCTCTCTAATGCGTCATGGGAGAAGCTAAGGTTAAAATTCCTTTGCTTGAGTAATGTGGAACATTTTATAACTTGAGGCATGATTTTTCATCTCCTCATGACTCTTGAATTTCCAACTTCTAATTAAATTTGGACTTCTAGAACCCTTGGACTTCCAAATGACTTTTGGAATTACATATGACTCTTTGAATTACATGTCTTTTGGACTTCTATACATGGCTCTTATGTCCATACATGAATCTTGTACTTCCACTTATTTGTATTTACAATAATTACATGATTACATCATAACTTCCATAATCATGCGATGAGACATGACAAGTCACTATTATTGATGATTGGGACTTATAGTGATTGATGGCATGGACTTTCTTCAATGGCTGCCATGGCTGCCACTTGTGTATTTTCTCTTGCATGCATCTTCTAATAATTGATGTCTTCACCATTCAAAAGGTCTTTGATCTCATGGAGTCTTTAGGGATGTTGTGATCATAAAATGATTCAATGTGTTCTTTTTTTTCAAATTCTTCCTTTGACTACCCTCTTTTCCCGATCTTTTCCATGCATCCTCGCCATGTTGTTCTTGAAACACCTGCAACTGCAATCACTCATGGAAAGAAAACATCAACCTGAAAAATTTCCTATTATAACATGTTTCATGCAGATTTTATATTCATGTCTTAACAGTGCGCTCGAGAGAAGCAAGGATAACTTATGGGCATAAGGCCACACTTCGAAAGGCTAAAGGGTTGAGGAGATGAAGCTTCAAGGCTTCAGGATATACTCATCCACTCAAGATGAGAGAGAGAAACTCAAGGGAGGATGAAATTCATAGGTACGAAGGACAAAGGATGATACTTTGGGATTCCCAAGTGTGCTATGCGCTCAAGGGAAACAAGGAGGGAACGGGGTGCAAAGCTTAAGGTTAAAGGAAAAGGCTTCGGAGCTTCAAGGTCCACTCATATGCTCAATAAGGAAAAGGAGGGAACAGGATGCATTGTTGAAGGTTGAAGGGGTTAGGATTTGGGTCTTCAGAGTGTGCTCATGTGTGCAAGGAGTGTGCACTTATTCAAGTCGAAGGAGTGCACTCAAAGGAATACTTGATTCTTTAGGGTGCAATTCACAACAAGGAAGGGGAATGATGCTTATGAGTGTGTTATGCGCTATTGGGGGGCACAGGGAACACTTCAAAACAACTAAAGATTCTCGATCATGGGTTAAGAGTGCACTATTGCGCTCCTAACCCTAATGGGTTCACTTTGCAACGAAAAATTGTGTAAGTGTGGAAGATAGAACAAGGGGAATACTTAATTAGTTTTGGAATATAATCATCTGTGACACGCACCAAACCACCAATACAACTTAGACATACTTAAAAAATGATAAATATACATCAAAATTCCAATTTACATATTCTCCCCAAGTACAACAGACAAAGTATGTGTGACCACGACCAAAAGTGTCGTTTTGAAACAAGAAAAGGTGTCATGACCATGAAATGTACTAGATATGTTTCAATCAATGCAACAAAACTTGAGAATGATTCAGAGCACTTGAAACAAATAAAATGACTTGACATGACACTTGACGACCAAGGAGACACTTGATGTGATAGTTGAGTATGCTCCAATATATAAATGTAGTGAAATTTTGGAAGGTGTTGTAGAAGCGACAACACTTGGAAAAACACTGGGAGAATTTCAACATCTCTGCCTAGGAATAAAATTTCAAATAAAGGATCATCCCTTCAAGAAGTATTAATTCACCAATTGGATTGCCTTGACTTCCCCTCTCGACCCGGTTGTATACATAGTACCTCACTTCACTTTCACTTGGTTCCAACACAAAAGATATGCCATATCGCAATTGTTTCATTCTAGGAAAGGGTAATATGCACGATGAGTTTCATATTTAGTGTTTCTTCATGGCCAGCAGGTCTGGACAGTACCTCGATAGATTCACTACAGGAGCACAAATTTCGCTTTGCTGCCAGCAAGCTTGGACAATACCCCAGTGAATTTGCTTGCTTCACCTCCCTGTGCAAGAAGCCTTTCTCTTTTTTCACCTTTTATTTATTTATTTTGTAGGATTTTGCTTCAGCACTTATTATTTTCAACGGGCAGAAGAGGGATCCTGACTTATTGAGAGAAAATGGTGTTTCCCCTTCAGAGAAGTATTTTTAAAACTTTGATATTTGTTTGATCGCTTTAAATTTTCCCCTTATCCTTATCTACTAGATTGGATAAGCATGTAACACACCAAGTAGATATACACCAAGTTGAGGATTTTAGATACTAGAATAGATGCAGATCTTATAGGTTCCCTCAAGGTTTCCCTTTTGGATGTATTGTATTTTCCATCTAGACTTAGCTCAAATAATAATAAGAATAATAGATATTCAAGCGTTGTGGTTTTCACATTTTCTCTTTATTTCCCTACAAATCATTTTTAATTCATGCACTTTTTACAGAAGGCCTTATTTATGTACAATGACCAAGACAGAAAACATGACAGGACCCAACTTGACACGACACACATATAACTAACACAAATGAAAAGGAAAGAAAGCAAAAGAATAGCTTGTACAGGAAACACAACTTAGAGCTTCTATTAGAAATAACATTTCAAATCTCGGCCATTTACGAGAAGAGGCTTAGTCCTCCTATCTAAGGATCTCAACTTGAAAGTATTATGACCAAGCGTTCCTCGATGGTGAAGGTTCCAATCCATAAATTTTGGAAATTCGTGTGTTTTCCTTTCTCTTCGTGGTATTTGTCCCAATTCAATACTAAGTCACCCACATTGAAACTCTTTGTCCCTGTGGATTTTTTGTTGAACTATCGCTTAATACATTTTTTATGGACGAAAAATATTTCTTTGGCTTTGAGCCTTTCTTCCTCAAGTTTAAATAAGGTATCTATTTTTCTTTGAACCAGAAGGCAAGGTCTACCTTGGGAATATTAGGAGAGTTGCAAGGCTTAGAGATATAGGTTTAGAGGAAATATAGCTTATTTTTCATATACCATGAAGTATAATGAGCTTTTGAGGGAAGGGTTCAAAGTTACATGGTTAGCCCATAATGCATATGTTAAAGCATTGTGTTAGTTCCCTTGCTCGGAGAAAATGGTTTTCTTAATTATGTGGATGAGATTTTTTTTTGTTTATTCAGCTAAGCCATTTCCCTGTGGGTAATAGTTGGATGCACACTTTAATACAATATCATTTTCTAATGTGACTTCATTAATTTTCAATGAAGAAAAATAAGTCACATTATCAAAGACAAGAGACGTTGGAATGCCAAACCTGGTTATAATGTTTTGCTTCAAGAAGTGGATGACTTCTTGGTCATTAACTTGTCTTAAAGGAAATTCTTCTGTCCACCAAGTAAAATAATTTTTCATTGTTAGAATATATCGGTGTTTCTTCGACAAATGTGGAATTGTTTCTATGATAACATCTAGTCCCCACTATTGGAATGGTTCCTCGACTGTTACCAGCAGCAGTGGCGCAATCAAATTTTTATCTCGACTGGCACATCTCTAACAAGATGGGAAATTGAGAGCATAATTATGGGAACATTTGAATAAGGTGGGCCAATAATAATTAGCCCTAATTAATTTATGCGCAGTTGTGTCTCTCAGATAGTGACCACCTTTCGGTATGTTGTGTATATATTTTAGTACCTTCTTCGCGCCTTGAGGCTCAAGGCATCTTAGCAAGACACCATTGTGGTGCTTTATAAAAATAAATCCATGAATAAGTTGATAATATAGAGATTTAAGGTGGATTTCCCTCTTTTTTTTATTCAATAAATGTGTGGTAAAGGTGATGTTCTCTAATAATTTCTTTATGTATGAATACCATGCCACTGTATATTTGGCTTAGGAAACTTGTTCAACATTATACATTTCTATTTATTGCTCCCAACCTAAAATATCTTGCTTGGGAGAATCTCTCACTTCGGTTAAAATTTGATAGAGGCCATGACCCTTAATGGTATGAATTGGTTTAAACTCCAAATCATATTCTTGTAAGAAGATCATCCAATTTCCCCTCTTCTCACCTAGATCTTGTTGCACAAAGAGAGTTCTAACAACTAGATGAGGCACAAAAATGATCGTGTGAGCTTTAAGGAGATAGGGAATGAAATATTTTACTGCCTTATACACAACATAAGCATGTTTATCAATGGCTAGATAATTCAACTTTGGCCCCTGTAAGCCAACACTCATGCAAGAAATAGGTCGCTTGTTTCCTTCAGCATCCTTATGAGTCAATAAGGCCGCAATAGATGAATTTGAAGTTGTAAAGTGGGAAATATTTGCCATAATCAAGACTAAATAACGTAGGTGCATTAGAAATAGCTTGTTTAATTTGATAGAAAGCATCTTATTCCCTTTTATCCCATTTGTAAGTCTCATATTTCATAATCTTCTCCTGCAGAGGTTTAACTATCTGAGCATAATCAGATATGAAATTTCATAGGAAATTAATCTTCCCTAAAAAAAGATTGCATAGCTTTATTATTCACCGGGAAAAGGATCTGAGTTATATATTTTCTCCTTTCGGGGTAAAATTTGATTCCACTCTTTGCAAGAATGTCTCCTAAGATAGTACCTTATGACACACCAAATATGCTTTTCTTTAGATTGAGAGAAATCCCATGTTTACAACACCACTCAAATATTTTCTTTAGATGACGTACATGATTTGATCTTCTTTTGGAAAACACAATTGCATCATCCAAATAAACAACTACACTTTGGCCAATCAGGCAACGGAAAGAAATATCCATCTCTCTTCGAAAAGTAGCACCATCATTGATAATCCTAAATGTCATACGCTTAAAAGAAAATTTTCCCCACTTGGTCCTGAAGGTAGTTTTGAGACGATCTGGTTCCGCCACTAGTACTTGATTATAGCTTGAAAAATATCTAGCAACGAGAACATCTCAGAGCAAGATACTATTTGGATGATATGTTCCATGGATGGAACTAGGTAATTATCTTTATCTAATTCCCGGTTTAGGTTGTGAACATCTAAACATAACCTTATATCACCAGAATTCTTTTTGAATAGGACCAAATTGGATACATAAGTGGAATGTCTAACCTTGAAAATTATCTGAGCATCCAGTAGCTTCCTCAGTTCTTTTTGAATTAGGGGTTCTGTGGTTAGAGTAACTTTCCTTAGTTTCTGATGAAAGGATTTCACCCCTTGTTTAATGGGAATAGAATTTTGGATGATACGAGTATCATATGTCTTCAATTTGCCGCAGGTTCATGCAAACACATCATGGTACTATTTGATAAAGTGAATGAATTCTTGCCATTATTTTGGAGAACAACATGTACTGGGGTTTACATATTTTTTATCTTCTTGAGTTCCCAAGTAGACTTGTTCAGGTGAAAACTTCGAGCTCTAATTCTTAGTATTGATTGGTCCTCTGAACCGGTTTTGTAGGTCATATAATTTTTCCAGCTAAACTATGCCTTTAGGCATAATATTTCCTTTCATTACATTAGATTCCTCTTGCAAAGGCTTGTCGCGCTCATCCTCTTCAATGGAAACATCTTTGAAGACATCTGGATTAGCCATAAAATGCAGTATCTATTGGTCATCATTGAAAAAATGAAAATTAGTGATGTTATCAGTCACAGAAGGTTTATATATAATCTCTATTGAAAAATAATTTCTCAACAGCGGCATTCTAGAAGTTGCATTACCTAATGCATCTGCTACAGAATTTCTAAGCCTAGGAAAAAAAATGATATTAAAATCTTAAAAATAATTAATCAATTGTCATACCTCATGTTAGTAGTTTTTAATATTTGGTGAAACACAATTTATAATTTCCCATACATGATGAGTGATCACTTATGAGTCACCATTTACCTTGATAAATTATACCTTCAGATCGATGGATTTCTTCAGTCCAAGCACGAGTGCTTCATGTTCAACAGTATTATTTGTACACTCAAACTCCAAATGGAAATATAGGATGTACTTTTTTTTGTAGGGGTATATAAGTATGCAACCAGCTCCAGATCCATCTTGTGTTTTAGAACCATCGAAGTACATAGACCATATATTATTAGCTACTAAATTGGTTCCTATAATATTATTAGTATTATGTACATCTATATTACAAGATTCATTAGAACCAGTTTGAGTACAAGGAAGGAGCTCCGACTTTGTATCAGATGGGACGGGTGATGGTTGTGCTTGATAACACCCATGATCAGTTTCTAAAAACAATTTCCAAAGATCAAATCAACAAAGGCAACTGGCTCATTATGACCCCCAAGTGGTGTCATAGTATATTTCATATATGGTTCTCTATCCACTCGAATTTGGTTGTTTCTGCCCTTATATGGAAGCCATAAGTGTCACCAATTTGTAACAAAATACCCTTGTAATTTACTATACCAATCTCAAGTACTTAAGGGTGCACCATAGGCTTCAGGGATGTCCAAAATCACAATGTTTATACATTGGTCCATTCAGTTGTTAGATGATAATAAAATACTAACATTCTTCAGTTCATCAACGACGGAAAAGGGATTTGTCCAACTGAATGATTTTTGCATCATTTTTATCCCATTTAGCGTTACTTTTCTTAGTAACAGATAATGGCATTACATTCACAGATGCACCTAAATCAACTAAAAAATTATGGACATTATAATTAAATATTTTGAATGTTAATAAAAATGAGTGGCAGAGATTATTAGAATCTAATGTTACAACATTAACCACATTTTCGAGAGTACCAGAATACTTATCAGACACATTTTGAGAAGTATAAACTTTGTCACCTAATGAAGGTTGTGAAAAGGATTGGACAAGCAGTGCATATCTTTTCAAGCTAAAATATGGAGATGTTGGCACGATCTCTCTTAAAATATTTAACTATGTTATAATCAGTCGTTTCACTTTTAGCATGCAGTGTTGAAGTGTTTGGAGGAGTAGCTTTATTTTACAATTTCGGAGTACTGATGGAGTTTCTTTTGTTATTGGTGGAAGTGTTCTTAGAAGTAGTAGCATTTCCAGACTTACTTTGTGCATTCTGAGCAGGATTGGTTGGTGGTGGGATCCTTCTTAAAAATTTCTCCATCAATTTCTATCATGTCACCTCCTATTTAGAAATAGGCCCTTGGCTCCTCAAATTATATCGACCATTATGTTTCCGAGGAGGGGCTTCACTTTGTGGCGATTCTTCAAAACTCTTTTTTTCATCATTGAGAACAAAATCGGAAGCATTAACGGCATGTCCAATACTTTTACTTTCCTCAACAGCTCCAAGTTCATTTTTTTATTCCATTTTCTTAGACTTCTCATCTGATAATAAGGCATCAACAATGTGTGCAACCAAATAATTCATGTTGTGGTTCCACTTTGGGCGTGTTTTATTTGAATGTCATTCCTCATGGAAGGAATAGTAGCTATCTAGACCTATACTTTCAATATTTAACATAACATTTGAACTCAGCGTAGATTTATCCAGTTGGTTGTTGTTATTTTTATTCCTTATGAATGGGAAATACTTGGGGGGTATGCCACTATTAGAAGCCTCACTTGACCTTCTCTTTAATTTTTAGACTTCATTGGTGAGTTATTTTAAAGACCTGGTCAAGCTTTCAGTATCCACATAATCCTTTTCTTTAGCTTTACTTGAAGAAGGCTAAGAATTATTTCCAGTCTCCTTAGAGTCTTTAGATTCATAATCATCTATAATAACTCCAATTGCATGCAAGTATTCCTTGATGGTGATTGCTTTTGAAAATTTTATAGCCAATGTCTCTTTTGCAGCTCATTTAACAAAACAAGAAATGTTTGTGGGAAAGGAAGATGTATAGTGATTGGAAAATTTTTCCAAAAATAATTTCTTAAACTCCCTCTAACAATGGACTGAATTAACAAGAAGACTATGGTACCATGTTTCTGCTCTACCTTCTAATGTAAAAGGAAAAATTCTACAAGCAACATCATCGTACCGTACCTCTAACATACATAGATGCATGTAGAAATCATCGATGTGGTCTTTTTCCTTAGTCTTCTTGTCAGGATCAAACCTTAATAATAGCTTCTCTTGATATCTAGGCATTCTAAGAAGGTTATCCGAAAGAGAAAGTGGCCCTTGGCCATCCAATCCAAGTCCTAATCAACCATGTCTTCATCTCTTTTATCCTCCTCCTTTTCTGAATATGATGATACTTCTCCTTCACTGTTTAAACCATCATTAATTTCAAAATCATCTCTCGTTTGTTATTCTTCAGAAAGAAAAATATATTCCCCGTACTCTTCATGAATGGCTGGAAGTGTCTCTTACTGAACTATGTCTTCTAAAGACTCTACTAACTCCTCAAGAGTGGAGAAAACCAAATCTTCCACCAATGCAACCAACACACCAGTGTGAGTTGTTTCTTTCTTCTTAGGATGATGACAAAGATTATGAGAAACAGGGAGTAAATCAATAGCTTTCATAAACCGACGAGTAATAGGCCGAAGTGACCAGATTTGTTCGTAGGTAACCTCGTAGGCCAACTCTGGACCAAGTTGAGAAGGCTTTTGTACTTCGGTAATAGGAGTTGGGATAGTACTTAGGATATTACTACCTTCTTCAAAAGATGAATCATTGGGATATGTAGAGTTATCAACCATAAAAAACTGGATATCCTCCTTCTAGCACCAGAATGTTGATGGTGTTAGATTCTGCCAACATATAGGGGATCTCCTTGGTATAAGGTCCCAATTACACCTCACAACATTTGGTGTAGGAGCCCCATCCGAAAATACGGCCCAACTAGCGTTTACTTAAAGGTTTTCCTTGGCTTAATAAATTAGCATGAGAGAGAAGCACACATGTGCTTTTGCATGAGCAAGAGAGTGTGCCTTGTGAATTTTCAATTGTAGATGTATCAATGTTCTTTAATTGTAGGGGGGAAGAAAGTGAGCCTCTAAAATAGAAGTAATAGTACTAATCTAATGGAGACATACACACATGGATAAGAAAGACTCATCTAGCATGAATCAAAATAGTTCACATAGATGCGACAATAATTACAACACATTTCCAACAAGTTAAGCATCAAAGTCACATGAATAGTTCAGTTACTTAAGTACATGTGAAAGCCAACATGAACCATAAACATTACAATTGTAGTCTTAAAACATTCACAATCCATGCATGAAAATGTGTTGGCCAAAATTCTTCAAGTATTAAGAAAAAGTTCCAAGATACATAAGTACAATGAACATCACTAGCTCCAATGGTGGAGCATTACTAGCTCCCTAAAATTACTATATTTATCTCCCTAATGCCTCATGGGAGAAGCCAAGGTTAAAAGTCCTTTTCTTGAGTAATGAGGATCCTTTTATAACTTGACACATGAATTTTCATATCCTCGTGACTCTTGAATTTCCAAATTCTAATGTCCTTTGGACTTATAGAACCCTTGGACTTCCAAATGACTTTTGGAATTACATATGACTCTTTGAATTACATGTATTTTGGACTTCTATACATGGCTATTTTTTCCATACATGACTCTTGGACTTCAAATTATGTATTTACAATAATTACATGATTACATCATAGCATCCACATCATCATGTGATGATACATGACAAGTCACTATTATTGATGATCGAGACTTATAGTGATGATGACATCGATTTTATTCAATGGGTGGCATGGCTACCACTTGTGTCTTTGCTCTTGCATGCAAATTCTGATAATTGATGTCTTCACCCTCCAAAGGGTCTTTGATCTTATGGAGTATTTTTGGGTGCTTCGATCGTCAAAGCTTCAACGTGTTATTTGTTTTCAAATGCTTCCTTTGACTGCCCTATTTTCTAAACATTATTCATGCATCCTTGCCATGATGTTCTTGAAACACATGAAGTTTAAATCTCTCATGGAAATCAATCATCAGCCTAAAAAATCTCCTATTATAACATGCTTCATGCATATTTTCTATTCATGTCTTAACAATGCACTCAGGAGAAGCAAGGAGAAATTATGGGTGCAAGGGCACACTTCGAAAGGCTAAAGGGCTAAGGAGATGAAGCTTCAGAGATTCATCTCATGCACTCAAGAGGAGAGATATAAACTCAAAAGAGGGCATAGAGCGCAGGTCCAAAGAACAAAGGATGAGGCATCGAGATTCCCAAGTGCACTATGCACTCAAGGGAAACAAGGAGGGCGCAAGGCACAAAGTTGAAGGTTGAAGGAAAAGGCTTCAGAGCTTCACGGTGTGCTCATGCGCTCTAGAAGGAAAATTAGGAAACATGGCACATTGATGAAGGTTGAATGGGTTAGGCTTCATGTCTTCATAGTGCGCTCATGCGCTCAAGGAGGGAACACTTCTTCAAGTCAAAGGAGTGCGCTCAAAGGAAGACTTCACCCTTCAAGGAACAGTTCAAAACAAGGACGGGGAATGATGATTAGGAGTGTGTTATGCACTCTTGGGGGGTGCAGGGTGCACTTCCAAACAATTAAGGATTCTTGATCAAGGCTTAAGAGTGTGTTTTTTCACTCCTAACCCTAATGGGTTCAGTTTGCAATGAAAATTTATCTAAGCGTGGAAGATAGAACAAGGGGAAGACTTAATGATTTTAGACATAGAATCATGTGCAACACACACCAACTCACCAATACAACTTAAGCAAACTTTAAAAATGATAAATAGACATCAAAATGAAAATTTACATACACTCCATAAGTACAACAAACAAAGTATGTGTGACTGCGACCAAAAGTGTCGCTTTTCAACAAGCAGAGATTTCATGACCATGAAATGTACTAGAGATGCTTTAATCAATGCGACGATACTTGAGAATGATTAAGAACATTTGAAACAAAATAAAATGACTTTACATGACACCTGATGACCAAGTCGACGCTTGATGTGATAGTTGAGTAGGCTTCAAAATTTAAATGTAGTGAATGTTGAAAATGCAGCAAGAAATTCCTAATTTAATTTTGTCCTTAATGAAATTAGGAGAAAATCAAAAATCCACATCAGCAAACAACTTGAATTATTTAACTAAGTTATTATCAGTCATTTAGCTTAGTTAATTCAATTTAGAGGGATAACATGAGTTTTGTACAATGATTCCTAAATTTTAGGAGCCTAGGTTGAGTTAATTTTAGTTGTAACAATTTAATTCAGTTAAACTGAGTTGAGCTCAGTTCAACTAGTTCCAACTGTTGGAGGAACTAGTTCGAGGTCTAAAAATAGGGTGCACATTTAGTGCTTAACCAGTTAACTAATCAATTATCAGCCTAAAATAATTCATGCATGCATAAAATTCGAGTTACCCAGTTGAGATTGGATTTCAAGGATAGTGTATTATCAGTTGTATAATATTCCAAATTATACAGCTTATGCCTACAATCAAAGGAAGGCCTAAAGGTATCGCGCAATTACAATTGAGGAATTTCCTAATTAATAGGGGCATAATTCCCAAGGAAACAACGTAAGGAAATAGGAGCTTGGAGGCTTGGAAATTTGGCTATGTATTGGCCAAAGGCAGTCATTCAAGCAAAGGATAGAAAATACTTATGCATGTTTAGCTCAAGGTTGAGTAGAGCATATTGTATTCATCCAGTTCGTTTGATTAATGAAATATATATAGTAAGCAGTTTTTAGCAGTTGCTTTCCCCTAGATAAATCTATGTGTATATGTGTTGAATCCTTATGCAGGTTATTTATTTTTGTTCTCGGTCGTTAATTTACTTCCGCAAATTGGTAGAGTAGATTCTTGTCTTTTGATTTACTAAATTTCATGAGTAGATTGAATCTACAATTAAAATTCTACATGGTATTAGAGCTAGATTCACATTAGAGAAGAGAATTCAAAGTTGTCATTGTAGGAGGTTCGAAATTCAAGATCAGTGTTGCAGGTTTTCTCCAGGACTAAGAATATGAATTTCAATGGACTCAGGCTCGAGTATGCTTTGGAAGGAACCACAAATTTTGTGGCATGGAAGATCCACCTGGAGGCAATATTGGATGATAAAGGGATGCTATAATACATCAAGACAAATGTAGAAAAACCCCCAGCATTTGATGCCCATGATCTCACTTAGTGGAAAAAGGATGTGGCTAAATTGAGTAGGATCATATTGGAGGGAATTCGATATCATATTTTCTTGAATCTCCATGGGAAAGAAAATTCTTTCACAATGTGGAAAACACTAACAGATTTGTTTGAGAACAATAGTGACCATAGGAATTTATCACTCAAGGAAAATCTTCGACGTATTAAGATGCAAAATAATGAAATAATTCCACAATACCTAAGTAAGTTTACCCAGTGTCATGATGAACTTGAAGGGGTCTGTGTTATTTTCCCAGAAGAATATTTGGTAGCTCTAGCTATGTTGGACCTTCCCAAGAGTTGGAACAGTTATCAAGATTCAATAAATGTTAGAGAGAAACTACTAAGCTAGGAGCGATTATGGTACGATCTAGTACAGGAATAAATAAGGAAAAGAAATAGATATGGTACCTCATACAAGGTTGAGGATGAGAATAATTGTGCCTTGGAAGGAAAGGAAAAGAAAGGGAAAGGGAAGAAATCCCAATCCAAAGGAGATTCCAGTCAAGGGGGAAATAAATGGGACTTCTCCAAAATTAAATGTTTTCACTGTCATGAATTTGGGCACTATGCCATGAAATTCCCACAGAATAAAACAAGCAAGAAGTCCTTGGGATGAGCGCTAGGTGAAGCTATAGCTTCAAAATTCAAGCTTTATTTTACCCTCATTGCATACAAGGTGAGCATATTTATGGGAAGTGTTCGGTATCTCGACAGTGTTGCCTCATTGCATATGACGAGGAACATATATTTCTTCAGTGACTTGGAAGAGAAGGACCTCCAGATGCACATTGAGATTAGAGACGATGGGAGGTATAGCGCGACCGGTATTAGTACAGTTACTTTTTGTAGGGAGTCTAGCTCTCCTCTCAGGCTCAAGGATGTGATGTTTGTTCCAGGTCTAAATAATAAATTGGTCTTTGTCGTGGTGTTCGAAGATCGCATCTACGATGTGATATTCAGTCAAGGAAATTCGTTCTTGAGGCACATCTCCATGGAAAAAGTGAAGCAAGTCAGGGTTTGGTTGAAGAACCTCTACAAGTTGGATGTGGAAGACTGTGCTGCTTTGAGAACAAAGGCAGAGAAGGTGCATAGTCAAGACATCGGAAAATTATGGCATAAAATAACTAGCCATTTTCACCATGGAACTTTGAATATCATGTAGTAGATCACCATAGGCCTCCCCAATGGAGCACTAGAGTAGAAAAATATATGTAAAGGGTGTACCTTGGGGAAGTACAGGAAATCCACCTTCAATGATCGAGATAGTAAGGCGTATGAAATCCTTGAAAGTATCAACTCTGATGTTTGTGGACCTTTTTCAAAAACATCCATGGCTAAGCACAGGTATAATATGTTATATTTGTAGATGATTTATCATGTAAGTGTTAGATATTATTCATACAGAAGAAAGACCATACATTCTCCAATTTTTTTGAATTTAAAGCACTTGTTGAGAAATAAACTGGCAGCAAAGTGAAGGCACTCAGGAGTGATAACAGTGGCGAATATGTGTTGAATGAGTTTAAATTTTTTTGTGCAAAGGAATGTATTATACAGGAGTTTACAACACCCCATAACCCACAATAGAATGGGGTGGCTGAGAGGAAGAACATAAGTATTGTGGGAGATGCACAAGTGATGTTGTGTGATCAGGGCCTACCTATGCAGTTGTGGGTTGAAGCATGCAACATAGTGGTATATGTGCATAATAGGAGTCCTCATCAAATTCTCAGGATGAGTACACCAGAAGAATATTTTTCACGGAAGAAACTAGACGTGTCACACTTTAGGATATTTGTATCATGAGTATATTTCCATGTTTCCAAGGATGCAAGGAAAAATATAGAGATGGCAGCTGAGTTGGGAATATTTTTGGGGCACACTAATACACCTCATAACTATCGGGTGTACCTGCCATCTCTCAGGATGACAGTTGTTCGTAGAGATGCGAAGTTTTATGAAGATAATGAAATGGAGTGTTCCCTTGAGAGAGAGCTTTAGTTGCATGAAAATCAGGAATTGTTGACTCCAAAGGAAGAACATCAAGAACATGTGGAGAAACCACATGTAGAGGAGAAGAGAGTGGATACAACCACTCAAGCAGAGACATCTAGGGAAGGAAGGAAGTGGACCAGGGAAGCTAAAATATTATTTCAGGATGCTAGAGAGAATGTGGTAGCACCCACATTATAGTGCAGGAAGAGGAGATCACTAGAACGGTACACAGGCTACATGGCTCTACTAAGTGAGCTAGTAGATACAGAACTTGCCTCATTCGAGGAAGTAGTAGAGCAGCAAGTATGGTTTGATGTTATGGTAGAGGAATATGATTCCATTGACAGAAATTTTGTTTGGGAAGTGGTCCCAATACTTGTAGACAATTCAATGGTTGGTTCGAGATGGATTTACAAGGTAAAGCATGTAGTAGACGGAAGCATCGCGAATCACAAGGCAAGATTTGTGGCCAAGGAGTACTCTCAGGTAGAAGGGATTGGCTATGAAGAGACCTTTACTCTTGTAGCAATTTACTCTTCCATCAGATAAATTCTAGCTCTAGCTGAACAAATGGAGTGGAAAATCCACCAGATGGATGTGAAGATGACATTCCTCAATGGATTGATTGAGGAGGAGGTGTACATTGAACATCCTGAAGGATTTGAGACCTTAAATAGAGAGTCACATGTGTGTTGAATTAAGTGAGCATTGTATGGGTTGAAGCAAGCACCCCGTGCTTGGTACACCAAGATGGATAGCCACCTCATCGGGTTGGGCTTCACCAAAAGTGAAGCAGATGCAAAACTTTACCACATTCTAGTAGAAGGTAATTTTTTTATTATAGTCTTATATGTTGATGAATTGATTCTGACTAGTAATGAACAACTTATCTAGTCTTGCAAGGAGGATCTTGCAAGAGAGTTTGAAATGAAAGACATGGTTTTGATGCACTATTTCCTTGGTTTAGAAGTATGGCAAATAGATGGGGAACGTTTTGTCTCTCAGGGCAAGTATAAAAACTAGATACTTCATAAGTTCCACATGGAAACAAGCAAACCCTTGGAGACTCCTCTAATGACCAACTAGAGGAAAGAGGATGCCACTTCAGGTGAGGAAGTGGATGATACCATGTACAGGAAGTTGGTGGGTTCTCTCATATATTTGGTGAACACATGGCCAAACATGTGTTATGTGGTAAATTAGTTGAGCCAAGCCATGGTTCGGTTGACCAAATTATTTTGGAGGGATGTTAAACATGTACTACGGTACCTTAGAGGCACCACTGAGTTTGGACTTTGGTACAGACGAACAAAGGGAGTGAATTTGCAAGGCTTCACAGATGCATATTGGGCAGGTAGTCCATCAGATTGGAAGAGCACTTCAAAATAAATCTTCAATAGTGGGTCATCAATATTTTCTTGGTACACTAGGAAGCAGAGATCAGTTGCACTAATTTCAGTGGAAGCAGAGTACATGGTTGCTAGTCAAGTAGCTTGTGAAGCTATCTAGATGAGAAAGATTTTTGTTGGGTTATTTGGTCAGATGATGGATCCTACCGTGATTCACTGTGGAAATCATAGTTGTATCAAACTCTCTCAGAATCCATTTTTTCAAGATCGATCCAAGAACATTGATATTTGGTACCACCATCTACGAGATTATGTGCAGAGGTGGATCATGTTGTTGTGGTACATTCCAACAGAGGAACAAGATGTAGATATTTTGACAAAGGCCTTGTCAAGAGGAAAATTTGAGTTCCATAGAAGTAAGATTGGGATATATGATAATCCCTTTCTTGCTGAGAGGGAGTGTTACAAATGCAGCAAGAAATTCCTAATTTAATTGTGTCCTTTATTAAATTAGGAGAAAATCAAATTCCACATCAGCAGACAACTTGAATGAGTTAAATGAGTTATTATCACTGATTTATCATAGCTAATTTGAGTTGGAGGGAGAACTTGATTTGTGTACAATGAATCCTAAATTTTAGGAGCCTAGGGTGAATTAATTTTAGTTGTAACAATTTAATTCAGTTAAATTGAGTTAAGGTTAGTTAAACTAGTTGCAACTATTGGAGGAACTATTTGGAGGTCTAGCAATGGGGTGCAACTTTAGATTTTAACCAGCTAACTAATAAATCAACCTAAATTAACTCATGCATGCACAAAATTTGATTTACCCAGTTGAGATTGGATTTCAAGGACAGTGTACTATTAGCTGTAGAATATTCCAAATTGTGCAACTCATTCCTTCAGTCAAAGGACGACCTAAAGGTATTGCGTAATTCCAATTGAGGAATTTCCTAATTAATAGGGGCCTAATTCCCAAGGAAACAATGCAAGGAAATAGGAGCTTGGAGGCTTGGAAATTTGGCTAAGTATTGGCCAAAGGAAGTCATTCAGGCAGAGGATAGAAAATAATTGTGCAAGTTAAGCTCAAGGTTGAGCAAAGAATATTATATTCATCCAGTTCCTTTGATTAATGCAATATAGATAGTAAGGGGTTTTGAGTAGTTTCTTTCCCCTAGATATATCGTTGTGTATATTTGTTGAATTCTGATGCATGTTATTAATTTTTGTTATCGGTCATGAATTTACTTCTGCATATTGAACAAAGTTACCAATGAAACGAGAACTATTACCTCAAAACAAGAACTCTAGCCCAAAAAAACTCAAAAAACATGGAAAAACACCCAAAAAACGAAAAGTGTGTATTCCAGAACGCACTTTTTTTAGGGTCAAATTTCAACATTTTTTTTTTTTAATTATGCTAAAAACTAATTTTTTTCTTGAAAAAAGGATTGAAAAAACATGACACTGAAAAAATATTAGGACACTGAAAAATCGTAAAATTCCAACAATTTTGATACATGATGTTAAAGATAAAAATATCATGTCTCAAAGCCTTATAATTCCAACAATTTTCGTCTATCTTCTTAAAGATAAAATATCTTGACTCAAAAAAACCCTAAAATTGTATTTCTTTCAACCATAGCATTAAAGATAAAATATCACAACTCAGAAAAACCTTAATATTTTGACCATTTTTCAACCATGGTTTTAAAAATCTTAAGTTTTTAACATATTTGAACCATGAAATTACAGACAAATTATATGACAAAGAATTTTTAAAAATGAACAAGTAAATGAAAGATTTATTATTCCAAAATTGAGATAACTTATTTTTATTAATTTATTTTTATTTTAAGTTTATCATAGTAATAACAATTTATTAAATATAATATTTTTTTTATATAATGTATTGAAATCATTAGATATGAAACACTTCAGTTATGATGAATGAACAACTTTACAAAACAAATAAATTTATATGTGATTTTGGATTTTTTGATACTCTCTGCATTAAAACATTTGCTTTTTGGAAATTTGTATTGCAAATAGTTTTTTAAAGCATATATATATATATATATATATATATATATATATATATATATATATATATATATATATATATATATATATATATATATATATATATATATATATATATATATATATATTGTATTTCTTTTGAATTTAATAAATTGAAACTAATAAACATATTAAAGATTATGCAAAAAAATGTCGTTTCCAGAATCTTATCGATCGTTAAAGAAGTACACCATCAATAAAAAAAATCGCTATCATAGACATATTACTTTTCCATGTTTTTTATTTTGACATATATATCCAATCAAATATATTGAATATGAAAACATTGAAAAAAAAAACACAAAAATTAAAAAAAAAATGATAACACATAAATAAAAATAAATATTTTAACATTAAAAATAAAAATAAAAAAGCAACACCCTAAACAAATAAAATATATAAAAAGACAAAAAAAAGTCAAACATAAAAAATGTAAATAAAAAAAACAAATAAACAAATAAACAAACAAACAAAAATGAAAACATAAAAAAGTAAATTTAAAATAAAATAAAACAGTTAAAAAAAAAACGTAATTTAAGCAAATAATTTTAAAAATTTGACCAAAAAACATAAAAAATAAATAAATAATATTCATCAAATAAATTAAAAAACAAACAAACCAACCAAAAAATTATTAAAATAAAACAAAAAAAAAATTATATATATATATATATATATATATATATATAATTAAAAATATTGAAAATAATAATTAAAAACATTAAAAAAAAAACAAATTAAAATGAATTTTTTTATTAAATAATAAAATCTTCAAAAAAAAAAAAAAAAAACCAAATCAAAATCTTTAAAAAAAAAACAAATTAAAATTAAAAAAATACAATAAAAAATAAATAAAAATCATAATTAAAGAAAAAATCATTAAAAAAACCAAAAAAACAAAAAAAAATCATTAAAAAAATATAAAAAACAAAAAAAAAAACATCCTAAAAGTATTAAAAAAAACAAAAAAATCATAATATATATATATATATATATATATATATATATATATATATATATATATAATCATAAAAGTATTAAAAAAAAACAAAAAAATCATAAATTATATATATATATATATATATATATATATATATATATATATATATATATATATATATATATATATATATATATCAATTAAAATTAAAACAAAATTATATAAAATAAAAAATTAAATTAAACAAAAATAATATAATTAAAAAATAGATGAAAGAATAAAATAAAATAAAATTTCAAAAAAAATTGATTTCAAGGTCGTCTTGAACACGGGAGGGCCAATTCTAGGAATGGATTCTCTCTCGCCCAGTCGGTCGTGGGGCCTGGCTGTTGGGAGGAGGGTAGTCGCACGACTCTCGACTACCCTACGCCTGGCGGTCATGCCCTGAAGCAGCCTAGGCGAGAGAGGTCGATTCACCTAGGTTGATTCCCATAATTGACCTCCATCGCCCAGGCGGCCACTAAATCAAATTTATTATTATTATTATTATTATTATTATTATTATTATTATTATTATTATTATAAATTATATGTATTTTTTAATTTATTTAATTTTATTTTATTTTTTTGTTTAATATATTATTTTTTTTAATTTTCTTTTTCTTTTTTTTTTTTAATTTTCTTTTTTTTTTTTTTAATTGTGTTATTTTTAAATTGTCTTTTTAAATTTTATTTTATTTTTATTTTTTATTTTGTTGGGTTATTTTAACTTCTCTTTTTAAATTTTTTTATTTTAATTTAATTTTAATAATTTTAAATTTTTGTATATTTTTTATTTCTTTTTTTTTAATTTTGATTTTTAAATTTTAATTATATATTAATTTTGTTTTAATTATTTTATTTGATCATTTTTTTAATTATGTGGTTTTTTTAATAACTTTTAAAAAAAAAAAAATTTTTTTTTTTAATTTGTTTTTCTTTAAATTATGTGTTTTTTTCTTTTAATTTCACTTTTTTAATTTATTTTTTAATATTTTGTATTTTTGTTTTCTTTTAATTTTTTTGTTTAAATTTTTTATTTTTACAAGTTAATTTTGTTTTTTTTACATTGCTACGAGTTTTTGTCTTATTTTTCCTTTTTATATATATTTTTATATTTGATTTTTTTTTTGTTATGTATTTTTATGTTTTATTACCAACATGAAAATCACTAATATTAGAAAATTTAAAGTATAAAAAATAGGCGTTGCATCAGTACTTTTTAAAATTAGCATGAAAATTACTAACATTTTAAAATAAGTGTTCATACTTAATAAATAAAAATATTTAAAGTGACAAAAATCAACCCTCTAAAAAAGGGGGTCGATTTTTCATCACCACTTTTGAAAATCGACGTGAAAATCATGACATTTGAAAAAAAAAATCATAATAAAATTTAAAGTGCTAAAAATATGTTAAAAAAAAAGGGTTATTCTACATCACCACTTTTCAAAATTGAGTGCTTTTTTTGCTACCTCAAAAAAATGGGTACTAGGTAATTTTATCGTTTGATCGGTAATTTTGTTATTGGAAGAGTAGATTCTTGTCTTTTGATTTAGTAAATTTCATGGGTAGATTGAATCTACAATTAAAATTCTACAAAATTTTGGAGGGTGTTGTAGCAGCAACAAAAGGTCCATATATGTTAAAATAGATGGAAGAAGTAGTTAAACAGGTGAAGCCAAATTTGAAAACAACTCGGGATCGACAGAAGAGTTATGCATATTTGAAAAGAGTTTAAAAATATTTCAATGTTGGTGACCATGTATACTTGAAAGTGAAACCAAAGCAGAGCACACTTAGACTTCCAAGCTATCAAAAAGATACTATGAACGCGTTGAGGTGTTAACAAGGATTGGATCAGTGGCTTATCAACTTTTTCTTCCAACAAACAACAAAATTCATAATGTATTTCATGTATCATTGTTAAATAAATATGTACATGAATCATCTCATATAATTTATTGTAATGTTGTACAGGTAGAACTGGGGGAGAGTTCCTAGCAGAACTTCTACTTATTTTAGACCAGAGGGAAGCCACTCTCTGGAATAGAAACATAGCCCAAGTTAAAGTTCAATGGAAGCATTTCAGCCAAGAAGAGGCAACTTGGGAATTGGAAAAAAAAATTAAAGAAGCATATCCATCTCTATTTTGAAATTTGGGATCAATTCCATAGTTTAAGAGCACACACCGCAACGGTGTCAAACTCAAGTGAGGTCGGATGTGATATCCCTTGACTTGGAGTTATATTGTAAATTTGTAAATGGTTAAGTGTGATTATTGCTTTAACTTTAAAAACCTATTTGGAACTAGGTTATCAATATTATATTACTGATAAATATGAAATGTAAAATTTTGATTAAATTATGTTGTTAATAAAATAAAAGAATCTGGAAATTAATGTTGAATCTACACCTGGATGAAAGAGATAATTCTTTAAGTTAATGTTGGATATTGATTACCCTTATTCATTAAGTCATAATCATCTGATCTAAATGATTATATTATTAATTATTATGGAAGAGATTGATCGATAACTCCCCTTAAAGATTAGATGTTGTTTTTTAGAGTGGGGAAGTGGGGCTCATAAATGAGCTAGTAACGTCTTGCCACTTGTTGGATGAGGTGGAGGTAGTTATCAACTACCAACTGTTTTGGTAAGGGATATTTTATTTTTTCTTTTGTTGGCTGAAAATCATGCAGTGAAAAACTGGTGAGAAGCAAAAAGGTGACAAAATAGTGACAAAAAGATAAACTTGTAGACTGAGTGCTCGTGGGGACCCTTTTTGGAAAATGTGTCAAGGTTGAGAGGAGTTGGTTAGCTCTAGTTTTAATTTCCAAATTATTAACTTCAAGTTGATACCTCTAACTCTCTGGATTTTAAGAAATAAAATTTTTTATATTATATTTTGATTGTTATGCAAGTTCAAGATTTGAATTAAAATGTTAGAGATAGCAAAAGAAAGTTGAGAATTTACATGGTGAAGTACTATAATTACTCAAGATATTTCATGCATGTAGAACAGTGGAAAAGTTATAGTATATGTTGAAAAGAGAGAAGAAAATTCAATTGATTAGATTTATTGTTTGAGATATCTATAAATGTATTACTCTATAAATTTCAAAGAGAAGGGTTGGTATTTAAGGATGACTAGATTGATTTTATGAATTTAATTTAATCAGTATGTTGGGTGATATATATATATATATATATATATATATATATATATATATATATATATAGATGCATAAAATTTGAAGTAAGATACGACATGCAAAAATATTATTCTTTTGAAATAGAGAAAAACGTAGATGTGGTTCTAGGTCAAAAGGACCTTATGTACTAGTGTATATATATATATATATGTCTAAATGTTTAGGATACAATCACTAATAAAAGAGATTAGGACTAGTTCATTGTCCAAGTTAATCTCTAAAATATTAACAAAGTCATATGGAAAAAGACTAAAGAAAAACCAAGGCAATATACAAGAAGAAGGTATACATATATTATATACACCTACAATATTGTAAAGTACAACATGATTACAAAACATAAAGACTCAAAAAAAATCATTTCTAATATGGCCTAGTGGAAAATATTCAAATTAGGGGAATTTTGAGGTCTAAAATGGGCCTCGTAAGGAAATTATAAAATAATAGTGGAAATAATAATATAATATTAGGTTACATTATCAAATTTTAGAGGGAAAAAATAAAAAACTATTTTTTCAACTCATATTCTCAACTTATCTCCTTTTCAAGCCAAAACACTCATTGGATGCATTATTTGATTCCTCATCTAGGGAGTACACATGTTGCATACTTTTGATGGACCCTGCTACACGAAAAATTAGAAATACATGGAAAATGTGATTGAAATCACATTTTTTCATCTATTTCTCATTTTTTGTGTAGCAAAGTCCTTCAAAAGTATGTAACATGGGTACTCATTGGATGAAGAATTTAATTTTTCATCCAACGAGTACTCCCGCTCGAAAGTTGAGTAAAAATTTAGGGAGACAAGTTGAAAATACGAGTTGGAAAAATAGTTTTATTATTTTATTATTTTTAATATTTTTATTTTTTTACTCCAAAAAATGGTGAATCATCTCCCATGGTTGACATCATCATCTTGAATCCTATTGGTTCTTATAAAGTTTATTTTGGTTGTACATTTTTCTTAGGAGGCCCATTTAGACCACAAAATTCCCCTAATGACATTGCTATTGTATTATACAAGTAATGTACAAAAGGTAAAAAAGATCTTAGAGACTTAGTAACAAATGGAAAAAAAGAATAATTAAACATACAAATGATTTCTAGAAAAATAATTGAAATATATCAACACATTAATCATTTTACACTATTAGCTAAAGAATTTCTAATTCTTCAATCTACAATATAGAGGCAGAAGTATATGAACATATAAAGAAAACAAATAGTCATTCAATTGAATAAATCAACACATAACATTTTCATTAACAACAAATAAACTTCTATGATTGTAGTTTTGGTCAAGAATGACCATAATAACAATAAATATGTTACAATTGTTAAATGTTTTGGGTTAAAATCACCCTTAACTAAAATACATGACAGACATAAAATTCTATAGAACATAAACTTCTGAATAGGTAGTACATTTGCTCAAAATTCCGACACTTTAGTTTCGACACTTTTGACGTATTGTCAGAAATTTCCCCAATTTTTCTCAATTTTTTAAATTCCGCCAAAAAATGTCGCTATAACGACGTATAGGGAAATCGTCGGTATTGCGACGTTTGGTATGTCGTTGAAACATCAATGTTTTTGGACACGAGGTCGAAACTACGACGTTTCTAAGACATGAGTCGGGATTGCGACATTTGGAGATAAGCATCACTATTGCGACGTTTAGAGATACTTGTTGGTAGTGCGACAGTATTGGGGACAACCGTCAGTATTGTGATGGTTAGACCAAACATCAGTATTGCGACAGTTAGACCAAACGTCGGAACAGCAACAACGGTAAATATTTTGTAACATTTTGTAACGGCGGAATATTTTTTAATGTTTTTTTTTTTTATTAATTTTTATAGGATTATAATAATATATTTGTTATTTGTTTACTAGGGTGATTTAATTGGCCATTATTTTGTAATGTTGTTTTTTTATTTTATTAATTTTTATAGGCTTATAATAATATATTTGTTATTTGTTTACTACGGTGATTTAATTGACCATTATTACGTTAGCTATTACTATGTTAGCTAGGTCAAGCTAACAAAAATAATAGTATATTTTTTATATTTAATTGTTATTAATTTATCTTTAACTTATAACATGTTTAATCTTAAAAATGAATATATATATATTAAAAAAAAATTATTTTTAAATTTAATGAATGAATAAATTAGAAGTTTTATTATAAATTTTTCAAAATATAATGCCCTGTGTATTGAAGAATATTTACCATTTTTTCATTACAATATATGTATTGTGATTACCCCACAAATCGTAGCCCAATGTGGGCCCTCCCCACCTGCTTTGACATGGTGACAGATCACACTTTCAAGAGTTGCAATTCATGAATGTCACTCGCCTAGTACTAATTAACGTGCGTGTCACCTTGGCAATTCACTTCAACATGACATTTTTCCTTCAACTTTACTTAATTTTTGTACCACGCCAGTATAACCTCGCACATAACCACTTCATCGTTGATGGTGAAGACTTTGTATCATAATGGTAATATGATGGACCTCATTCATTGTCAAAACACCCCTAATCACTTCCCAGAGGAAGCAGCCACCATGGAAACCTTGTGCAACAAGAGCATTGGCACGTAGCACAATATCCATCGCAACTCCAAGTAGAATGAAACACCCTTAAATCATGCATAGTGTGCTCGAATAATGGTAATGTGATCTCCCTCAGTCTCAGCAATATTATGCATTCTAATACTCTCATGTGCTTTAATTACCATGACCATGCAAATTTATTTAATATCAACATCCCTTTTAGCTAGAGCATATCATTCGGTGCAGGTTGCAATATGTGTCGTAAACTTTGTGATTCAGCTTCTCAGTGAAGGCCTCTTGACCTTAAGGACTTGGCCTTCTAGCAATTATCTGCCTTCAACAGCTCTCCCTCTCTAGCCTTCTGCTCAAACTTTCTATTACCCTCTCCTATGTTCATGCATGTCATCCCTTTAGCCTTTTTGCAAGCTTCACATCCCAATTGCCTTTGTCTGGGCAGGTCCATTCAGGTCGTGTCAGGTCGTGGTGTCAAGTCAGGTCGTGTGAGTTCGGGTCGGTTCGGGTCGTGTGAGGTCGGGTCGGGTTGGATCGTGTGAGGTTGGGTCGGGTCGGGTCGGGTCATGTGAGGTCGGGTCGTGTGAGGGCACCCAAGGAAACACGTTCGGGCGAGTCGGGTAGGGTTCGATCGGGTCATGTCGTCAAAAACTCCTAGAGTCACTAAGGAAACAAACAAATGAATCACATGCCTAAAAATCTAGGAGATCAATCCACACACAAATAGTAACTTCCCACACTAAAAACACTAGTTGGTGATGAAATCCAACATCGTCGTATTTAATGTAGAAAGAGCAGTTGGAACAGTTACCCCGACAACCTACTTAATGAAACAGACCAGTGCAAGTTCCTCCACTTAAACCATCTCGAGTGAAGATAACCCTCCGGAGATTCCAAGTGAGTTTAATCGACGTCTGCTCCAGGTATAGTGGGATCTTTCCACCACCGTCACCTTAGGAAAAAATCGTAAGATTATGGTCACTATGGTTACTAAAAGGAACTAATATACCTGGGGGAACATTCTACGGTCCTACATACGCGTAAAGGCAGAGTAACAAAGCTCAATCCCCTTTAAGGCTCCTTGACATAATCCAAGGTATACCGACAAGTGACCCCATGCTCCTCGACAATGGTCTATCCGAGGTTTACCGTTGTTAATACGTGCATATCTTCTATCGTTCCCAATGAGATAGAATTGATTATCCCATTGGTTTAGATATGACCTCGTGCTTGACTCCTTTAAGAGGAGCTTCCCAGAGCATACAAGTGACTATTGGATTTTTCCCTACCGCAAGATCAGCTACTTGTTTGTTTTAACTGTCTTGGAGAGTTAATTACTCCCTACTCCAAGACACTAACCTAAGCTATATTGGTGAAAAGCGCACTAGAAATATAAAAATTACTAGATTGATTTTAATTTAAGCGTTGATTTTAAAAATCTGTTTCTTAGAACAATAGGTGCGAAAGTGAAACTGATGATATGTAGTGACCCGACTCAAAACATACTAAAAAATGCATCTATTATGAGAAACAATATATTTTCTTTCAATGAATTCTATCTAAAGGAAGAGTTGAGAAATGCAATCTTTTAAAATAAATCTTTCCTTCAAACGAGAATAAATGAAAAGAAATATAGTTTCAAAGAGAACTCAAAATGATCTATTGCTCAACAATAAATCCCTTTTATTCAAGATCGTAACTACAAACGAAGTTTTTCTTCAAAAGACACTAAAATTTCTAGAAATAACACTCAAAACTAAAAACACTATTTTTGAGATCTAAAAACTCTAAGACTAAATCTGAATTAAAACTTCAAATATTTTGAGGATGTCTTACTCAGCTTGTTATCTAACTAAGAAATTCCTTGCTTGGATCAGCAAGAACTCGACAAACATCCATTTTTTGTTTTTTAAGTGAAATTCCAAACTTATTAACAAAAGTCTTTTAAAGATTTGCAAATGAGAAAAATGGGATCTAAATCTCATAAAAAAATTTCTGCTAAGATGTCAGACTCAGCAAGAAAACAAGGGAATACCAGTGATCTAAAGGTACACCAAGGTTTCTAATATTTGAGTAGGATAAAGACAAAGAAAAAATCCTTATAACATGCAGATCTTTCAGAAAATCATTCAAAACTACAAATGCTGAAATAAACTCTTAACCAAAGCTTTCTGACAGAAGATACAGGTCTGGGTAATCACTGAGAATCAAACAAACTAATCCAGAAAAGAAGATTTTTAAGATTTTCAAAAATTTTCACAGGATCCGCAGGATTTAGTGCAAGCCAGCACTGTGGGTACATGAAAAGTGTGGAACTGCCCGCACTATCTCTAAAGGAAAAGAGCAAACACAAGAAAACTAGAGAAAAAATAAAAAATTCTTAAACACTTCTCAGGGATTTTACAGGGATAAACCACCCAAGCCAGTATCAATCAATCAAAATTAGAAAACATGAATTCACAAGTCAAAAATAAAAGAAATCAAAGATCAAAATCCATTCCCTAGTGAAGTCACCATTTTGTTGGACGGATAAGTCGTTCTTGTGGACAAGACATACCTCCCAAGTGTCCTACGGACAGCTAGCAACAAACAGACAACTAAATCTATGCAACATATATATATATATATATATATATATATATATATATATATATATATATATATATATATATATCATCGCCGAGGTAGGTATCTCTATTACTCAGATCAAAACTAACTAAACTTGTTCTGATACAGAAATGATTTTAATATTACATCAATAGTGTAGACATAGCATGGACGCAACCATCTGTAATGAATAGTCTACTACATAATGAATAATAAAACTCCTCGCAGCCTAGATGGTGGAAACTAGATCCAGGGTCTTGATTTCTACTTCTCGAACTAGTACGATTCTATCCATGTGATTAAATGTGTTGAAGTCGAACATGGCAGAAACCACTTGATTACCAGTCAACGATGTGAACTGTTAACAAGTGTAAGAGAAACCACCAATAATGACAATGGCTCTCAAAGTACTCAGTACAATCCATGAAATGTGAATAAGTGATCTGAAGTCGAACATTTCACGAAATCGTTCAATCGAAGGTCAATGATGCAACTTGTCGTCGAAGGCCAGAAACCTGCCATTAAAGCATGTATATTTCAAGGTACTGATGGATTCTAGATCAACTTCCTAGATGATGAACTGTCGTCGATAGAAAGTGATCCGTCGTAAGTAAACTCATGACACGAAACCATAGATCAAGTTTGAAGAAATTTTTTGCAAGGACTGACCTAGGGATGGTCAACGCGAATGGAGACAAGTGTTTTCAGATGAATGGTTTGTTTGACTGTCCTCTTCAACACATAACGACACTACAGATGGTTTGGTGACAGTTTCCCTAAGCTAATACCCAAAAACCGGCTGAAGACCTTCAATGTGGTTTGATTAACTGATAGGCAAAGGATTTCCCAACCCAGGTAGAAGTGTGACAAAAAGTGTCATGTTCAAGAGTGGTGTAATGCTTTTACAAATCAAAGTGTAACAAATGAATCTGTTTTCTCTCTTTTCCCCACCATTTCTGGCAAGTACCTCTTTATTTTTGACAAGTTTGAGGAGGATAACATTTGCTTGTTTATAAGCTCATCCGTCGAATGAGTCCAACTTAGTTTAAAATCGAACCCTAAGAAGGAGTGGTTCGTTCCTGTTTGTAATCGACAGATCCTTTAATATTAAATTTTAATGAGTCCAGTATAGGAGAAACTCGGTGTTTTTCATTTTTAGGGAGTCAGAACAAAAAACTTAAGAAAACTCCATGGGTGTACTTTTTCGTAAATTTAGTCTCTCAAGCCCAAAAAAGGATAAAATAATGCAAGAGAACTCTATTGACCATGATTAGTCAACGTATACCTTTTTCGTAAATAGTCCATCTCAGTCCGGAAAAGGGGTAAACTTATACTAAAGGGACGATCGTTTATTTACTTTAACGAGTTTGAATAGTCAAGTACTCGGCAATCTTTTCATTTTTAGAGAGTCTGAAAAGGGCTTAAAAGAGGACTCCATGGTTTCGCTTTTTCGTAAATTTTTAAAGAGCCCGAAAAAGTCATAAAAGTTTACTCTTCGTAAAAAATGACCATTTTGCCTGAAAAAATCGTTATTCTGCACAAAAACTCGAAAAATTAAACATACATGTTTCAATAATAAAAAATATTTTGAAAAACCGACTTTTTAAAGTGAAAAATAAACAAATTTAAAATTCATCTATTCGAAAAAACTTATAAAAATGATTTTTTCAAGTTCATTTTTACCGTTTGAGTTTGGAGTGAATATTTTAGTGCTTTTGGCAAAAAACGCTTCGGAGAAGATTCTGGGCAAACCGATCGTCGGAATCGAAAACCGTTTGTTTCAGGTAATCCACAACCTCCTTATCTTACTTTTCATCCGTTCAATTTTTTAATTTAGGGTCAGAAATTCATTTTTGGGAGGAAAATATGTTGAAAAATCTGCCCTCGGGGGTCCGCACCTAAGACATTGGGAACCTATGGACCCCAACATTTTTCAACAAAGAAAAATTTCGGGGCCCCGCACTTTTAACACAGGGCCCACGCATATCTACGCACTGTCCCTGAGCATAAAGTGTGGAGGCACCGTAACAAATTTAAAAACATATTTTCTTCCTAAATTACCCAAATTTTTTGCTTCAAAATGATTTTAATCCTTCATTTTTCTTATTGTAGGATATGTACAATGCTCATTTGGCGAGAACGGGAGCACGAAGAGGTAGATGAAGCAGCAATAATTCATCAACCTACTTTGCAAGCTTTAAGAGCATGCAGGCTTTACAAATTTTGGGCTATCAGTGGCATGAGAGCTCAAGTGGATCTTCTTACTTGGCTGGTAAGCAAATGGGACGTTCAAGACCAATGTTTCGTGATCGAAGGACACCGGCTCGAGATTGAGCTGGAGGATATTTATTTTTTGATTGGTTTGTCCAGGAGAGGTGAACCACTATCTCTATTTATGGCTAGCCCAGGTGGCCAGTCTGTCGCCAGCCTACAATTAGAGTTCTGTAATGATGAATCCAATCCCCGAGACAAACGGATTGACATAAAAACTATCATCAGTCCCGAGCTAAAAGTAATTGCTTTTACCATTTTCAAGTTGTGTGGAAGTGCAGCTTTTCATGTAGCCACCGGATCTCAGATGCGCATCGCTGTAGATTGTTTTCAAGGCACCATATTCAACTGGTGTGAGGCAGTGTTGGCAAATGTGAAAGGCCAACTCACCAGAGCAAAGAATGGGAAGTTAAACAACTTCAAGTATGGATCCATTATAGTCACCTTATCTCTAGAGAGGATCCCCATGTTAGCCCCACATCATATTCCTGTTGATGCTGGTCGACCTCGAGAGCCTAGGATGGTTCGTTGGGTTGCGTTGATGGCCCGTCACAGTGAGGGTGGGGAGATTGTGAGATTTCCCTCTACATATTTTCGTTGGCTGGAACGCAAACTTTTTGTTATAGAGGATTTTCCTTATGCTGGCATGGATTTTCGTGGCGACTGGGAGATGCCCCTTCCTCCAGGAGCTCAATGGGATGAGTCAGGTAAAAAATCTCTTTTGACATGTTCTAATTTCTAATTTTTATGTTGTTTTTAAATCGTCCAAAACTGATAACAAAAATTTCAAATGTAGATGTGGGTCTGACTTGACTAGCCATTCTCCACCCCTTTAACCGGAGGCAAAGGGATGCAGCAGCAACACCACCACCCCAAAAGGATCAGACTGCAGAGATCCTGACTGATTTAGAACACCATTTGGAGTGGCTCACTATAGATATTCCTGAGACTACTATAGATGATATCCCACTCCGTCTACAGAGATATGTCATAGGTGTTCCTGGACCATTCAGGAGGTTTTTGACTAGGGTGGCACGAGCAGTGGTGTATTATCGTGATCATCACCACGGATAGTGGATGATTGACTTGTAGACTCATTTTTTGTATCACTTTTTTCCGATCATAAGGCGATTTGAGCCTATGATCGAAGACGATGTACTATTTTTTGAACACTACATCTATACTATGATATACTATTATTTCCAGTTACCTCTTCAATCTTCTTTATCGAATATTGATTTGTTACTTTGTTATTGCAAATGTTTGTTTATAACACTAGAAGCAATTGTGTCTGCTAATGTATTTAAACTTCTTGGAATGTGTTGATACTCAATATAATCAAACTCTCGTTCCAAGAGATGAACCCTTAAAAATAATCTTAATAATACTGGATTTATAATGGCATATACTCGGTTTAACTGTAATACAACGAGTTCAGAATCTAACTTAACGATCAAACTTCGAATTCCAAATGAAATGGATTCCGATAATAATTCAATAACTGCACTATATTCGGAAATATTGTTCGTCGTTTGACTGAGACTTACCCCATGCATCGATACTAACTCGTCAGTGGGTGAGTAAATAACCCAACCTACGGAAGAGATGTTCCGTGTACTATGACAAGCGCCATCAGCAAAACCAATATATGTTTGAAGGGAAGTTGACATCTGCAATATCAAAAGTATCCATATAAGCGGGAATAGTAGTAAGCACACTTAAGCTAGGCACATGTTTCTAATCTATAGCACACCAGCTAGAAAGTAACTAATATACAAAGAAGATCTCCACACAAGAATCAAGCGTAATATCTCTTCAAAAAAAGTCCATTTCTGGGTTTACCTAAAGAGACCCCGTCAAAATCAATCAATTCATAGGCCCCTTTTGCAAGCTGTCACTTGACAATATAAGGACCATGCCAAATGGGTTCAAATTTCCCAGCCCCTAGCTTATCGTTGGCTTGATGATAAATCAAAACTAGGTCTCCTTCTGAAAAATTACGAGGGGTAACACTTCTATCATACTGAGATTTCATTATTTTCGCATGAGACTCGGTAGCTAATGCAGTGGTGCGCCGATTCTCATCTAATTGAGCCAAGTATAAAAAACGTTTCTCCTCTTCAGAAGTGTCTGGTAATAACTCTATGGCTAGTTGGAGTGACGGTATCTTGAATTCAATGGGTAGTACCACTTCTAAACCGTAAACCAGTTGAAAAGGGGTAAAGCCTGTCGATGTTTTTGCTGGAGTTTGATATGCCCAAAGTGCTGAAAAGAGCATGGTATGCCAATTCGACTTATGAATTCCAATGATTCGTTTGATCATGGTGACTAAAAATTTATTAATTGCTTCAACTAAACCATTGGCCTGCGGATAATATGGAGTAGAACTGTCATGGTGCAGGCCAAGTTGGTCCGTTAACTCGGTCATCATGATATTCTGAAAATGGCTCACGTGATCAGTAATTATCGCTTGGGGTACACCGAAACGAGCAATCACATGATTGAATGCAAAAGTAGCTGCAGTTTTTCCATCTTCCGCAAATGTAGGCATCGCCTCGGCCCATTTGGTAAAATAATCTACTGCTATAATAATATACCCATGCCCCCCGTCTGAGTGAGGGTTACATGTAATGAATTCAATGCCCCATTTTGCAAAAGGACCGACCGCAATTATAGGGTGAAGAGGAGCAGATGGTGCACGCATTTTTCGATTGAATATTTGACAATTATGACATTTTCGGACCGCGTAAATACAATCTTTAAACAAAGACGGCCAGAAATAACCTGCGCGCAATATCTTTTGGGTTGTGGCGTACCCAGACATATGACCGCCACATGCTCCAGTGTGATAGTCATTTAAAACATTTTCAGTTTCCTCATGGGTTAGACAACGTCGAAAAATTGAGTCCGCACCACGACGATATAGTGTGTCACCAACAATATGATATTGTTGAGACTGGAAAATTATTTTTCGTCGTTGCGATTGTGAAAGCTCGGGCCGAAAAGATTGGGTCTGAAGATAAAAAATAATATATCCATACCAAGGATCGATGGTACTAATAAGAAACAAGGATTCGTCCGCGATTGGTTGTTCCGCCACAGTTTTTGTATCAGTACTTGGGAAATCACACATAAGTTCAGCAAATATCAATGATTTCTTTGATTTGGATTTTTCAAACTCCAAATCAAACTCCTGCAGGATCACAATCCATTTGGAGTATTTTCCCCCTAGCAATTTTTTGGTCAAGATGTACATCATAGGGTTACAATCAGATATCACTGTTGTTTTGCGTAAAAGATGTAGTGATGAAAACGTTGGACAACTTGAACAACTGCCAAGGCCAATTTCTCCACATGTGAGTACTTGATTTCAGTCGGATGCAAGTTCCGACTAAGATAGTAAATCACATGTTCACTATAGAATTCATCTTCCTGAACTAAAACCATCCTATTGTGGAATCGGCAGCGGCGAGGTACAAAAATTAATATTGGTTGTAGTTGGGAGGATGCAGTAATGGTGCATGGGTCAACACGTTTTTCAAAGCATCAAAATATCTATCAGCGACCTCGTCCCAAAAGAAAGGAATGTTCTATTTCAACAACCTAGTGAAACCTTTCGTTAACTCAGCGTAGTTAGGAATGAATCGACGTAAAAAGTTTGCTTTCCCTTGCAAACTTTGGAGTTGGCGAAGAGTAGAAGGAGGAGGCAGATTGATGATTGCCTCCACCTTCGATGGATCAACACAAATGCCTGCCTTTGAGACAATAAATCCCAGCAATCGTCCAGATTGTACGCAGAAAACACATTTGTGAGGATTCAGTCGAATCTTATAATGCCTACATCGTATAAAGATGGCTCGTAAATGAGTAATATGATCTGCTCTGCGTGAAGAATGAGCAGGAAAATCATCGAGGTAGGGCTGCACAATGTTCTTAATTTCATGAAATGCATAAGACATGGCCCTTTGAAAAGTGGCACCGGCATTCTTAAGGCCAAAAGATAGTTTGCGATAAGAAAAAGTCCCCCATGGACAAATGAAAGCTATTTTAAGCTAATCTGCAGGGAGTATGTTTATTTGATTGTAGCCGGAGAATCCATCCATGAAAGAGAACATTTCACTTCCAACACAATCGTCAATAATTTGATCGATGTAAGGGGTTGGATAATTGTCTTTTGGACAAGCTCGATTTATATCCCTATAGTCGATACATACTCTTATTGTTCCTTGTTTCTTATTCACCGGAACAATATTAGATACCCAGTCCGTGAGTGGAATTGGATAAATAAAACCTACACGAAGTAATTTTTCAACTTCAGCTTTAATAGTGGCAGCTTTTCTCGGATGTATTTGACGTAATCTCTGTCGAACAGGTTTAGCATCTGGGTATGTCTTAATTTCATGAACAACAATTGACGGATCGATTCCTGGCATTTCTTCATATGACTAGGCAAAAATTTCGCGGAATTCCTGAAATAGAGCTTTATATGCTTGGATTTCATCTGGTGTACAAGAAGCACCTATATTAATGTTTTCAACAATTCCGGGTTTAACTGAAATTTTAAGAGGAACCATTGCAGAAATATTTTCTAAATTCAATTCCGAATCGATATGTGAGACAAGATTCTGAGGTTCTTTGATGTAATCAGTGGTAAAAATGGAGGAAAAATCATTCTCAAAATGATCGAGATCAGGTAAAAACGAAGACCTATGATGAAGATCTTCCCATGGTAACTCATCTTCCAACAAGAATTCACAAATATGTTCATCAGTATTGAATACTTGAGTAGGATCCGGAATTGGTGTCAAAGCTAAGCTCGATATTGAAAATGATTTGTGACTGATCACATTCACTGGATCAGTCTCAGTTGAAGGAGTATCAGAAAATGACTGTACATTTTGATATGCTAACTCAAAAGGACTAAAAGGCATCGGGCCATCGAATGAATCCAATTCTGATTCTGAAGGTACTATCCAAGGATCATCAAAGGACATAGTACTTGACGAAATCATATTGATATTAGCAATAGGAGATTGTACGTTCAGAGGAGGAAGGGAAATTGTTCCCAGTGAAGCTGAATCTTTAATTAAACCTACTCCGACATCCTTATATGGGATAATCGTTTTTCCGATATGTTGAATGCTATCAGTAGAGGCTGGGTCGGACGAATAATATGAGAGCTAGTCTATCTTAATGATCTTTCCTTTATGAGGAAACATGATGAGATGAAAGATCAATGATACAACAGCAGTCATAGCGTAAGACCAACTGCGACCCAGGAGAAGGTTGTAATCCAGAGGGGCATCACCCACTTCCACATCTAGATTAACCATTTTGCCTTCGACCTCTATTGGCAGATCTTGTAAAATACCATATGGCTGAAAACCTCTTCTGTCAAAAGCTTTGAGAATAGTTGGTGATTGGTTAATTGTCGGAGAACCAAGTGATTTCCAACATTTTAACAACATAATACACGTAGAAGCCCCTTCATCAACAACAGTACGAAAGATTCGTTTGTTTTTTACTATTACCGGAATCCGAAAAGCCATTTGATGGGGTAGGCGAGGTGTAAAATTCTCTAAATCAAAGATCATGAGGTTCGAATCCTAGAGATCTACAGCTCCTAAGGATGACAAAGGAAATTTTCTTTGGGCTGGGAATGATTGCAATACTTCCAAAGCCGACATTTTTGAAGGGGAAATTGCCAAATCTTCAACAATATTGTAATTCTGAGTAGCTCTTGCATGTGGATTGAAAGCCGATTTACGAAGTACACCTTTTGCAGGCGGTTTAATCACTAAGTCAGGATTTTTTTTTCTCGATCTGTAACGGATCAGAAATTGAAGGAGATGTAGTCGATGCAGAATTGGATGTTTCTGCTTCTTTACCAGTATTTTTACTACCATAATCTTGCGATCGTGTCGAAACCATCAAGATATCCTCAACCCTATTGGAGGAAGATCCAACCATGTTACTATCTTGAGTGGGAAAGGGATCCTTCAAGACAGCAGGTATAGGCGAACCCTTAACGAATTTTGATACCTCGGCTCTATGCGGGCACTCTTTCGTAAAATGATCATGGTCACAGATGAGACAAGGATATCGAGGTTTGCGTTTTTTGTCAGTTGGTTCAGTTTTATCATTTTTCTCTTTTGAAGATTTTTTGTTTTTATTCTTGCCTTTCTTCTTACCACCAGTTTTAGATTTGGTTGTAGATGACTCTACAATGTGAATATCGGTGGAAGCTTCTTGGAAAGAATCTCCTTTGGGTGAATCGGGTAAAGTGATAATAGGAGAAGTGGTCTTGGAAGACTTCTTCTTACTTTTACCAGTGCTAACAGAACCAATTACACCATCAGCGGTATGAGAGCTAGAAGGAGTTGTAGTTAATTGACCAGATCTTGGTAAATCGTGGATTTTATCATACAAAGTACCTGACTGAGTATATACAATGTCAAGGTACTGAGCTTGAGCAATGACTTGCTCTTCCATAACAACGCCTCCTTTGGCCACATCTTCAGTAATTTTGGGCAATAACGATTTTATAAATCATTCAGCCAAAATTTGATCTGGAATAAAGACTTTCACTAAGCGCCTTCTACATCTCCATTCATGAATGTGATCAGATATGTACGTAGACGTACACTGTTTTAATGAAGTCAGTAATTATGTGTTGTTGTCGTATCTGACAGGCAACTGAAAATGGGTTAAAAAAGCAGTAGTTAGCGCGTTAAAATTATTAAAAGAGCTACGTGGTAACTCAATGTACCATTTGGCAGCTAGACCAAGGAAAGTTCTCTGAAAAAGATGTAATCGAATCGAATCATCGACTAGTGAATTGGATGTGCACCAGAGGTGATAAGTCATAACGTGATTAGAAGGGTCCTCTCCTGACTTACCTTCAAATTTTGGAATATCACTAGGAAATTGTTTAAGCATCGGTGGCCAATGTGGAAGATAAAAAATGGGATCATTCGTAAGGTGCAATAGATCCAGTAAATCTAAAGTTGCTATGAATGGTAATCGATGACTAGGGTCTTGATAACCTTGTGTGATCAAACCAGTGCCAGGAAGAGGATATCCAGCATATCCTGGAATTGGATGTGCATTTTGAATCGTGAAACCTCCTGGATAACCAGGATTAACCGGACCATACTGGGGTTGTTGAGGTATTTGATAAGTGTACCCAGGGTACGGCTGATACTGATATGCTGGATTTTGTGTAGTATGACCAATTTGATACTGTCCCTGGTACGGTTGATAAGTAAACTGTGGTTGACTAGACACAATCATACTAGTACCAGCTTGTCCCGTAGGCATCTGGACCGTAGTCTGAATTGTAGGTCCTGACTATGGCACAGATGCTTGAGGAATTTGCACTGATGCAGGGATAGAAGAAACTGGAGCTACAGATACTCCAGAAACAGGGGTTGTAGGTTGAACAGAAGTTGCAGTAGTTGCAGCAGTTTGAGGCGGAGTCTGAGGAGTACTAGGCCTAGGCTGCTGAACAGAACCAGGTGCAGGGATTTGAACAGTAGGCTGGACAGGTTGATGGGTTGGACCAGAACCAAAGGTTGTCCAGGTTGATTAGGTTACTACACATTAGGTTGCATAGTCTGTTGAATTTGAGATGGATTCCACACCATGTTCATTCCGAGGTATTGACCTGTAGAAGGTTGTACATATGAAGGACCATAGCCTGGTTGAACGTAGGGTTGATAATTAAGTGGTAAATTTCCATCTCCTTGTAAAAATGATTGACCGGAAGGTGGTTGGAAACCTTGAGTTGGGTACTGAACTTGAGGTTGATAACCCTGAGGCACGTACTGAAGCTGGCATTGATAAGGACCCTGAGGAATATACTGAGTCTAGGGTTGACCTTAGGGTATGTACTGTCCTTGAGGTTGATAACCTTGAGGAATGTACTGTCCTTGAGGTTGTTCTCCAGGTAAATAATATTGTCCTACAGTTTGTCCTGGTAAAAAATTACCTTGAGGTTTCCCCCCAGGCAGTAACTAACTACCTTGAGGTTGCCCCCCAGGAAGTAACTGATTACCTTGAGGTTGCCCCTCAGGCGATAACTGACTACCTTGAGGTTTCCCCCCAGGCGGTAACTGACTACCTTGAGGTTAAGGATTTGGAATATTACCCGACATCATAAAAAATTTCTCTGTGTTCAATGTTTCAGTTTTAGCTCCATTAATACTAGATGATAACACTTGTTCAGTTGGTCGAGGAGTTGCTCCTAAGAAAGTACCAGAGAGTGACTAGTACCCCAAAGGAACAGAAGGACCACCGTATAAAAATGTTTCCAGTGATTGGGAAAACATAGATGACTCACCTGACATGATTGATGGAGGATAATAACCTCTTGGTGTAGGATGAAAAGGAATTCGGGGTGGTGAAAAACTAATACCCGGGTTTTCTAAAAAAATCTGTCAATGATAAATACCAAGCGTCACTTCTAAAAGGACTGTATAATATTGATTCATGCTCCCTAAGATTCAAAGTCTATTGGGTTTTGGGAAGAGTTACGTTTTCGTCTGGACCGACAAGTTCTTCAATAGATATGAGGTCAGAAGGAAGATTTTCAGTAATGATATGTCTTACCTTAGGTGAACCAGGATCACTAGAAGTTGAAGTAACAAATCCTGAAGATGGTTCCAAAACAGCAGGTTCAGTGTCAGGCTCAGAAATTTTAGGTTCTTCAGCTAATTCACTGGAAGGAGAAATACTACCAGTAACTTCGGAAACCAAAATCGGCTCTAGAATATGCTTTGTTGTTTGTAATTGATAATCAGGATGAACAACTATAGATGACTCTTCAGCTTCTGTTGATCTAATTCTGTTGTCACTAGGTGATACTAGAGCTCGCAGCCCTTCAAGTTGGCTTGGTGTATACTCAGGGGGTTTCCCCTGAATTCTACGCCATTGTCTCAGTAATTCAACCACGATTAAAAATTATTAATCACACGCAATCAAATAATATTTCAATAAAAACTCATACTGTCACTAAGGAAACAAACAAATGAATCACACGCCTAAAAATCTAGGATATCAATCCACACACAAACAGTAACTTCCCACACTAAAAACACTAGTTGGTGATGAAATCCAACATCGTTGTATTTAATGTAGAAAGAGTGGTTGGAACAGTTACCCTGACAACCTGCTTAATGAAACAGACCGGTGCAAGTTTCTCCACTTAAACCATCTCAAGTGAATATAACCCTCCGGAGAGTCCAAGTGAGTCTAGTCGATGTCTGCTCCAGGTACAGTGGGATCTTTCCACCACCATCACCTTAGGAAAAAACCGTAATATTATGGTCACTATGGTTACCAACAGGAACTAATATACCTGGGGGAACTGTCTACGGTCCGACATACGCGCAAGGGCAGAGTAACAAAGTTCAATCCCCTTGAAGGCTCCTTGACATAATCCAAGGTATACCGACAAGTGACCCCAGGCTCCTTGACAATGGTCTATCCGAGATTTACCATTGTTAATATGCGCATATCTTCTATCGTTCCCAATGAGATAGAATCGATTATCCCATTGGTTCAGATATGACCTCGTGCTTGACTCCTTTAAGAGGAGCTTCCCAGAGCATACAAACGACTATTGGATTTTTCCCTACCGCAAGATCAACTACTTGTTTGTTAAAATGTCTTGGAGAGTTAATTACTCCCTACTCCAAGACACTAACCTAAGCTATATTGGTGAAAAGAGCCCTAGAAATATAAAAATTACTAGATTGATTTTAATTTAAGCGTTGATTTTAAAAAGTTGTTTCTTAGGACAATAGGTGTGAAAGTGAAACTGATGATATGTAGTGACCCGACTCAAAACATACTAAAAAATGCATCTATTATGAGAAACAATCTGTTTTATTTCAATGAATTCTATCTAAAGGAAGAGTTGAGAAATGCAATCTTTTAAAACAAATCTTTCCTTCAAACGAGAATAAATGAAAAAAAATATAATTTCAAAGAGAACTCAAAATGAATCCCTTTTATTCAAGATCGTAACTACAAACGAATTTTTTCTTCAAAAGACACTAAAATTTCTAGAAATAACACTCAAAACTAAAAGCACTATTTTTGAGATCTAAAAACTCTAAGACTAAATCTGAATTAAAAATTCAAATATTTTGAGGATGTCTTACTCAACTTGTTATCTAACTAAGAAAAAAATTTTGGATCAGCAAGAAATCGATAAACATCCAATTTTTGGATTTTAAGTGAAATTCCAAACTTATTAACAAAAGTCTTTTAAAGATTTGCAAATGAGAAAAATGGGATCTAAATCTCATAAAACAATTTCTGCTAAGATGTCAGACTCAGCAAGAAAACAAGGGAATACCAGTGATCTAAAGGTACACCAAGGCTTCTAATCTTTGAGCAGGATAAAGACAAAGCAAAAATCCTTATAACATGCAGATCTTTCAGAAAATCATTGAAAACTACAAATGCTGAAATAAACTCTTAACCAAGGCTTTCTAACGGAAGATACAGGTCTGGGTACTCACTGAGAATCAAACAAACTAATCCAGAAAAGAAGATTTTTAAGATTTTCAAAAATTTTCACAGGCTCTGCAGGATTTAGTGCAAACCAGGACTGTGGGTACAGGAAAAGTGCGGAACAGCCCGCACTGTCTCTAAAGGAAAAGAGCGGACACAAGAAAACTAGAGAAAAAACAAATTTCTCAAACACTTCTCAGGGATTCTATAGGGATAAACCACCCAAGCCAGTATCAATCAATCAAAATCAGAAAAAATTAATTCACAAGTCAAAAATAAAAGAAATCAAAGTTCAAAATCCATTCCACAGTGGAGTCGCCATTTTTTTGGACGGATAAGTCGTTCTTGCGGACAAGACAAACCTCCCAAGTGTCCTATGGATAGCTAGCAACAAACAGACAACTAAATCTATCTTTCTCTAGATATATTGCGATTTATAATTAAATGCTATAAAGGCTCAACGATCCTACCTTTGATCCAATGCTTGTTCGTAGTAGTAATCCTTCAGTCGCCCAAAAGAGTTGCCTTCGAAGATCTGCAATCACAAACAAGCAAACATCAAATAGCACCTACATAGCATATATTCATAAATCATATCTATTATGGTGATCAAGGAATCCATAAAATAAACCAATCAATTGACAGCTTATTGAGAAAAACGAACTTATTTGTATTAACTTAAATAAGAAGAGCCTTACAACCGTGTCCGCCTTGATGTTGTACAGGTCTTCCTGGGGTCCAAAACAGGTGTTTCCTTTACTCTAACAAGCCTTGAACTCTTCCAACCGAGATACATACAGGTATGCAATCCTTCCCACATAAAATCTCAGCTAAAAGGGTCTGAGTTTCAATAGCATTTCACCTCCAACAATACTAAAAAATTCAACTCATCAATTGTAACCCTTTGAGGCTGTCCTATGCCTCTTTTTATAGTGAAAGAGAGGAAGTTACAGTTCCATACAAGAAGGGATAGAATCCTCCTTCAAAGGGATTAGTTCCTTACATCAAGGGGTTAGCTCCTTATTGGATGGGATGCATGAACATGAAAGGAGCGGACTTTCCACCGCAAGAATGTTTCTAGAAGCTTCCAAAAATGACTCAAACTGAGCTTCTAGATTTTACTTGTGCCTTTTTTAATATTTTTTAGGGGTCCGCACTTTTAATAAACAGAAAGTGTGTTTGGCTATGCATGATTTATAGCCAAATGGTGCAAGACCTCGGGAAATAGTAAGAGAAAGTGTGGAACCAGAGTTTTAAGGCTTTTATGAGCTTTTCTCTTAGTTTCAAGGCTTGAATTTAGGAACTTTGATATTATACACTTCGAAGGGAGTACTAAGATGTCATGGTGACAAATTTCAATGTAACAGACTGGCCCTATGTCGGTATTGATTTCATAGGAGACCCAGACCTTCCACTCCCGGAAGGAGAGGATTAGGATGAGGAGCTAGGTAAGACTCTTTTTCATTTTATGATTTTTATGATTTTTTTTTTGTTATACATGCATGTTCTAACAGCTAATCTTATATGTATGCATATTTCGACGCAGAGAGGCCTTCCGAGATGTCACCGATCGCGCAGAGGACCCCTCTCGCCTATGACCCTCAAGGTGAGGGGGGCAAGGGGAACGAGCTGGATCAGAACTTAGAGGGAATTGCCCGTGGGATTCCTGATTATGCTTGCCTAGCTGACGTCCCTATGGCTTATCAGAGGCACACCGTAGGGGTGCCTAGTCGCCTCCATCGCTTACTGAGGCAATTGGTGCAAGTAGTAACATGCTACCATGAGCACCATGCTGATTAGTTGCCTAGGCTTTTCATATGCATATTTTTGAGAGACATGTTGTCTCCGGATGTAATCAAAACAGACATGTATATTTTTGGATTTTATGTGATGCACACGCTGCAAACATTCGACACACACACACACACACACACACACACACATATATATATATATATATATATATATATGCATGGATATTTTCCACATATGATGATGTTTTTACAAGTTGCGTAAATGTTTATCTAATACCATGTTAGCTATTGCATTTGTTAATGCATCCATTTGTCTGGGTATATGCTGATATGTGATGTAATCAAAATTTCTTTCCAGTAAACAAATACGTAGATACAGTCTTAAAATGGATGGGTTCCTAACTGAATAATGACCATTGAGCTATAACACTACAAGCTGTGAGTCCAGATATACAATTAATGCACGAATACCGAGGTTAACGGCCTCGTTCAATAATTCCAAAACGGCACTATATTCCGCGACATTATTTGTAGCAGGCCCTAGACAAACACCTTGTAAATTAACTAACTCACCAGTAGGATTGTAGATTACCCAGGCTGCCGAAGAAAGATTCCTGGTACTGCGGGAGGCACCATCGCGAAATCGACATAAGGAGTAATAGACATCTGCACAATCAGGAAGACTCAATCAGTAGAAAGACGCTTACAAAGCACACCACACCACACATTTTATTTTTTCACAAGCTTAAAATCACAAATGAAAACTATGCTTGAAATGACAAGGAAAACGAGCATGCCCCCAGCATGGTGTCTCAATTCGAGGTACATGCCCCCCAAGCTTCGGTCCATAGCAAATGGAGCGAAGGTTTAAAACCCAAGAGTAAGAGAGACTCGACTTTAATTTTACGAAATCTAACAAAACTCGAATTGAACGGGACCGTGTTTCATTGTTTTAACGAGGTTGAAACACTTAAAAGAACCGTCCTCGTAGCAGCTTGTTTTATTGTTTAGGGAGCTTGACACAAGAAGAGGAACTATGCTCTGACAAGCTCAAAGGAGCAGGTTCAGGAGGGGGATAACCGAATACAAAACGCTCGAGAAAATCAGAAATTGCCCCCAAGCCGGGCATGAACGAGGAACGATGATGGCCATCGCTCCATGGCAGATCTTCGAGAGACATAGTCTCCACGATAGCTTCGTCAAACGGAAAAAATTCTCTCAAAGGATCGGCGAATTTGCAGCGCCGAGCCAAGAGGATTGAGAATAAACATCAAGAGCCATGCTCAAAGGAGAATTTTCAGCAGGAGGAGGATCTGATGCGGCAACGATCTCGCAATAATTGATTTCAACTGGGGTTAGAGGCATCGATTCTCCAAAAGAGGCAACATGTTCAGGAGAAGGGATGATCAATGGGTCATCCAACCTAGAGATCATGTTGACTTGAACGGTGTTCGGTGGTGGAAAGGGAAAAATACCCATGAGAATGGGGTCCTTGTAAAGACCAGGTCCTACACTGTCAGGGGGATTGGGAATTTGATCCACGTATGGCACGTTATTCTTGGAGGAGGAGGTAAAGAAAGACAACTGATCAACAGTAATAATCTTGCCCTCATGTGGAAATTTCAAAATTCGAAGGAGGGTGGATGGAACGCACAACATGGCATGGGTCCAACTACGACCGAGTAGAAGATTGTAGTTGAGTTTGGCATCAACAACTTCCACCTCGACATTGACGGTCTTACCTTGTAATGTGATCGGTAGACTCGTGAGAACACCCAAGGGTTTTGATTCCCTTCCATCGAATGCCTCGAGGGCATTGGGACATGAAGTGAGGGCTGGAGAGCCAATGGCTTTCCAGCAAGCAGATGACATAACGTAGGTAGAGGCACCTTCGTCCACAACGGCCCTGTGAATATTGAGGCCATGGATGCCGACTTGTATAACAAGGGAAATCTAATGCGGAATTCGAGGGACGAAATTCTCTAGATCGAAGGTGAGAAGGCTAGAATCGGCAATATCAATTCCGTCGATTGCAGATAACAGAGCTTTACGTTGAGATGGACAACTTTGAAGTACTTCAAACGCAGACATTGTGGAGGGCGCCTGTGCCAAATCTTCAACAATGTTGTAATGCTGAGAAGCACGAGCATTTGGATTATAGGAAGACTTTCAGAGAACACCTTTGGAAGGTGGCCGTACAGCGGGTTCAGCGCTGGGTTTCTCAATTTCAAGAGGGCTAGAGGCAGGTGGGGGAGGTGGGCCATCAACGACTTCCTTCCCTGCTGCCTAGCATGATCCGGCATAATACTTCAATTGAGTGGCAATAGAAACAGGTGCAGCACCATTCATCATGAAAACTTGAGACCCAAATGGTGCAGATGGTAAAGGTTGCTCGACCATCCGGGTCTACTGAGATGGAAAAGGTTCTTTAAGAACTGTCGGAGTTCCCTTAGAGCCTTTAAGAATTTAACTAACCTCGGATCGTCGGGGACAATCTTTTGTGTAGTGGTCTTCATCGCAGATCAGGCAAGGGTACTTTGGTTTTCATTGCGAACCATCATCAGCACGTGGTTTGGAGGATTCTGGTTTCAGGGCATTGGATTTGGCCTTGCCTTTGCCCTTCTTCTTCCCTTCGGAAGCCTTGTCCGTAGGATTGGCCTGAACGACATTGACTTTTGCGGTCTTACCAGAATCTAGAATAGCGGGAGGAGCAAAATTGTTGGAAGAATTCGATTTTTTCTTCCCATTAGAAGACTTACGAGAATTTTGAGAAACGGAACCAATAACATCGTCAACCGATGGGGTAGCTGGTGCTTTGGAGGTTCCAGGCCGCGGGGCATCAGTCAAGATATCATATAACATGTCGGACTGAGAGTACACTAAATCGAGGTACTGGGCACGAGCGATGGCTTGCTCCTCGGTTACACATTCCCCCATAGCAATGTACTGTGAAATCTTGTTGACAAAGGAGGTAGTGAACCAGTGAGTTAGAATCTGATTAGGAGTGTCAAACTTGATCAGATGACGACGATGTCTCCACTCATGAATATGATCTGAAATATGAGTGGCTTTGTCCTGTTTCAGAGATGTCAGGAGATGCGTCTCGGCTTCATAACGAACCAGTAACTGGAAATGTGTCAGGAATGCCATAGCTAGAGTATTAAAGTCTTGAAAAATACCATGGGGTAGTTCTATGTACCATTTAGCAGCAGCGCCGGTGATAGTGCGCTGGAAAAGACGTAGACGGATCAATTCATCTATCCAAGAGTTCGAAGAACACCACAAATGGTAGGTCATGACATGTGCTTGGGGGTCTTCTCCAGATTTGCCTTCAAATTTGGGACAGTCACCAAGTACCTTCGTCGGAACTGGAGACCAATATGGATTATGAAGAATCAGATCATTGGTCAACTTGGATACATCCGGTAATTCCAACATGGCGAGAAAAGGTAACTGAGGATTAAAAGGCATGCTAGGTCCCCGATAAGGACCTGTACCTGTACTCCAACCTGGTTGAGCATAATTCTGCGCCCATTGGTTCTGTCCTGGAGGATTTTTACCATAGGGGGTATAAGCCATATAATTGGGTTGATATGGCTACTGAAAACTAGGATATGGGGGTTGATAACCAGGGTACTGAACCTGATTATATGTGGGCCCCATTTGAGCAATGTAGGGATTTGACTGTGGAGTATAAGTATAGCCTGGCTGTTGAAGGTAATAACCAAAACCTTGGGGCGAGTTGTAAACCGGTCGAGACTGACCTTGAAGGTAACAGCCGCCTTGGGGTCGAACGGGCTGCTAGTAAGCGGGACCTTACTGAGTGTGATAAGTGGGGCGCATAGGTGGGTTCAGTTGTGGCATAGAATAGATCGGCTGCTGAGCAGGGTTAACAGGTTGTGCAGGTTGTCCTGGTTGAACAGGTTGACCTGGCTGTGCAAGTTGCCCTAGTTGAATAGTTTGGCCTCGCTGAACAGGTTGCCCTGGTTGAACAGGCTGACCCGGATGATGAAGAACACCAGGTTGCCTCAACTGAGCGGGTTGGCCTGATGGCGGGAGAGGGCCAGGTTGTGCCTGATAACCAGGTTGACCTATGACAGGACCATAAGATGGCCCTGGTTGTGCAACATTTTGACCGATTGGAAACTGAGGTTGCTAAGGTTGCACCAATGGTTGGGAAGGATGGGTTTGCCCCCCAGGACCATACAACGGTCCAGGTTGATACCCCAGTTTCCTTGAGTAGTGACAGCAGGCATAGACGCAACCATGCAGACAGTAGGTCTAACAGGTACCGATGTGATGAAAGGAGATGCCATGAGAGGTGTCGATGGCAACATCCCTAACGAGGGAATAGTCGACCTCGTGGACGGAGTCGATATTCCCATAGAGGCAACAGCGGCCATGACTTGACTTAAAGACCTATATCCAGTTGGGAGCGAAGGACCAGGTGAAGACATAACAGAAGGTTCGGGGATGTCTTCGGGAAAAATCTGGTAATCTTCACCAGATATAGGAATTCCCTCACTAGACTAAGGATTGGGTGAGTCCATATCTGACCCTGCCGCAAGATCTTCTAAAATACGATGGGGACTAGAAGGTATAACAGTAGCTAAGAAAGGCAATCCCGATGTAAGAGGGAAGTGTTCCCCTACTCCAAATCAAAAACCAAGTGTTGGACAAGGGCCAATTGAAGTCAATTGGTCCTCCAAAAGGAAGTTCAGATATAACCGGTCCCCCGTCAGGAAACTTGGATACAATGGGCTGCTAATACTCAGCAGAGCACTAGGAGACCTCTGACGAATCATCTGTGTAAGAACTACCAGTAGACAAAACTGAGGGTTCCACCACTGTGACTGTAACGAAAAGAGAAAGAGATCAAAACAAAGACACACGGGAAAAAACCAAGGAAAACAACAACAGGCCGAAAATATCAATCTCTAAATGGGCGTGTGATCGTAGGTGATTAATTTTACCACATTGAAACTGGAAATTTTACTGTTTCATGTTTTAAGAGTCTAGAAACAAGTAAAAGTTGACTCTATCACTTTCAATTTGGAAACAAGCGTGAAAGAACAAGTGCTTGATGATCTTTTCAAATTTAATGAGTCAGTAAAGATCAAAATGACTGCTCTGGTAATCTAGGCAAATGGGTGTACCAGATATCCATGAACTTCCATATACACCTTGGTAAAAATGAAAGAGAAATCAACCAAGGACTTGATGTACGTGCAGGTAATCTCCCTGAATGTTGTGTCCGGTGTATCACGGGTAAAAGGCGGTAGACTCGGCTTCCTACGAATAAAGGATTGCAACCTAATGGGATCTCCCTTTATATACGCGACGGTACGGGGAGCACAAGTCCGTACAAGCATTGTCTAAAGCCAGATGGCGAACGACAGCAACTAGGTTTAACGACGCTGAAACACGTCACTAGCCTAGACCTCTAGATATTTCGTTAATGTTTCAATGTTGCCTTAGGTTAATTCGGTAAATTTTAAAGTTAATCTTCAATTTACGTTTCAATTTTCAGGCCCTATCGAATGTTGGATCTCAATAAAAACTCTAAATGCAAACTACATGCCACAGAACATCATTATGTTCAATGAAGAGCTATCTACGGGAGAGTTGAGAGATTTTCAAATGACAACAAAACGAAAGGCACAAAAACATCCACTAGTGTTTCCAATGCAAGCTAATGAAACTAGAAAACTTCTCTCTTAGAGTTATATAACACTAGTAATGCGAAAGAGCTTTCAATTTTCACTAGGCTAATCAAAATGCAAAGAAATTTGTTTTTGTATTTTTCAATATTCTAGATCAAATGCACTAAATTAATGAAAAAAACTAATGAAGAAACCAATTCTAGAAATGGTAGTGAGAGAGTTGAAACAAACAAGTTCACTCAATAAAAATGCACGCAATCAAGACCCAAACTGATGACGAAATCCCTCAAATCGAATAAGAATATCGAAAAAGACTCACACAAACTGTGTAATCTAGGCTTGGAATGAGACAAAGTGAAACTTGAATGAAAGAGAGAACAATCACTCAACTAACGCAATGATACAAAGGAATCCAGCAAAACGAATGCAAAGAAGCAAAAGCGAAGTTGACCGGGAAAGCAAGGACCAAAAACTCCCACGGGAGGCTTAGCACACCGTAGCACCTAGAAGCCCTAGGGCTAGAATGCAAAAATGATATTAAAGGGCAAACAACCAGAGGACAAGGGCCAAACACAGTCAACAATGACTTCAAGGCACTCAACCAATCAGAAAAATAACACCATGACCAAAAATCAAGCTCAGAGAGCCCAAAAGCAAGAAAACCATAACACCAAACAGAGTTGGCGCACCTGTTTGGCTGTAATCTGCGCCAAAAAAGCGTTGGCACGGGTGCCTAACTAGCAACTAGCGCTAGTTGGCATGACTATCAAGAGCTAAACCGTGCCAATCGATTTTACTATGGGAAAAAGATGAAAAATGACAAACAGAGACTGGATCAGGTCTTCTGGGGGCTGAACAGGGGTTTGACACCAAGGGAGGTGAACCAAAAGAGCAAACAAATCAATCGAAAGCCAAAAACAACCAAAAGAGGAAAGACTAACTCCAAATGACTCCCCAGTGGAGTCGTCAGTTTGTTGAGGAGGTAAATCCCCTCTGCAGACACAGGCGATCCCACTAGCCCAGATCAGGTCTAGCAACAATCAAGTCACGCAATGATGTTGGTTCCTAGTTACAAAAAGACAAAGATCGCGATAAGTAGCCTACCTCAAATCCCACACAGTTGTCGTTGAAGAAAATATGATGTTTCCTGTCCCTCGCTTGACAGATCACGATCCTTCCGTTTGACACGTCCGAACACCTGTACACATGCAAGGAAACAACGACATACAACGTAAAATCTAAAGCACGTAACTATATATCAGTCAGAGAGGATATAATTCATTGCATTACATAAAGAAATGAACACATGAATGGAACCAAAATCAAAGTTGCTTATATTATAAATGACAAAAGGGAGATTACAACCAAATGCTTTGACGCTATGATCTTCCTTCAGCGGGGCTTGCAGCGGAGCGTGTCTCAACAAAGCTTGTCGGAAATCTGGACGAAGCTCTCTCTCTCTTACACGATTCTCTTGGCTTGGCTCTCAATAGTTGCCCGGCTATAGTTTCCTTCCTACAAGTTCAGCTAGCTTGCTAATGGAGAGGGAAAGCTTTTATAGATGGAGGAGAGGAAGTTGGGGTCCCTATAATCATGGGATAGGCCCTATCTCTTAGGAAGGTTCCATGATAGTTGGAAAACCACTTCCTATACATGGAGATCCGGAGCCAAACCACTCAACGCCTTTTGATAATTCATTCAAGAGTTTGTTAGAATCAAACTTCTGCCATTTTTTTTTTTTTTAAATCCCTTAATAAGCTTGGCGTGAGTGAAACACAGGGACAGAGCACCAATTGGCGTGCCTTCTAGTGTGGATTTCCCCCATTGGCGCGAGGGATGAACTGGCTAGTTGCGCCAAGGCTAAAACATATGTTTTTAGGGTTTTCCAGAGGAAATGTTCTTCAGAAGAATGTTTTTCCTTATGCAATAGGATGCCATGACGGTGGTTTCAGGTCATTTTACTGTTCACAGGTCACGAGAACAGTCCTCCAATGTACGGGACGAGGGATTGCAGGGATGGTGACAAAATGTTGTGTAACATACCCCTAACCCATTTAACCCCCTAAACCCTAAACCTCTAAACCCTTAACCCCTAACCCTTTCCTTTTCTCCCTCGTGCCAGCTTAATCAACGTTTAGGCGTGTTGGGTCGGGTCAAGTCATGTGATGGTGCCCAAGGAAACGCGTTCGGTTCGGGTCGGTCGGTCCGGTCGTGCTGTACTGTGAGGGCGCCTAGGGAAACACATTCGGGTGGGTTCGTTTTCTCCATTGTGCCATACTGGCCATTTACAAATGGAGTATGTTGACATAAATTGAATATTCCTTTATGTGAGTTCATGAAATGGCAATTTATTACAACAAAAATCGGAATATGACAGACTCAATTAGTCCAGGTCACTAATGTTTCCTCCAGGAGTGACAGACATCCTCGATAATATGAAAATAGATATTATGGGTTTTTAGATGATATATAGTTGAGTGTGACTTTAATTCCTTCAAATTAGTTTTGTTCGACATAAAATGGTATAGGCTACGAATGAATGTACGTGATGATGACAGAATTCTTATTCAACATGACAATGGATTTCCAAAGGTTAAAACATCACAGTTTGAAGCAGGAAAAGATCGCTATGTTTTTCCAAGCCAATGTGAACAAGTCTTTTACTCAGAGGTTCCAGGTGAGAACGGATGGTCATTTGCTATTTAATATGATCCAAGAGTAAGGCTAGTAGAGTATATTGTAGAGGAAGAAGATGATATTGATCAAGAAGAAGATGATGCAGTGGCAGATGAGCAGGAAGATGCATTGGCAGACGAAGAAGATATAGAAGATGAACCAGGCGTAGGAGACGAGGAAACAATTATTGATGATGATGTCGATGAGGATATTATTGAAAATGACATAATTGATGATGATGATGACATGGTCGATCATTTTAACACCGTTTCTGAATCAGATGTTGGTATAGATGTCGATCAATTAGATGAAGATCAAGAAGATACAAAAGAAGAATATTGATACATATGTTATGTTCGAGTATGAGCTGGTATGTTATAAATTTATATTTTAATCATTATAGAAATATTTTTTATGCACAATGGCTCATTTACTAGGGGCCTGGAAGGACCGAGCGATTGAATAACATTTAATAACAGATCAAGAGTATCATGACTAGAAGGAAGGGATCGAGTCACAGTACCCACCAAGTCCGGTGCAGGTTCCACTGGAGCCTGAGTGTCCTGTGCTTGGTTCAATATCTCACTGACAAGAGGGATCTACATTTGTTCAATATGTTCCTCCATCCCTTCCATCATGATAAGCCCCTCTTCCTACTGATGCACCACCTCTTCCATCTGTTCCTGCTCACCACCTTCTGACTTATCAGCTACCTGAGCCCGATAATCATTCATGTAGACTACCCTTTGACGACGCCTCCTGCTAATTACTAGAGGGAAGTCTCTGACCAAATGATCACCATACTTGTGACATATATGGCATTGAAAAGGAAGGTGCTCGTAATCAATAATTTGGAAGAAAGAATTTCCGTCGAGATGTAAGTGGATTTTTTCAACCAGATCTTTTCTTGGAACAAGACGAACCAGTATACGAGCCACATTCCGAGATTTTGTAACCTGAAATGACATATCCACATCCAGAAAGATGCACATACTATTCCCAATGGCCCTGAAAATTTCCATTTTCCATAAGTGCGGAGGTAACTCCAATAAACACACCCAAATCAGGATCTCATCCACTCTTTCCCACTTCACATCAAATATGGGCGTCCACCACTTGAAGAGAATCAATGCAATGCCAAAACCCCAATTGTGTGCAAGGACCCATTAATCTAGGTCTCTTTGTTTGCAAACCTGATCATGAACCACCCCTTTGATAGAGTTATCACCTCCACCTCCTTATCCAGAGATTCTCCCCAATATTGTTCAATCCAATCACCTATAATTTGAGCAGGGAAGAATTGTCCACGCACTACCACTAGTATGGTCTCCAAGGCCGCCATCATCCGGTCTACTTGTATGTCCACTCTGAAAACCAGATTTGGGTATTCAAAGTTTTTCTTAATGAATTTTCCTTTTTTTCTTTTTAACCCTACTTGTCAACAGTTTTGGGGAATTTTTGGAAGCGATGAAAACTCCGCGACATCCTCCCCCTCCTCTTCGGATATAAGCCCAAAACACCCTTCCACTTGCACCACTCCAGTATTACTAGCCCCAGGTACCTGTAAAGCTTCCACAGACTCGGGAAATAAACCATGAGAGAACACTAACACATTATTCCCCTAACCCCTAAATGTGCCTAAATCCCCTAACCCCTAAGCCCCCAATCCCTAACCCCTTAACCACTAGCTCATTATTCTTCAAACCCATGCACCCTAATCCTCATTATTCCTCTAACCCCTAATCCCATGGTCTTCTTTGTTTTTTGCTTTTACAGAAATTCATTTACTATTTTCTCTATGATATCTCTCATCACTTTAGGTGGTATGTGTTTGCTATGGAAAATGGCCTGATTGCATGCCACCAAATATTTTTCATGAGATAGTAGGGAAATCCTGGTAAAATTGCATTGAACAATATGATACCCAATCTTAAGTGAATTCCTTTAATGATTCTTTTTTCTATCGAGAAAACATTGGAGCCAAATTGAATAGGTGATAATCCAAGCTTATATATAGGGACATGAAATGAATGTATGAGAGACAGATTTTTCCTCCACATGGCATAAGGCATAATGATTTGGACCAAACCATCCTCTTTGAGTAGATTTTCCTATGTTAGCAATTTAATATTCAATTTCAACCACAACATCACTTTACATTTGAGTTGAAAAGAGTGTTTCCATAAATATTGCCACCACCACCTTTGTCATTGTGTGGTATTTGATTCTAAAAAGGCCTTGTAACCCAAAATTTTTCTGCATTCCCCTAAATGGAATTCTTTGACCAGATCAATCAATCTGGATCGTCTTCATCCAAATGTATAAGGGAATATACTAGAAACCTCACACACAAACATGAATTTCATGGCGAATTTTATCAAATATTTTAGATATGATGTTTTTTTCTTATATTTCATTGTTTTTGAATACGAACATGAATGTCATGAGTTGAATTTGAAATTATATATAGTTAAAATTGCTCATATATCATGTGATTTTCATTTTTATATAGCTAAATAAATATTATCATTGTAATATTATATATATATATCTCTCACTTTTCCTTTTTTATTAAAAGAATGTTTTAATTAATAAAAAATTATAGTGCGATTGGATTTTGAGGATTTTGTTTTGAAATTTTGTTAAGGTTCAAAATTCAAGGAAGAGACACAAAAAAATATGTCCACGTTGAGGGTTGTTGTGGCCTTAGATAGCTATGAATCTCAAATGCTTTTGATATCTTATATTCCCATGAGTCCTGTTTTATTAGACAACTACAAGCTAGTCTTGCAAACCCCAAATAAGTTTGATAGCTTATCCCCTGGGTTGTAGTTTATTAGACAAAAAGATAGTCTTGCAAGTCACTGATAGCTAGGAAACCAAAAATATATATATAAAAAAATGTTGCAAGTCCCACAAGTCTCGAATAGCTAAAAAACCAAAAAAAATTACAAAATAATGTCGTAAGAGAAGCTTTTATTGGCAATTCTTAGGATCAAATATGTGGATTGGTGGTAACAAAAAATAAATTTAATGAAGAATTCAAGTTATATTATTTGTAAACATAACAATATAAAGAAACAAATAACATCTTCTTGAGAAAATAACCATTCATTATCAACCACATCAATTGTAGGAGTAGGTTGATCTGGTCATCTCACAAGACCTTCACTTTTAAACTCATGACATAGCACATGCATTCATGGGATTTTAAATAATACCCTCAATTTCCATAGATATTGATAAAGATCTCCCAAAATCATTTTCTTGAATCCCCCTCCTAATACATATTTCCTATTAATGCTCCCTATTTTTATTAAATACCTAATTGTATACTTCCTAATACCTCTAAACCCTCCCCCCACCCCCCTCCACCGATACACCCAATTATATCCCCCCAATACCTACAATATATTGACTTTATTCGTCATAACTTAAAAACCTCCTTTATGAATGAACATTATAAGATATTGGTCAACAGGGTGAAGTCCTCATGGTTAATATATGGCAAGGACCCTACACTAGATAAGATGATTAGCGGACTAGATACACATGTTGGAACAATTTTGTGGAAACTTGAACCTATCTAAAATAGTGAGAGCCAACATTGGTAAATGATTGTTAATATGGGTTTGGAAATGGGTTTAGTGCATGTTTTGATCACACCTCTCACAAGCATGTCTCCTTTCTTTGTACCTTGGTCTAATATGATGGGGAATTTGGTGGGACTAAACTAATCTACACCACCATGGTAGGCCAATAGAGTTACATGTAAATCAACTCATGGTGCATGGCCTAACCCCTGAACCCTAATCCTCTAACCCCTATTCCCCTATTCCCCTAACCCCTAAGCCCCTAACATAAAAGAAAAAAAAAAAAAAAATTAATCAGTTAACATTATAGTCTAATTAGTAATTGTTAATTAAGTTTAATAATTCATAGTTAATCAATTGACATTAATTGTTACAGCCTGTTTTCCAGTAATATTTCCCGAATGCAATCTTTACTACTAAATCTTTCCAGCAATGCGAATGCAATTCTTACAAGTTAATGCAGCTTCCGTGCACTGGCCCTGTAATCGTTTTTCAGTTCCATATTATCCAACATTTGGAATGAAAGCATATCCCGTGGACTCGACAGCAAAGTAATAGAGGCCAGAAGTGGGGACAGCAGTACTGTCGAAGGGAGCTGCATTTAGACATTTTCACATACGTTGGTTCAGGGGGGAATTTGTCAACCCACAAATTGGTAATGACCTTTATTTGATTTTACACAGACTGGTTATTTTTTGGACTATGTTTAGACTTACAATAGGACCTATTTCTTCTTTTGATATAGCTTTCAACATTCTGTAGAAATGATTTTGTTTACATTTAAGAATATGGCCGATTATGCTTCCCTCTCGCCTTTAATTGTTTATTCTTACTCAAAATAGAGCTCTAGCTTGATACCTCTAATACCAGATTTAGGGTGTTGATCCCTTCAATTTCTATCCAAGAGTCCCCTTAATGTTATCAACCTCTCTGTGGTATCCTAAGTCAAATAGTTCAAATATGAGGTTGGGTTCAACAACAATTAGGTTCAGTTTGAATTCAAAATTTTTTGATGAGGTTCAAATGAAGTTTGTGATGAGGCTCATCTATATACATTTCTCATTATCTATAGAGACTGCCTACAGTGGTGATTAGTCCTAGATACAAACCCCATGGATCATGGCACATGCTATAGGTTATAGCTTGAGTTGTGGGTGTGGCACAGACTATAGGCCACAGTTTGAGTTGTGAGCCATATCAAATCCCGTGGAGGTTGAGCACAACAAGGGTGGAAAATCGTAAACAAAATAAGTCTTTGTGGGTATCGAACCATCAACCTGGCAAGTATATGGTCCATCTGGCAATGGTAATGGAGGGTTGAATTCCACATATAAGAGAATTAAGACTAGAATTGGCATAAAGCAATCACATGGTCGAATAAGGTTAGAAAGATCAAGGGTCAGCAGCAATGGAAAGAGCGTCAATGACATGGGCAATGGAGACAAGTTGGTTGAGTGAGGAGTGAACAAAAAAGTGCAAAAAGGATTCTAAGTCAAGGGATCTAGGGTTAGCAAAACTTTACTTTATTATTTATAAAAAATGAGAAAACTGATTAAAAAAACCCAATTTTTCCTTCAAGTTCAAATTCAACTTGAATTCAACTTGAGGTTCAGTCATGAGGTTTGAAGAACCTAATCAAACCTAAGAATTTTCTTTAGGTTTGTTGAATTTTAAACCTCAAGTTTGAATTTCGGTGAACCACGTGACATAGATGGTATCAATGTTTTTAGCTTTCCAAAGGGATTGCTAAGCTTCTCAATGCTCATAGTTAAGAGTCTTTAAAAGTTAGACCACAAATATCAATTGCATCATAGGCTGAGAGAATATGTTTCCCTTAAGAGGCATTAAGGAAAATCAGACAAATACCACCATCTACCTACAACTCTCTGTGCCTTTTTGCTACTCTTTTTCCTTCCAACATGAATCTAAGGTGCTTTGTGCACCAACTGGTGGACGGGTAAAATCATAGAATAGTTTGTCTATTACTTGAGATGTTTGCATCATCTCCAAAACGTTAAAACCCTTAAGGAACCTCCCTCACCTCAATTTCCAAGGCCTCTCCCAATATTTGTTGCATTCCTCTTTCCTTTTCTTTATTTTTTGCATCTCTATATCATGATTTCAGATGTCTTATTGGGACAAACAACTCGATTGTTGTCAGAAAGTGTAGCCGCGTAGTATACAAGCTGGTTTATACCCCCAGAGTAATTATCATTGTATCATTCACATCTTACCCAAGAACCCTCTAAATTTATCCAAAATTTCCAATGGTGTCTAAGATTCTTGATAATGGTTTTGAATCAAATTTCAAGCCTTAACCAAACTGACCTAGAAATTCAAATATGGGAATTTGAGGGAAAAAAGAAATGTGAAATATTATGTATCAAAATGCAGTCCCAATTTTTTTCAGACATTCTGATTATAGTAACTTATAGTTGTTTTTTAGCTAAGTGGCCATGCTATGAGGGGCATCCCTATTCCATCAAAACTAATCAAGAGTTGCACCTGGCCTCATCTACACCCACTCAAGAGGTTTTGAATGTGAATCTTTGTGTTAATACAAGCCTAATCACCTCACTGTTAGCTGCTACGCACCACAGCCATGGGCTATAGCCTCTATTTTTCCTGTGATACCCATCAAAACCCACTCTAAATGCCTTCAAATGGTTCAATGTTGGTTCTAGACAGATCCATGGCATGCCCAATACACCCAAGAACTTGAAGAAAATATCCTAAGATAAAGAAATTTAAGAAAATAAGAACTTTTAGTTGATTGAATCTTTTTCCAGCTGAAAATCACCTTAACGCCAAAATATTACAACTAGCCTGTTAAATCACTTGAAATTCTCCTTAAAACCCCGAAAATCTGCTTGCAAATGGCCTTCAAAAAATTCTCACAAATGACTTTATGTTCAAGTCAAGGGGTTTCAAAGGAAAAGGCAACGTGAAAAACTCCCTCTTATCCCCAAAACCGCCAGCAACATCAAAAATTTCCATTCATTAAAACTTACCATACTCCACTGCGCATGGGAGAACTTGCCAACACTCACAAGTACAACAAGTATTGACTTCCCAATGCTTGGTCAATGTGATTTTTTCCCAAGTACTCGCCAAGCCGCCACACTCCTGAGTAATGTTTTAAAACTTGGACTTGGCCTTGGAATCGGTCAAGGGTCAACTAGGACTTGGAATGACTCAGACTGATCTGATTTCAATTGCTTGGTTTGCTAAAAAAATACAGATAATATTTAAATTTTAATGAAAAACTATATTTTGAAATTTGAAGATTCAAAACCATGATTCCAAACCATTAGAGACAAAATATGCAAATTCTACTCATATATATATATATATAATCAGTGAGGCTCTACATGGCCTCTAGAGTGGGAAGGGCCCTTAAAAAGGATTAGGAAAATATAATTTATGAATGAAAAAAAGGTAATACCCTCCCTCAAAAATTTACCCTTGGGCCTTCAAGTATCTATAGAGTATAAAACTAGAGATACTCCACTGAAATTACAGTGAGAAGAAATACTAATTTGTTGTGGGAAAATTCAACAAACCACACATGTGATGAATCCTTGCTTGCATATAGAAATTTTTATCCTATATAAAACCACAAATCTATACATACCCTAAATTAGCAAGCTTACCAACAACCAAAATTATGCTAGAAAAATGTGCCAAATAGGTTGAAGCACAGCCTGAAAACCAAGATAACAGGCAGGAATACCTCCAAATAGCAACATAATATGTGGCATGTAAGTGACATGCCCGTACCAACAACACAATGGAGGAGGAAACTGCAAAAATCCCTTAGAATAAACATGCCATAGGCACACTAAATAGATCTTCTCAAACCCCAGGTTTTATGGGCATATTTATAGCATGTTGGCAGAAACAAGAAAAAGTCAATGGAGGGGCTGCGAAGAGGCTAAAATAAGGCCAAATTTCTGTCCAGGAAAATCTGCTCTAAAATACCAGCAAAAATACACGTCAAATAATGACCTATGCATAACATAACATGCCAAAATTCGAGCAAAAAATGACTTGGCCAATAAGGTACAGTCTCAATCGAGTTAGGCCAATTTGGTACCAAACCATCCAATTCATTCCTTGTGGTTTGGTACCAAAACAATCCGACTCGGTCGCGTAGGTACTGGCCCTCTGAACCAATTGATTCGCCAAGCTGATATGGTAGTCCGAGTCAACTTGGTCCAAGTTTTAAAACACTACACACAAGTACTCTCAAGCAATACCCAAGGCTATGGAAATTATGGAACAAATAATGATTAATTACCAAACTATCATGCTAAGCACCATATTCATAATTTAGTGATGCATGTAAGGGAAACTTTAGGGGATATATGACCATCATCTCAAGAAACCTTAGAAGATTCTATTAGACTTTTGAATTTCATGTTTTTCCTTGCCACTTTAATCATGACATAATATTGATAGGTATATTGATCTATTAGGTAACTATTGAAAGGATTCCCATGGCATACCCCTTATTTTCTATTTATGCTTCCTTTAATGTTTAACTTTTTGGCCTGCAAGTTATTCCCAAAATATGGGAAATGTTTCACATGTTGTCTTCCAAATCAAAAAAATCATCAAAAGTTGGGAAATGTTTCGCAGGTTGTCTTCCAAATAAAGAAAATCATTTGAGATTCAAAGCAACGCAGATTTGGGGACATAATTTTTGTGGCAAAGGTCATTCTATTGAATAATTATTGTGTGCTCTTGAGTCATAATGAGTTTACCCCCTGTAATTAAGAAATTTCTACTTTATAATGCACTTAGAATGTCTACTTTTCAATATCTCACTCAACAACCCATATCAATCAAGGTTGAGTTTTATTAATAGAATTCCATATGTTTTAAGCACCCCCTTCTCCCTTCCAGCACTAGAAGTTTCTTATCCTTTGATGTCACTTCACCTCAATTTAACCTACCAAAACTAACCTAACCTTATCTTGTGTGGAGGAACAAAATGCATGCACTGAAATATCTATCACAACTTGTAAAAAACATAAACATCATCAGCTCAACATAGAATGAAGAAAAAGTAAGATATTTTTCAATTAGTAACCACCATGTACAGTAGGAAAATGGCTATAACAACTGTCACTATTGTCAAAGGAATCTACATATACCCAACAAATATGTTTACCACACTTACAACTGATGTGATTGCAACCTTCAGTTTTTTCAGTTGTGAACCCACAACTAGGACACCTTTTAACATCCTTTTTACCTTTGCACCACTCTTTGAGAGAGGCATCGGGATATTTCTTGAATTATCTATATTCTTCACATGACATGTATGGATGATACTCTAGATGATAGGTTGTGCACAAATCCACTGAACAACTTCCACAAACAAAGAGTCTACTAGAAGTTGACACCTCATATATTGATGGGCAATCTTGGGTGGTGCATAATCTGTAGGTACCTTTGCTCGAAGCCAAAAGTGCCTCGAGAGAAGCTCTAAATAATTCATCCAGTGCCTCACTAGAGACCAAGGATTTTAGATGAGAAACTAAGAAAAAATGGTTGCAATCTTCACGAGCACAAACAAGAGGAAACCCCTCATGATGACGCATGGCTGAGTTACACTACTCAACTAGGCATGATCTGTAGAAGGCATGTCCACATCCTTCGATTTTTTAGAAGTCTTCAATATCACAAAATCAGATGGGACAAGCATTCCCACTTTCATCAAATTCTTTTAAAATATTATTATGAATCCCCTTAATACTATGAACAGACATTGTCAACTTTAATTTTTGACTCTCTACTGCCATGAACAGACAAAACATGACGTCATGTATCAAGAATAAATTCTACCTATAGAATGCACGCTTTAAATCTAGCTAGCTCCACACCAAATCTTTTGACAACTTCCTTCATCAACCCATATGTCACCCCTTCCCCTCCAAGATATATTTGATGATGTTTGTTTTCATGAAGCAACATCAAGTTATGTACCATATCTTTAATAGCTTTATCACTTTTGTTGGTTGGACCAAAACATTTTATACTATGACTGCATATTTCAAATATTATACAAGTATTGGTCTCCCGTTATAATGATCGTATAAACTAAAACCTCTCATGAGTAAAAAGTATCTATATAGCTGCAGGATCAAACTTATCATATGCTACAACATTTCCTTTTAGTAGTTGTTCCAGTTAGGATCTACATTTTACAACAGCATCCATTGTGTTTGAAGATATCTTCACTCTATGGGATCCATACTCTGTCTCATTGGCTTGTAGCTTAATATCTGCACAGACAATTTGTTAGATGAATCCACTGACTACTTTTGGATCAGAATACAGGAAATTTATCCTAGAAATGCCTCGATGATATTAATAATCAAGAAGTTTATACTACATACAAACTAACCATTCACGTTTAAAGTGATCACAACATATAGCACTCAAAAATTAATATACTTTTAGAAATACATATGATTAGGTTGAAAATGATGAAGCCTTTCGGATTAATCACATCATTAAGATTTGATTAATCCGAAAGACATTCATCTACATTATGGATCACAAAATTCTTAGATCTAACAATTATGATGTCTTTACCTGGGGAAAGGACTTCATATTTAAGGTGCTTCATATAACTTCGTGATTAATTAGGTAGCAGAGCAGTTGGCACCTTCTATGCCAATTATTCTAATGGTTCGCTAGTTTTCAACAGACTTCTTGTAAATCATGTACCTATTTGGTACTTGCGATTTTTTTGTTACCTTTATATTTTCAAATTTCAAATTCAACATAACATCAAAATAGCTCTTTGAAAACCTTAACTAAGGCCCTAGATAAAAATAAAATTATGTGAATATGATTGTGTATGCATGCTAACTACAATTAGAACAATTGGCGCTCACTAGCCAAGGCCCTAATGGATTTTAATCATATAGAAAAGCGATATATTATGATGTAATCAAATTTTGGAGGCCCAGGTGTAACCATAGTTTTAAAAACACACAACCCAAGATCACCTTGAGCTAACTACTGATTGGGAAAGTTAATCATCCCACAAGTAATGTGACCAATCGTTATAAGGATCTGGCAAGGGCACCACAAATAAGAAAGCGTTGTCTTCATATATATTTCATAGCCCTTGTCTGCCATTTGATCATGCAACTTCAAAGCCTCTAAGATCTTGTTATCTTTTATTAGCCCATAAATTATGGTATTGTATGTAATTATGTTAGGCATGCAGTCATTCTCATTCATTTCTTCGAGGAGAAGGAAATATTCATCCGATTTCCCTCCCTTGCAATATCCATTGACCAATGCATTATAGGTCACTATAGTTAGCTTTATTCCTCTCATTAAAGCTTCATTGAAAATCTCTTTAGCCTCATCTAATCTACCTACTTTGCAGAAATTGTCTATTTGCAAGGTGTAAGTATAAATATTTGGCTTACAACCCTTACTTTTAATTATACTCAACCACTCCAGGGCCTCTTCTACTCTACCAACAAAACATAGATCAATGATCATAGAATTGTAAGTCACAATGTTTAGCTCACACTCGTTCCTTATAAATGCGCCTCTAACTTGTTGTGTTGTATGTTGATCTGAAAACATACAGAAGCCACTATCTTAATATTTCTGATTTACTGTTTACTCTCTTTAAACTTGAATTTAATTTGATGGTAAATTTGTACTCTTTAATGCACAAATTTTATGTATTATAAAGGTAAATTTAGAAATTATTTCAGTTTTCATTTTGTGTTTTCAAGTTAGATATTGTTTTCAATTTTTCACATTCTAATTTTATCGCAATGTGGCAGGCAGATCGTGGCAGTACAAGAACAACCCCAAGACAGGTAAACAAATAAAAATTTCAGTTTCATATTAGTTTATTTATCTTTAAATTTTTTTTATATATATTTCATGCTTCTTATTATTTTATAATGTGGCAAGATGATCACGGAAAGGGGCTAGCCGAAGAACATGTAAAGTGTCAACCTTTCTCTATCTTCAGGTATTTTAGTTCTTTACATAATTGAAATAATGTTAGTTTTTTTCAAATATGCAGACGCTTGGCCATGGTGCGCCTGATGATTCCCTCAACGAGGAAGAGTTGTCTTCATCCCCATGTCCATTGGTGTTGCTGCAAAAAAGGGTGCTAAAAGCAACCAAGGAACTTGAGCGTTTGGTAGACGCTATGCCTCAAACACTTGAATTAGGAAAAATGATAAGACAACTTATGACCCAGCTAGAAACATATACGGTAATAACAAAAAATAAAAAGGATATTTTTTTTTGTTCTGCATGAGATCAATTGTGATAGGTTGATTTTTAATTTTTACATTAACTAAACTAACAAAAAAATACTTCTGTATGTAGCATTTTTTGAGACCTGAAGCCCCCGGTGTTGGTGGTAGTGGGACATAAAGGTAAGAGATTGCTGAGGAACCCTCTCGTACACCTTCTATGCTTTTAGGTGGCAGCCAAGAAACACACCCTGCCCAAGAAGACACACAACCAACAACTGAACATGTTGGCAGTGATGAGGCTGGTATGGCCAACTTTATTATTGCATTTCCTGGAGCTACACGTGTCACCTCCACGGGGACCATTCCAGGTACGTTTTTGGTGAATAATGAAGGTGTTCCTATAAAGCAAGTACAATTCTCAGGTAAGTTTTAATATTTTAACTGTTTCATGTACTCTATCTAAAACATATTTTATCATGATTATTATTTTTAAATTAATGATAGTATCTTTTTTATGTGTAGGAAACAATGATTTCTACAGGGCCTTGGAGAGCAAGGCATTGGTAATTTTTGGCCCAACCGTACGCACAAGGTGGAATTCCCAGAATTCCAACCTGAAAAAATAACCTCTAAATTATTTAGAAGGCATCTTTGGGGTGGGCAAATTTGATAGAATAGCGGTCGCCTGGGCAGTTGGAAAATATCTGAAATATACCCAGGACACTGATAGGACGCACTTGCAAATTAACTCTAGATACGAGTGTCATCTCATAGTTCCAGAGAGGGAGTGTAGAGCACTCATCGATGATGGAAAAGAGAAAAATGCCAAGAAAGAAGGAAAAATTCTAACTAGACCCGCAAGGTAAATTACAATTTTAATTCAATAGCTTTAATTTTCTCTATGTCTAAAATAAAAGTGTGCTACATAACTAAATTCAAGCTTTTGATGATAGGTTTCCTGACACCTCGAAGGCAACCAAAGCTAGGATTGAAAAAAAAATGCCATTACAAGCTAGGCCAGGGCGGCTGCTTGAAATTAGCATCAATAATTGTAAGTAGCTAAACATCTTATAATTAATTGTATCGCCTTCCAACATTTTTGTAATCCCATCAAATAATATTAAAAATACACAATCTTATGTAATGTAGGGTGATGACTTTGGAATAGAAACCACAGAGGAAGAGAGAGAGATCACTTTCCGTTCTGGCTATCAAGCCGTAGTTGAACTTCGTAGAAGCTTGGATAGGTCCCATGATCCAGAATGCTTGATAAGGTAAAACACTAACCTTTCAATATGTTTGTTTTCGTCCATAAATTTAATGTCTAACAACTTTGTTTAAATAAGGGGAGAAACACTTTCAACGGGCCAAATAATCCAGTTGTAGAGTAGTGCGTTGAGAGTGAAATATTTCCAGAAGTACATGGTCCTCACGTGCAACCTGATCATTCCAGTGGGGACTAGGCCGACAATGCTACTATTAGTGAGGGCCATGACGGTAATTAATTTCCACTTTTTTTTTTTCTAATTATACCTTGAGGGTTGTGTCCTTATAACGTTTTTTGTTTAAATGACAGAGAATGTTGTACTTGAATATCCTACCACCAGAGAAGAATACAGGGCAACGGTTCCAATGGTGACAATTGGTGCACTAGGTAAATAATCTCATTGCAATTTTTTTTAATTAATATTACCGAACTAGTTCAATGATATTTAAAACTGACAATTAAAATTTAATATTATTTGTTTTTGTAGGCGATGCCCCGTCACTGCATGAGACTAGACATCATGAGTACGCAACTAGGTCAGCTATGCGGAAAAGACACGAAACAAAAGTAGAGCACAATGATGTTGATGATGTAGTTAGGAGCTTTAGAAGTAGGAATAAGAAAAATAAAATTTGATAATATAAAATATTGTATTATTATAAGGAAAATGTTACCATACTTGGAACATTTTTTGCATTATATAAAAAATCATTTATCATACTATTTTTATGTCAAGCACTTTCAATGTTTTCTTGCGTACTTTTTATTGCATTGCTTTTTTATTAGTTATTGAATATTATTTTTTCTGCTCATAAAAGTAAAAAATGAAATATAGATTGGGTATTGGGGAATTGAGAGTGATGTGAGGGGGGGGGAGAGGGGAGGGGCCATAAGAGCTTCCACCTTCACGTGGTTGGCCCTGTTTAGTAAAGAATACTTTATTGGAGCGATTTAATCTTGGATCAAACCTCCCTCGATCCAACATAGCAACACAAAAGTCACTGTTGACTTAGTTGCTACTCTTTCAAATTGTGGAAGGCTTGTTCCAAGTTCAGGCGACTCCAATAAATTATTCTTAAAACAAAGGGGGGATTATTTAGGTATGTTTTGACATTTCCAACATATGTTCTAACATTATCATAAGAACACATCTTAGAGTAAAAAATACTACATCAATTACTTGTATTTATTGTATAGATAATTATGGATTTTGAATGACTTGCCAGCACAGATACAAATCCTCTTGCATCATGAGAAATGCAACTTGTTAACCAGGGTCATGTCCAAGATCTTTTTTCTTGTGCGCTTGACCAGGTTCGTGGTGTCACATTTTGTAAGTTCCTTTACAGTTCATAATTCAAGATGAAGCTTGTTCATGATTATTATCTGGTTTTTTGTATGTGTTTTTTCCTCTATTTGATTGTAAGTTTGAACATGCTTTTAAACATTGAAACATTTTTTGTTTTTATACTATTTTTATACTTACTTGTTCTAGTTATGGTGATATAAACACCATTGTATCGTATCCATCTTATCGCATTACCTTGGGTTGTAGTTATGTAAAAAGGAACTCCAACCAGTTGCAATTCCCTCACATTCCAGTTACAAGGACCATTGGAATAATTGGCACATACCACGTTGGCTAAATTTTTTTGTCATCTCCATTTAAGTAGTCCAATATTATATCATCATCTTTTGGGAACAAGAAACGTGTTATTGGTGACATGCATGTGAAAAAATATCGAGCGCTTGCATGATATTTTCCACCCTGGGATCTGGTACCAAATTTCCCAAGTGGAGCAAGGAGGTTAATGTTGTTACTTCCAAAAAATCTTGTGCTAGCAAGACTCTGCTCACCGTGATGGTAAGCAGAATGCTCTGAGACATAACCCAAAAATTGAGCAATCTTTGCTTGCGTAACAAAATTTCTCTTGAAAGAGAAAAACAATATTTTCCTTTGCCCTGGTTTCAAACCATCAACCATGGATGGGATGGATATTTGCAAATCAACCATGGAAAATAGGTTCAGTTCCTTGTTTACAAAGTCGATGTACTTGATAAGCATGTTAGTCTTGTCCAAATATGTTCCCGGATCAAAATGTCTTAGCCAGTTCTTTTTGGCCTCTATTTTCTTCTTGTTGAAGGCCAATTCAATTGCATCTCCATCTTCCTCATTAATCCACATGAAGTATTTTTTATGTTTGTCCAAATTTTTAAAATGTTATTTCCCCTCTTTAGAAGTACTTATACCGAGACCTTTATAGTACTTTATGGTCCATCTTGATGCTGATCCACATAGATATTCTCTCCATGATTCATACTTAGGCATGGTATAGAAAGACAATACCAGTCCATTTTTATGGGTTTCCTTGAAAATAGGAGTAATGAATTCAACAAGAAATGAAGGAATCTTGAGTAGATATGTCCAGAAAGAGTGTATGAAGTTGAAGTCTACCCATGATAATATGTTCTCAACAACTCCACATTTATCTACTTTCTTCAAAAACTCTTGAGAGAGTTCACACTTTGAACCAAAGTTGTTATGATGATTCGTCAGTGTCTCCTTGGTTTGGGATTCAAATGCAGGATTGTTAATCAAATAATTGACAAAGATCCATAAATTATTCTTTATCATGTGTGATTTCATCACAGTTGTCTTGTTCTTCTTATTTACAATTTTCATCACATGGGTTGTTATCTATTTTACTACTAAATCAACGTGGGAACCACCTTTAATGGTAGCTATTGCATTAACAAAGCTGAGGTATTGGTGTCTGTACCTCATGTCTTTTATATGTGGATAGTTAGTTGATTACTTCCGCAAGCAGTAGTGAACTTAGAAAACCAAGTGAATCTTGGGGAGGTCCCCTATCATTGTCTGGAGTTAGAATGTTGTGGTGCTCTTGAGGATTTGTTTGAAATTTGTACCATTGATATTTTGTTACCATTTGTTGCACATGGTCACGATTTGGATCAAATCCTGATCCTTTTCTCTATGTTTTTCTTGCAGATGAAAGGTTTGATGGATATTAACGGATCAGAGAAGCTTTTAAGAACTACTTAGGGTTTGAGATGTGATCAATTGAAAATGTTGGTGAAATTTAGATGAGATATAATCAGCAAAGGGTGATAAATCTCTATGCTGATTTAAGGATTAAATAAGTCACTAAACATCAATCAATACATCAATACTTAAGTCGAGAAAGTAACAATACTAGGAACTCCAATACTTAACAAATTTTTCGTGTTGATTAACTTCTTTCTCATATCCAATAATTGAAATAGATCCTTTTCACCTACCTTGTAGACAACAACAGGCTAATAAAACCCCTATCTTGTTTATATGATAGTTCACCAACAATCACCACAAAACAAATTTCCTTGAATGTTGAAAATGGCCACCGTCCCTGACTAAAATCTCATGATTACCATGTTAGAGATAAACTTGTTAGCATTATGTCATTCATCAAAGGAGTATGATTCTGGATGCTTAGAGACACATCCAAAAGCAATTGCCAACATTTCAATGTGGTGGCCAAGAGAATGTTCTTCATGCAGGAACAAGTTTGTACATGGCTTGTATCCTACCACTACCCTTAGTGAAGACAATTCTCTCAACTTTACATAGAAATCCTCTATTCTAGGATGACACGTGTACACTATGACAAATGAAATTCACTTTATTCTAGACCTAAATCTAGTTGTATATGTAATTCACACATTATTTCACTCAACATTATATAAAAATTTCTAAGGAATGTGTCAACTACATTTTAGATATGTGAATAACCACACCGGTATATGCGTATATCTTTATCTTTGTAGCGAGGGGTTAGATATGGATCTTACATTCAGTTTATTAAGGACCAAGAGATATTTTTAAGGTACGTAACACTTAGCCATGTATACCCATATTTTAGTAATATAAATCCATTAAGTATGGACACGCGGTAGGAATGCCAATCAATTAGAGTTCTGAGCTATGAGATGCATTATTCCTTCCACCTTACAGGAATTCCCTATACAAGCAACTAAATCCTGGGTTGTTCCTTAACCATAACGAATGTAGAAGTCCACTAATTTTTAAGGAGTGCTCTTCATGGTAGTCACATTAGTGGGAATATGGGTCTATATAAATATATTATAGTCATTGGTTACAAATCCACTTCCAAGGCTAGTAGAATGTGTTAAATCCAACCAATCATGTGACTCTATGTATATCATATCTAGTACAAATCATATCGAAAATCAGTCCAACGTATTATTCTTTGGGCATCACAGTTTATAGGATAGAATTCAGTGTAATAATAGTAGCATTCAACATAATAGTAGAAACATATCAAAATTCGACATAATGAGAACAATAAAAATAGAAATCATATAATAGTATGCCAACATATCAAGTGCTTGCATGATATTTTCCATCCTGGGCTCTGGTACCAAATTTCCCAAGTGGAGCAAGAAGGTTAATATTGTTATTTCCAAATAAATCTTGTGCCATTCCAATAATTGTGCTAGCAAGACTTTGCTCACCGTGATGGTAAGAAGAATGATGTGAGACATAACCCGAGAATTGAGCAACCTTTGCTTTCGTAACAAAATTTCTCTTGAAAGAGAAAAACAATATTTTCCTTTGCCCTGGTTTCAAACCATCAACCATGGATGGGATGGATCTTTGCAAATCAGCCATGGAAAATAGGATCAGTTCCTTGTTTACAAAGTTGATGTACTTGATAAGTGTGTCAGTCTGGTCCAAATATGTTCCCGGCTCAAAATTTCTTAGCCAGTTCTTTCTGGATTTTATTTTATTCTTGCTGAAGGCCAATTCAATTGCATCTCCATCTTCCTCATTTATCCACATGAAGTATTTTTTATGTTTGTCCAAATTTTTAAAATATTTTTTCCCCTCTTTAGAAGTACTTATACCGAGACCTTTATAGTACTTTATGGTCCATCCTGATGTTGATCCACCCATATTTTCTCTCCATGATTCATACTCAGGCATGGTATATAAAGACAATACCCGTCCATTTTTATGGGTTGCCTTGAAAATAGTAGTAATGAATTCAACAAGAAATGAAGTAATATTGAGTAGAGATGTCCAGAAAGAGTGTATGAAGTTGAATTCTTCCCATGATAATATGTTCTCAACAACTCCACATTTATCAACTTTCTTCAAAAATATTGAGAGAGTTCACACTTTGAACCAAAGCTGTTCTGACAACTTGTCATTGTCTCCTTGGTTTGGGATTAAAATGCAGGATTTTCAATCAAAGAATTGACAAAGATCCATAAATGATTCTTTATCGTGTGTGCTTTCACTGCATCTGTCTTATTCTTCTTATTTACAATTTTCATCACATGGGTTGTTATCTAGTTTGCTACTAAATCAACGTGGGAACCACCTTTAATGGTAGCTATTCCATTAACAAAGCTGAGGTACTGGTGTTTGTACCTCATGTCTTTTCTATGTGGATAGTTAGTTGATTACTTCTGCAAGCAGTAGTGAACTTAGAAATGCACTTTATTCTATACCTAAATCTAGTTGTATATGTAATTCACACATTATTTCACTCAACATTATATAAACATTGCTAAGTAACGTGTCAGATACATTTTAGATATGTGAATAACCAAACCAGTATATGTGTATATCTTTGTCTCTGTAGTGAGTGGTTAGATATGGATCTTACATTCAATTTATTAAGGACCAAGAGATATTTTTAAGGCATGTACCACTTAGCCATGTATACCCATATTTTTTTAATATAAATCCATTAAGTATGGACACACACCAGGAATTATTATCAATTAGAGGTCTGAGCTATGGGATGAATTATTCCTTCCACCTTATAGGAATTCCCTATAGAAGCAACTAAATCCTGGGTTGTTCCTTAACCATAACGAATGTAGATGTCCACTAATTTTGAAGGAATGCTCTTCGTGGTAGTCACTTTAGTGGGAATATGGGTCTATATAAATATATTATAGTCACTGGTTACAAAGCCACTTCCAAGGCCAATAGAATGTGTTAAATCCAACTAATATTGTGACTCTATGTATATCATATCTAGTAGAAATCTTATCGAAAATCAGTCCAATGTGTTATTCTTTGGGCATCACATTTTATAGGATCGAGTTCGATGTAATAATAGTAGCATTCAACATAATAGTAGAAAAATATAAACATTAGACATAATGAGAACAATAAAAATAAAAATCATATAATAGTACGCCAAAATATCAAGTTATCAACCAGAACAACAAGATTTATTGAAGCAACAATTGTAACGCAGGAATATTTGGTGATTCCATTTTAGATAGTCGAACACTAGAGAAATAATGAGGGATAAATGTATTTATTAAGACTTCTAACCTCAAAAAATTCATTTCCCTCCAAAAGGTCCCTCTAAAATAATTCTGACTCAATCAAAACATGCGTCAATATTTTTGTTCAGTGTCTTTGGGATGGACTTCTGAGTCCCAAGTTTGAGGCCAAGATTCCCAAGTAGGGCAAGTGGGGAATTACAACAGGGGAGTATCTAGGGAGTACTTGTCCCAGAGCTAACTCAACAAGAATCAACCATTCTTGAGAGTAGGGGAAAATTTTAACACTAGTATAATAGATTCTGAGGAATGTTTATTTCAATTTTACCAAGATGGAAGAGTATGTTGAGCCCACATGAGTTTCTATATCCTATTTCTCCATATGTGCCTTTGTGAGTTTATGCATTATAATGTCTTGCAAAAGACAAAAATGGTTTAGAACAGATGGATATTCTTGCATAATCGGTATGATTGTGACACTTCCATGCAAACCACCTGTTTCCAAGTCCAAGTGGTGGAATTTTGAGCTCATACACTAGCTGAAGAAATTGTAAAACTGATAATCTCACTGATGTAATTAGATACAATAAAAATTCTTGTTCATGAATAACACCCAGATTATTGTACCACTTGATAAACAACTTTCAGTCACCTTTCCTTCATCAAGGATATTTATTACTTTAAGGATTTATTAGTCCAAGTCTGGCATTCAAACACTCTAAAATAATTGATGGGGTGAGGGATGTTGTATTGTAGAGTGCAAAGAAACCACTTTCCTAAAAGTGGAAAGATATAATAACAAGGGTATATTATGTATTAGAGAAGCTACTGAGATTTATGCTCTCGAGCATTGGATGTGTGTGTCAATTTTTTGGGAATGGAATCATGTTCCAAGGCTTTATATGCTTATACACGTGATTTTGAATACCTTGAATTACATGGTATCACTAGAATCATTAGACCCGGTTATAAGTCCTTCAATACTTTATTTCCTTGTCAGATATGTTGTTTAAAACAGAAAGGAGGATTATTGGGAACTTTCACGTCTAAATGACGTTTATTCAAAAATATTGGAACATAAGTCAAGATCGTTTCTCCAGAGTCCAAATACAGTGTGCTCACATTATCAGACATAATGAAGATGTATCTCTTTTCTAAATACCTTATGGTATTTGCATAAAAAGGCTACTTAAGAAAATTATATTTATTTGAATTCTAGTTATAATGCTGCCATTTCATCCGAGGATATTTGTGCAGAAATAACAACAATGGAAACATGTCACTGAATATGTAAGAATTATATTTGGGGATCACACTTCAAGGCCTTCAATAATTTGAGCTATTTGGAAATAATTTTGTAACTCTATTAGGTCATACCAAAAATCTTAAATGGATATTCGAAGTGAGGATGATAAACTTAGCTTCAGGGTTTTTTTAAATTCACAATTTCTGCTGATTGACAATTCTGTTGGCATAAGGCTCTCCTCTCTCTTTCTGCACATAAAATTTATTTGAGGGGAGATATTTCCCATTCTTCCTATATAACTGCTTATCATATTCTTCCTAATTTCTTCTTTCATTCTAGCCCTTATGGAGCAGAATAGATGGGTGAAATAAAACAGTTCAACTAGTCATGCCAAATTGTTCCAAATTTCACAACAAAGTTTCAGCTAACATAGAGTTTAAAATATATTAACACTTATTTAGATGCCAAAAATGACCAGATTGTGGATATATTGCTTAAAAATGGTACCAAATAATCTGAACAAACAATATATTGTGAATGAAATAAATCCACCTAACAAATTAGAATAGTTGTTGAAAATGTTATTTTCCAAGGAATGTGGGGTTTTCAACATTTTCATAAAACTGGAAACAAAATAGATACTTCATAAGAGTTTTATCAAGAGTTTTTTGACCTGTATAATTGAGAGAGTCAATGGTTTTTATCACATGCATAGAAGAGGGTTAAGAATTGGGCGGAAATCATAATTTTAGGGATATTCAACAAGCCCCGTGACAAAGCGCATAAATGTAGCTTTTCATATGATTTAAAATTCAACTTATAAATAAACATTTCATACAATTTATATTCAGATGTGTTCTTTTACCTTCTTTTTTTTGCATCTTCCTAGATAGGTTCATGTTTAAAGTAAAAATCCTTAGTGACAAGTACAACAACTGTGTTATTAGCATAAGTAGGTCACTACTTTCAATAAAGTGACCTACTACCTAATTCTCAGCCAAGCACTTACCTAAGAAAGATATCACCATAGTTATTGATCTTTTTTATTTGAAAACCCAGGTCTGGAAAAATATGGTCTAAATTGAAGGCATTTAATTTAGCATTTACTGAAAAGTCAATTATAGAGCACATAAATAGTCTTATTCTAGAAAATATATTGCTTAAGATTGGTCTGCAAGGCCTTGAAACTTAGTGGAAACTCGTGAGATTGGAGAGGGCACTGCACCAAAGTGTTTAGGAAGTGACAGCTAGTGAATGGATATTGTTGGCTAAGCCTAAAGCATGTTTTGTATATTCAGCTCAATGGAGCCAGGAAATTTCCCTATAAGAAGAAACATTGGTTGTATCAGGTTGAAACAATCTAGGAGCCCTATATCGAGTCAAAATAGCCATTATTAACCTCCTCATTTATTTTGGAAGGCCTTCCTCTTGGCCAACAACATAAATTTAATATATGTGGGCTCCCCAACCCAATGACCCCTTTTGTAGTAGAATGAGTGCCCCTGTCCTGGGAATTTTATATCTACTATATTAGCCTAGGAGTAGACCTAGAGTATTTGCAACCAATTTCTCCCTACCACCATTTTCTAGAAGGCTAGTCTGTTAGGTCATAAACTCCCTTGGGTCATTTAGTTCCAAAAAACATGCCAATTATTTGGAGTTGAAATCTTATATATCATATGGAAAAAAAAGAAAGATTAAATACAAGTTTATTTAAAAATGCTTAAAATTTCAGAAAATTTACTTGGTATGGTGGTGTTATAATATGTGTCAAGTTTCCAACCTTCATTTGTAGGTCCAGGTGCAGGTTAGAAATTTAGACATAGATCTTGTTAAAACTTGACGGATAGAGTCAAAGCTGACTAGGTAAATAGTAGTGGTTTTGGGGCACATGGTTTGTGCACCCATGGTTTTGGCCCATGGTATTGCATGTAATGGAGCCTATAAATGTTGGGAATATCAGGAAGTATTGCCTAGAGGTGAGCTGAAGGCTCCTCACTTTACGTATTGGCTGCAGGTTTTGGCCAATGTTTAATGAAATTTCATTGGTTGGGTTTTTCCTTAGATTTGGGGGTAATCTCACCAAACATTGTGTTTATGTTTATGATTTGTTGCTGGGTTTTTTTAATTATGTGTATTATTCTCTGCAAATATTTTTATTTGGCCAAGTAATTCTTAACAGATCTAACAAATTACATTGATTCCTTGAATTTTTCCTAGGGGTTACTCCATGTATGTAAAATGATTTCCACCCAGGATTCAAATCTCCCCACTCAGCCCAGTCTTGCAAGGTTGAAGAGTTCACCCAACACAAGGTTTATCGTACTAAGTGAACACAATTAGATCTACAGATAACCTCCTCCTCGTTCAGATGATGATAAATTTTCTTGAAGATCACAGTCTCAATTTTAGCTAGGTTGACCTAGTTTTGTGGTCACTTAGACATTAATAAAATTATCTTATTGCATCTTATATTATCTCCTCATGCTCATCATCCTAGAGGGGATAAGCCACCGACCAATAGAATGATGGATAGGACACTTGTCACCCAAAACTAGGGGGGCTGGCAATGAAGGCTAGGGGACAAACCCCAAAAATAAGGATGGATTTATGATGGAAAATTGGCCTGGATTTTTCCTACAAACATCAATATATCATCACTAGCTATTTATTCTATGCAAGGTATCTAAATTCGCTCTATCGATTCATTTTAAGGCCAAGAATTCACTACACGAAACAAAATCATTGTTATTTTTTTCAAGTTAGGATACATTTTATAACGTTAAAAAGTTGGTATTGGTTATAGGCCCATAGTGTTGCATATTTTCTATTTGAATTACATAAATGTTTATAATAATTATGTTTATGTCTGTGTGTGTATGTGTGTTGGCTCACACACAGACACAACGTTGAGCCGTCAAAGATGAATCTCCAAGGTGTTTTTCAAAATATAAGCACACATGGGAATTATTGAGCCAACAATGCCTGCATATTTCCTTCTCATGAACAAGTCTCAATGTCTAAAATCCATGAAATATAATTATGTCAACTTTTTCAGATAATTCTTCCACATTTTTCCAAAAACACACATTGCCACGTGCTCTTGTTTTCTCATTTTTGTAAGCAAGGAAATGGGAGCATGTTATGTTATTTATGGTGAAGGTTGTTGTGTCTACCTATAGGTGCCCTCCTATGGGTCAAGGCCTACTACTTCTTTCTTGTCACCGAAAAACCTTAGAGATAGGTCACTGAAAATCTTAGAGAAGATGTCTGAAAATATCTGTTTGTAGACTGTTTGAAGATCACAATCTCAATTTGCAGTGAAGAACACTAATATATTCATTGGTATGTGGAACACCCACATGGAAGATAACATGTAATTGTCATTTGGTTCATTATGTTGTGGCACTGAAGTAGAATGATGTGGCACGCCTATGTGGTAGATGGTGTATCATCATGACATGGCTCATTGGTGATGTGGTGATGACATAGTGAAAATAGTGCACTAACGTGGCACTGACATGGAGAGGAAGTGGAAGGTGATGTGGAGCTGTGTATTAACCTATTGTTATAGTAGGATGTCGAGCAATTGATTCCGAGAAATTTGGAATCCAGTATTTGGCCTATCTCCCAATACTAGTAGAACCTAAAAAAAAATTAGTTATATTAATTGTAGCTACAAATCCAAAAGAAACCTAAGACAATATGAAATACTTGTAGCTTCCTAATTATGTAGCCATCATGTGATATTGTTATGCATTACGTTGTTAGAATAATTTATACAAACTGATAATAAATGAAAATAGGATATCCCAGTTGGGCATGATGTCAAGGTGTTTCCCATGAAAATTTTAGGGCTAATATTCGCAGTGGGCTAATTTTCCATGGCTTTTCCAAAAAAAAGATTCGCTAATTTCCATTTTTATAAAAATGATTCGCCCAAATTTTACAAGATAAAATTATTTTACGTTAAAAATTCGCCAACATTATATAGACAATATTTATAATATCATTATAAATTTGAATAATTTTACAAAATACAACAATAAAAATTCTCTTGTTTGCATATTAGGGACTAAAGAGATTCTAACATTTTCTAAACTTCAGATAATTTTCCAAATTTTTAAAATTATCCCTAGTGTTGCTTGTGTTGCCATGGTGTATTCATGCTTGGGCATGATGTCAAGTATTAGTCTAAATTTAACATTAAACATGGTGTATTTCTTAATGAACATAATATTATAAATAATAGACGCGTATTATTTCCAGAGGTATCCTTTATGGATATACCTAGTATTGTTATTTACCTTAGTAAAGGGTACAAGGTGATGTTATCAAATATTTTTAGTCATGTTTTATTGTTGGGAAGTTTGTCTTGCCACAACGGAAAGAAAATGGAGTTGTGTTTTAATGACTAGGCAGTTTTCCTTGCTACAACAGCAAAGAAATGGGGTTGTGTTTTAATTATTGGGTAGTGTGTCTTGCTAGAGTAGCAAGGAAATGGAGCCATGTTTTAATTACTGGGAAGTATATCTTGCTACAGTAACAAGGAAATGGCCATTGCTAAACTCCACATCTAGTGGCTCAACATTATTACCATCACTAACTTATTTCCCATTGACCACCAAACTAGTGGACTTATCCACCTTTTGTGTTTATGTTAACCAACTGAAATTAGTTGTGCATTTTTCCTTTAAAAATTTTCAAAAGATAGTTGAGTCATGGATTCTTTTACACTGTAATGGTAGCATAAGACTAATTGGTATAATTTGTACGATTTTCATATATAGTTGGTCTTTATATGAGATATTTCCATCACTTGAGTGTGTAACCATGCTAAGCACTAATACAAATACATTCCATTCTTGATATGGTAATATTATTGGAGATGTTAATTCCTTTGTGACTTGGCATTTCCATGGTGCTTTTGATGTTTATTTCACAAGGAAAGCCTCGTGGATGGTAGATCATAATAGAAATGTAAATTACGTGTACACTCAGATATGAGATTAATATTGTCATGTTATTGGTTTTGTTCGATCATAATACCTCTCTTGTATGTACTACAAGAGTAATCACCCTATTTAATGGTTTATAATTGGGTATACACTTAATGACCCTTCCCACATGCACCATGTATTAAATGAATGCAGGTATAGCAAAGTATAGAGGCCTCCCTTTGAGGCAAAAAATAGGAATTCTTTAGAGGTAGTAGCATGAAATGATAGCTGTAAGTTTCATTTCCCTCTTTACAATCCTGTTGTGTTGACTCCCTTGGAAGAATTTCAAGCATAGCCTTCCAGTCTCTTAAATGCAACCAACAGGTTTCAAACATGTAGTACACATCTAATAGAACAATGATGTTAGGCCCAACATCAGCAAAAGGGTGTTGGAAAAATAACATAAGAATGGTCAAATCTAAGCCATTCAAGGAATAGAGGATCACCCAAACATAAACAGGAACAAAAAAAATCACACTTACACATGGGGGTATGTTACAAGTGACATCATATCCCAAGTTCCAACACTTCACCTTGGGTTGAAAAATAAGTATAAGGACTGGTCTTATTCATGCATGCATAAATCCTGGATCCTTATGTTATCGCTGAGTAGGGTACCATTGTAGGTAGATCAAACTTGAGGTGAGAAACAAGAGTTAGATATAACAATGGCACCATACTACCTCGGTAGATCGACATACAGATACAAATTGCATCATACTATCAATGGTCCTGACTTGTTCACAACTTTGATTGAGAACAAGTCCCATCATTAGAATTTATAAAGGATACTATCATCAATAATTTTTCCAAAATGTAACAACTTCCTTGAACTGGAAGAGTGTTATTTAAATACTTCTTCTTATGATAACTATATGCATGAATATATGATGATTCCAATATTGATTTGCCTGGAAATATGTTTTCATGCCAAATTTGCATAGGTATCCATACCTCTGGCTAGCGCTTCCCATTTTCACTGGTGGACTCATATTTCCTTTTGAGAATTCAACTTTCACATGAGTGAAATTTCAAAGTAGTTCAAGGACCTATTCAAGAATCAAGAAGTTGACACTCTTTTACATGAATTACGATGAATGTCTCCTAGTATTATCCTTATGCTGATAAGCCACATGAATATTTTCTCCTTTCAAATTTGGCCCACAAATTAGGGCTTTCAGCAAGCACAAGAAATGTTTTTCCTTCTTTATTAGTACTCTAAAACTGTTTATTCTTGTTGGTTAGTACTCTGAAAATTTAAAAAAAATAAATGTCGGAAGGCCCTGTTTTAATGACTGGGCAATTTTCCTTGCTACAACAACAAAGAAATGGGGTTGTGTTTTAATTATTGGGCAGTGTGTCTTGCTACAATAGCAAGGAAATGTAGCCATGTTTTAATTACTAGAAAGTATATCTTGCTACAGTAACAAGGAAATGGCCATCACTAAACTTCACATCTAGTGGCTCAACACTATTACCATCACCAACTTATTTCCCATTGACCACCAAACTAGTGGACTTGTCCAACTTTGGTGTTTGTGTTAACCAACTAAAATTAGTTGTGCATTTTTCCTTTAAAATTTTTCAAAAGATAGTTGAGTCATGGAGTCTTTTACCCTGTAATGGTAGCATAAGACTAATTGGTATAATTTGTGTGATTTTCATATATAGTTGGTCTTTATATGAGATATTTCCATCACTTGAGTGTGTAACCATGCTAAGCACTAATACAAAGACATTCCATTCTTGATATGGTAATATTCTTGGAGATGTTAATTCCTTTGTGACTTGGCAATTCCATGGTGCTTCTGATGTTTATTTCAAAAGGAAAGCTTCATGGATGGTAGATCATAATAGAAATTTCAATTACGTGTACACTCGGATATGATATTAATATTGTCATGTTATTGGTTTTGTTCGATCATAATACCTCTCTTGTATGTACTACAAGAGTAATCACCCTATTTAATGGTTTATAATTGGGTATACACTTCAATGACCCTTCCCACGTGCACCATGTATTAAATGAATGCGGATATAGCAATGTATAGAGGCCTCCATTTGAGGAAAATAGGACTTCTTTAGAAGTAGCGTGATGAAATGATAGTTGTAGGTTTCATTTCCCTTCTTTATAATCCTCGAGTTGACTCCCCTTGGAGGAATTCTAAGCATAGCCTTCCAACTCAGAATGCAATCGGATGTTTCAAACCTATAACACATCTAATAGAACAATGATGTTAGGCCCAACCTCAGCAAAAGGGTGTTGGAAAAATAACATAAGAATGGTCAAAACTAATCCATTCAAGGAATAGTGGATCACCCAAAGATAAACATGAACAAAAAAATCACAATTACACATGGGGGTATGTTACAAGTGACATAATATCCCAATTTCCAACACTTGACCTTGGGTTGAAAAATAAGTATAAGGATTGGTCTTATTCATGCATGCACAAGACCTGGATCCTTATGTTATCACTAAGTAGGGTGCCATTGTAGGTAGATCAAACTTGAGGTGAGAAACAAGAGTTAGATCAAACAATGGCACCATACTACCTCGGTAGATTGAAATAGGGAAACAAATTGCATCATACTATCAATGGTCCTCTTCTATATCAAAATCCTGGCTTATTGTTGATAGCTTATCCGATGTTTTTTTTTAATAAAATGGTTTGTTTCCGTCGGTACTCTGACATTTTTTTTTTTCGTCGCTATTCCGACAGAGTAGAACTGTTGGTCTTCTGACATTTGTTTTCGTCTCTCTTCAGACTTCTTAGTGTCGTTGGACTAGCGACGTTTTGTTTTTTTTTTTTTAAATTCGTTGCCCTTTCGACAGAGTAGAACCATTGGTCCTACAACGTTTAATTTTTTTTATTTTTTTTGTTTCATCGCTCTTCCGACAAAGTAGGGTTGTCGGTCTTCTGACGTTTATTTTTTAATTTTTTTTTTGTTTCATCGCTATTCCTACATGCTTGGACCATCGGTCTTTCAACAATAATTTTTTTTAAATTTTTTGTTTTTTCGCTCTTCCCACATCGTGAAACCGCCGATCTTCCGACCTTTTCGTACCATCGTTCTAGCGACGTTTGGCGAAGTCGGACTAGCGACATGTAGAGGCGTCGGACTAGCGATGCTTGTAACCATCGGCAATGCGACGACTAATTAAACGTCGGAAGTGACATAAATATAAAACGTCAGAAATATCGTCACTATAGCGACATTTAAGTCAAGTGTCGGAAATCTAGCGTGAAGAGAAACCGCGTTTTGGTGCACCAAAAAACGTCGCTCTTGGGCCACCTATGTGTCACAACAGCGAAATTTTGGCCATCGGAATTTGGGGAAAATGTTCTAGTGTGTCATGCCCAAAGACAAAATAGGAAAAGATAATGTGCGAATTATATAAATTCATTCATCCAAGAAACACATTTCATGAATAGAATCTAGAAACAATTAAAATAAAATGGAAATAACATCCGTAATCTAGGAAAGAAGTGTTCGTAGTTTGTTAAATTTTTTAGAAGGCTAAACCCAAAATCATAATTAAAAATAAAATATGTAGGCAACAACATCAAAAATAATATGCACTACATATTATAAGCCTATACATTTAACGAGTTTCAAATAAAGGCAATGATATATAAATACTATGTGTCGCAATAGTGACAGCTTTTAGCTATTGGAAATTTGGGAAAATGTGCTAATGTGTCATGCCCAAAGAAAAAAACAGGGAAAACAAAGACAATATGCCAATTATATAACCATTCATCCAAGAACACATTTCATGAATAGAATCTTAGAAACAATTGAAAGAAAATGGAAATAAAATCTGTAATCTAGGAAATATGTGTTCAGAGTTTGTTAAATTTTTTAGAAGGCTAAACCCCAAATCAGAATTAAAAATGAAAGATGTAGGCAACAACCTCAACAATACATACACTACATATTATGAGCTCTACACATTTAAGGAGTTTCTAATAAAGGCAATGATATATATATATACTATTGTCGCAATAGCGACATTTTGGCTGTTGGAATTTGGGGAAAATGTGCTGGTGTGTCATGCCCAAAGACAAAAACAGGGAAAACAAAGACAATATGCGAATTATATAACCATTCATCCAAGAAACACATTTCATGAATAGAATATTAGAAACAATTAAAATACAAGGGAAATAACATCCGTAATCTAGGAAATATGTGTTCAAAGTTTGTTAAAATTTTTAGAAGGCTAAACCCCAAATCAGAATTAAAAATAAAAGATGTAGGAAACAACATCAACAATACATACACTACATATTATAAGCTCTACACATTTAAGGAGTTTCAAATAAAGGACATTATATATATATATATATATATAATGGTGGAATCACGGAGCTAGGGTATGATATGCTTACCCTATCTGCAATTGAAAGTACATGTAGAAGAAATGATTGGTAAATAACCATAAAAAATTATAAACAAAGATAATGTTATTCTATTAACCCCATGATAAATGTTTAATCAATTCAAAAATACAAAGAATAGGGTCGTAGGGTGTTAAACCTCTCCCAACATTACAGCTACAAGTTACAACAAGCTACATCACTCTACATACTAGTTGTCTCAAAGAGAGGGGGGGCTATATTCAAAGAGGGAAAATGGAGCGGGAAGATAGAAGCCACATGCAAGCAACCAACTTCTCATCATTGTTTTGAGTAATAATAAATTTGGGAAAAGAATTTTAAAAGGATTATGTGGACTTTCTTACCTCTCCCCATCAGACTGTCACTCGGAATTAACTGATTTCGCTTCCAAGAGGTGAAAACTCAACCCAAACCACAAAAAGGTTGCCATTAACAACCTGTATAGAATGAAAAAAAAAGAAGGAAAAACCAAAATTAACCAGAGAGAAAAAACATCATTGTAAATAGTACTATAATGTCATTGAAACCAAATAGAATTGTTACACAGTGCAAGAGGAATACTCCCACAATAGGGATAACCTTCGTAAACAAAGGAGAAAAACATGGGTCATTGGCAATCAAATTTTTAATTGTAGAATGGATAAGGGGAAGTAAGAAAAGACCACAAAAAATATAATTATTCATAGGAAGCACCCTTGGATTGAATGGAAGAGAAAAAAACAATTGAAAGCCCATTAGAACCATAGTTTCCTAATGATGTAACCATAGACCATAGTGATAGAGTAAGAGAGTGCATGGAGCCAAGGGAAGGGTCGATGAATGAAGTCTTGAAATTAATATTAGTGTAACCATAGATAATAGTAATATATCAAGAGAATACATGGAGCCAAGGGAAGGCCCAAAAATGAAGTCTTGCATAAACTTCATTGTAACCACAAACAATAGTGACAGAGCAAGAAAACTAAAAGATCCAAGGGAGGAGTCCATGAAAAAAGGTGATAGAATGAATATTCTGAAGACCATAACTCTTGGAGCATGTTTTAACCCTAGTATTGGGCTGCACCTATTGGAAAGTGAAAATCCATTTTCCACATATCTACCAACCACAACCACGCCCTTGGGATCAATTCTGGTCGGGCTAGCACCCATAAACCTCTGTCAAATTCCAAATTGATTGTTGGTGACCAAAACAGATCTAAAATATAAGGGTTGAGAAAACATCAAGCATGTGAATAAGGTGAGGAAGACCCATGTGTAATATGAGGGAAAGTAAGTACACACCAGTAAGCCATTTTGAATACTACTATACATATGGCGAGGGCTCTAACCAAGGGAAATGGGAATTTTGTCTTATAATAGGTCATGCCAAAGGAAAAAACACTGTAACCATGCCATAAACTTAGGCCCTTTTCATGATTGATCTTAGGTGAAATAAACATGCAAGTGGACGACGCCCCGGTCTGGTGGGATTTAACCCCAAACAATATATATATATATATATATCTAAGAACCATTATAGTAGAATATCCTAACCTTCCCACTAGTTTTCTACCGAAAGGGTTTCTTGGGTCATATCATGTGTTATTGTGATTATGTGAGTGATTATTCTATTTTTTCTCTTTTTTTTTCATTTTTATATGAGCATGCATACAAATTAAACAATAACTTAATATTTCTATAAATTTAAGGAAAACATAATAATCAACTATAGATTTTAGAGTCTTGTAACTTTTTATCAAATATATTGTGACAAACTATCCAGTAGAATATCCACAATAGTTTATTGATCATATTTCTATAAAAACATGTTTATTTCAATGTATTGTGGATATCTATAGGGCATATCTATCACTCAATATAAAATTCATAAAACCCCAACCATTGTTGGTGAATCTATTAATAACACTCAATATTTTGCAGAGGAATATAAATTCCCAAGGATGGAAGAGTAAATCACAAATATTAGCCATAATATGAATCTTCTCATGGCATCTCTTGCAAATAATACTAGAATTGGATGGGATGGAGGATCAAACTGAGAGTTAGATGAGAGACAAAATCATGGGATCAAGAAGATCGAGATAAAGAGGTTAAGAGAGAATCTATAAAAGAAGAAGCTAGCGACAAAACCTTTCCATATGAAGATATAGGTCTAGAAGACAAAACATGATGCTCTACTCAAAAAAATATCATAGGAGACTCTCCTTGTAACATATTTGGTAAATTAATTGGGATTTTAGGTTCATGGCGATCATTAGACATATTCAATGGGATGGATCAATTAGGAGGCTAAAATAATTGTAAACATACAATGTAGAATCATATTTGATACTATTGCTCATTTTATTAATGGAGTAAAAATTAGATGAAGTTGAAATTGATGTATGTGGACTTATGTTTGGGAGTGATTATGTTTGGGAGTAGCAAGAAAAATAATTCACCATATTGAGCTTAAAATTAGGTTATCACTAGGTTAGATTCATAGAAGAATATACATGGAAATTTCTATTAAAAACTAAACAAGATTTGTATGAGTAACTAGTCATGTCACTTTGTTTATACAATGTAGTAGTTACGTACATGAAGATAGTTAATGACATACTACGCACTTTTATAGATTCATTTATTATTTTTTATTTAGATGATACAATGGTATATAGTGTTACTTAGGAAGCACACATCTCACATTTTATGGAGGTGCTAAAGACATTAATGAAGCACCAACTACTAGAAAATATCAAGAGGTGTGATTTTCCTTAGTAATATTTGGTGTACTTAGGATATATGATTGGTGGTGGAATCCTGAAGATAAATCCTACTAAGATGGAGGCCATCATGAAGTGGTTGATACCTACTAATTTTTTTGAGGTTGGAAATTTTGTTGGGGTCGGACAATACCTAAGGAAATTTATAACCTCATTTTCAGTAGTAGTAGTGCCACTCCATGCCATAACAACGAGTGGAAATATTTTCAAGTAACTTGGATAAGGGTTAAAAGAGGGACACTTAGGATTTAAAGCATAAGATCAATGACGCGTCAGTTTTTGCATTATAGAACATGCAAAAATACTTTGAAGTGGAGATAGATGCAAGTGAATATTCTTTGGGAAAGTGTTAATACATGGAGGAGGCTTGTATGTTACCATTCTAAATCATTTCATGGAATGGATATTAAAAACCCTTCTTGTGATAAGGAGCTCTATACTCTGGTACAAGATGTCAAAAAGTGGAAACTCTATCTAATGGGAAATGAGATATAAATCCACACTGATTGCTACTCCCTATGGTACTTGCAAGACTAGAGTAAGTTAAAATATATTGTTAGTTACAAGTGGATAGGGTTATTACAACAATTTCATTTAGTGATAAAGTACAAGAAGGGTAGGACAAAAGTTCGACATGCTTTCAATTCCACTCACATAAAAGATCACAACTTTTGTAAATTTAATGTTGATGGATCCTTCCACCCATGATGCATACAAATATCCATACATAGAGGGTGAGAACATAAAATAGGTGTTTCATTAGTTTCAAATCCAAATTCATACACAATGGAGACAAAACAATTGACTACAATCTCCAAAATGGGTTTCTCTATAAGCTAGACAACTTATGTGTTTCTAAAGGTGAGTGAATACAACTAATGATAGAGGCTTACACCTCCTACGTGGAAACACATTTTGGTATTGGGAGGGTAGTGGAAAAATAATAAAGGCTATGTGTACTAGTCCGAGATGCAAGAAGATGTAGCTAGATTCATAGGAGGATGTATGATATTTTATGCTAGCAATCCTAGTAATTGAAAATATGGTCTATATAATCCTTTACCTATACTTGCTAATCATTGGAAAAGTTTTTATAGTACTTGTGGGAGGTTTACCAACAAACAGGAAGGGGAATGACTACATGTTCATGGTAGTTGACATGTTTATCAGGATGTGAGTTTTCATGTCATGTAAGTATACCATCAACCAACAAAAAATAACAAACTTGTTCTTTGGACAAGTTTAGGTGAGCTCCGTAATCCCAAGGACCATTTTTTCACATAGTAACACAAGATTTATTAGTTCATATGGAATAAATTATGGAAGAAGATGATCATGAAGTTGAATATGTCTACAACATTCCATTCAAAAACATATAGGTAAACATAAGTAGTCAACAATATTCAGGTGCAACATTTGAGGGGTTACAACCAAACTGTGGACCTATTGTTTACATTGTTTCCCATTTCAATATTTGAATATCTAATTCAGAGCTACAAAAAGAACCATAATTGATCAATATGAATTCGATCATGGTATCCTTAAGTCATCATTTAGTAGAAGATTATATATTCTACTAGGCATTATTTTGTGGTCATATTTAAACCAACAATAAGTATAAGACATCAAATTTTGCTAGACATTTGGTTCGTGGCCATCCCAAAGCTAATAAATTCAGAGAGCACATTCAACCATTAGCAATTGTCCTTCATCTCTCTACGTGAACTCACAACTACCTATTCAGAGGAATGGGAAACATTAGACACCTAATCCTTAGGAATTATCAATTGTAAATATTTTATAAATATCTAAAATAGGAAAGATATAAAGACTTAGAATAAAAGCATACATTAGAATTTGGATAGCAAAAACAAAGGTTATATATATATATATATGTGTGTGTGTGTGTGTGTGTGTGTGTATGTGTGTGTTTTGGTGAATGAGATATATGAAGTTGTTGGTTATTCATTTTGCAATGTCTAATATTAATATTATATAGTTTATCTAAAATTTGCTTAAATGTATGTAATTGTGAAGTGAATTGGTGTTGTTTATTAAAGCTTTATCTTATTATGAAAAAATAGAAAGTATGTTAAAGTAAAGAGAACAATTTTTTTTTTTTGATATTCATATTAATCTAGAAAATGAAAAAATATGTTTTTATATGTTTTTTCATCTATACTTAGGTTAATCTAGGTGTATTAGGTTGCCCTATGGTTTACTAGGTTGTCCTAAGTTTATAATATTTATCATGTTTACTAGGTTTATTATGTAGACCTAGTTTTATTATTTTGAGCTAGGTTTACTACATTTACTAAGTTGACCTATGTTTACTATTTTGACCTAGGTTTACTAGTTTGACATATAGTTTTACTAGATTGACCTAGCTTTACTAGGTTGATCTATGTTTTTACTAGGTTTAGTAGCTCAACCATTGTCGGTCAACTATAATCAACTAGTTAATCATACTCATTTAGGTTGACCTAGATTTACTAGGTCAACATAGGTCTACTAGGTTGACCTAAGTTTATTAAGTTTATGGAATTTACTAGGTTTATTATGTCAACCATAGTGAACCATAGTCAACTATGGTAATGATTGTTGACTATGGTAAACCTTGGTTGGCCATCATCAACCATGGGTAATCATGGTCAACCATGATAAAACATGAACAACCATGATGAACCATAGTCAATAATGATCTATCATAGTGAACTATAGTTAGATTTGGGCAACCGTGATTATCCATATAGTGAACTATAATATACTTACCATAATATACTATCCTAAACCATCACTTCAACATATTCAGCTATAGTTAACCATGTCCTACTAATCCTCTAGATGCACATGGATAGTGAACTAACACAACATAAATTATTGTAGAAAGTGATTTAAGATAAATATGTTATTTACATGAGTATGATCTATTTTCAAGAATTTTAATTTTGGGTGGAGTTCCTAAAAAACTTAACAATTAAAAATCACTTCACAAATATCTAAAAATCATGACATAAATATTGCAAAAACATCCATAAATTTGGAAAAGAATCTAAGAAAGTTATCTACATGACATTGTACTGTGCAAAAGCTTAAACTTCTAAATTATAATGTAATCAAATGTTTAAAAAATATTTTTCCAATTTTGTTTTCTACGGTTATATGTTAACGTCGAAACTAAATTGTAACCTCCATAAATTTCGGTGTAAGTGCACATGGTTGGTGGGGAAAATGGTTTATGTTTCGATAAAATCACGCAGTCCAAACATGGTAATCTCAAATTTGAGAAACGAAATATATATTTATATATAGCGTAACTACACAGGATTGGTTGTGAAGATTAGCCGATGTATATATTCGACAATGTGATTCATATATTTCAGCGTAGAGGCCAATCCCTCTCATTCGACCATGTGATGCATACATTTAAAAGTAAAGCCAAATCATTGGGAAGAAGCGCTAATTTTTGGAATAGAGGAGGGCATGATTGGTAACTTTCGTTGTTTCCCGTGCCATGACACGACAATGTTGAACAATTGTATATGACAGCCAATGATATATAAAAGTGACTCATATATGCAATTATTATCGTGGAAAACAATAATTGACGTTATGTGGTGACACAAAAAGGACTGAATGTGAATTCCAGTTAGTGGAGTTAGCATGACAGAAGCGAGAAGGTGAAGTCTTAAGAAGGTTCTATTCTCCATTTCGGTATATTTGGATGCTGTTCAACTGTTCCGCTATTTTTCTCGAATACAGTGCTTAACTTCAACAACTTTAGACATTTGGAATTATGAACAAAATTTATTTAAATATATATTTAAAATAAATAAATTAGCAATTGCACCACATGTTGTAAAAGAAATGCTTTAATGCAATAGCATGGAAAATAGTAGCCTAGAAAAAATAAGATGTTGCATAGAAGGAACCATCCTGAAGAGAAGGAATCATCCTGAAGCAATGAAAGGAAAGAATTTTGTTTTAGATATTGAAATAGGCAATTGGGAATGAAAACATATATGTAAATCAACATAATCTGTTCACATATATAAAAAAATTGTTATAGATATTGAAATAGGAAATTGGGGGTGAAAATCTTTTGGTGATTAATAATCATAAAGAACAAGCAATGATTCAAAAATCAGTTATTATACCACAATATTGACTTTCTCATTGAGAGTAAATTGAGAGGAGTAAATTGAGCTATTATTGTTGGAAATTGTTGTATAAGATGAGAAATTTGGATGGTTTGTAGACAATATGGATGTCATAACAGATATCTATTTTGATTTTTTTTAGTGTCTCTAGCCATCATGCATCTAATAGGATCCATTTCAACTAAGAAGGTCAATAGATCATCGTGTGAATGATAACTTGTGACATCCCTAGCCATTTTCTTTGATTGTGGATGAGGTTACAAACTAATAACTTGTGAAATCCCTAGCTATTTTCTTTGATTGTGGATCAGGTTATAAACTAGAATACACTCTCTCTTCAGAAGACTCTATAGTTTATATCGGATAGAGGGAAAGGTTATGATAAAAACTTGTACAAAAAACCCTAAGGATTGAGTGGGTTTATTATTTTGTAAGTTTTGTTTGGAATTGAAAAATAAAAAATAATATAAATGCTAAAATTATATAGTGAAAAAATTGTTTACAATTTCAGAATAAAAAGTTGAGTAAATTTGACATCATATAATATGAATATTGTTTACAATTATAAAGTAAAAAACATGTGACATTTTTTTTAGCTACAATTAGGTAATTAAAGATATGTATATAGTTTTTTTTTTAACGAAAGAAATTTGATATTCATTAACAAAAACAAATCTGAAAGAGTATGTATATAGTTACAAACTGTTATGTAGTTACAAACTATTACAATTAAGTAATTAAAGGTAAATTTAGTGTTATTTAATAAATTAGAAATGTGAAATAATTTGGAAATTTAAAAAAAAAATCACATGTTTAAAAAAAATCATTATTAATTTAATTTTTTATATATTTAAAAATACTACTCATGAATAAAAAAAAGTGGTAACATAAATAATATATAACAAAAAAAATGATGTATTTTTGGAATAATAAAATATTGTAACAAAAATAATATAGAACAAGAAAAACTATGTATATTTGGATGTATGAGAAATTAGATACATTTTATTAAGTAAAATTTTAAAAGAATAATGGTTATAAACAATTACAAATAATTTTATTAAATAATTAGTTTTAGATCTATTTATTTATAAGGGGATCAATTCTCTTTCACTCTAAAAGAGGTTTGGATATCAATACATTTGATCCCTATTGGTTGTTGGTAGATCCATAGTTAAGGTTGATCTAGGCCATCTTAATTTCCCCCTTTAAATAAATTACATTCTGCATGAATACCATGGGCCAGTACCATGGGTTGTTTTTATAGTTTATTATTATTAGACATTTGATCCCTCATAGCTCTTGGGAGTTCCATAGTTAAAATTGATCTAGGCCATATTAATTTCCCCCTTTAAATAAACTACATTCCACATTAATACCATGGGTCAATACCATGGGTTGTTTTTATAGTTTTTTATTATTTTATTATTTTTATTTTTTATTGTATTTTGACATAGTTAAAATGTCCGTTACATTATGTCAATATTTTTATTTAATTTACTTTTATTTCTATTTTTGTATAATTTGACATAGTCTCACCAAAACCTAAATTCAATCTAACTTATTAAAAAGAAAAAAAACTAATATTATAAAAAACATATATAAAAATATTTACTTGTAGATCTAATGGCCTAAAACATTTAAATCGTCTAACATTTGATCCAATGGCTCACACATAATAGAACTTCATTTAAAACTATACTAGCAATTGCACCACATGTTGCAAAGGAAACGTCATAAGGTTGTGGTATAGGAAATAATAACATATAAGAAAGAAGAGGTAGTAGGAACTTTCTCAGCTCCAACTATCCTCTAGAATAAGGGGTGGATAATTAGGTTTACTGGACCTCAAATGAAAATATCCATATTGGGTAATTGATGTGGAGAAACTTCTTTGTTATGAATTGCATGTAAGATGTGTTTTTTCACAATGTATGAGACATTTTGGCCAAAGTACTCAAATCCTCTATATGTGGAAATTTGCATGTTTCTTTTTTTTCTGCATGAAGGATGCACTTGGTTTTTATGACGAAGTTGGGCATACTTCACCCTTCCACGAAATTATTTTCTTCTATCACATTCGCAATGTTGAATTCCTCTAATAATACTCCTAGAACTGTGACTCTGCTCTACATCTATAATTATTTAATGGAATAAAAACTTATCACTATGACATGTTGTACTTCATAAGAGACTACTAGTTTTAAAGCACAAAAATTCAGCATAGTTGTTAGTACTAGTCCAATATTATATGAGAAGGAGTAGAAGTGTTTTTTTATAGATAAATGTGCCCTCTAATATCCCCCACTGTGAGGGGGGATTGGGAAGCTCCATAAAAAAAATATCATTGCTTACCTTTTAGGATGATGGTGGGAGCATGTACACTTTGTCCTTGAGAAGGAATATGTTTTGGAAAAGAGCCCATACAATAAATACAGAGAGGACAACCCTCATATATGAACTCTATAGATCATAAAAAATGGCCCCATTTATATCTATCCAGATACCCCAAGAAACCACCAACGGCAGGGCCCTAAAGCTTACCTTATGTTTCTTTTCAATCCAGGCCTTTAAGCACTCAACAACTAAGGTTCCTATCCATAAGAGATCTTCCCTAATTATTTTTCAGATTTATTTCCCTATACTTTTGGAGAAATTAAAATGAATTATCATGTGTGGAATCGATTCAGCCTCTTCCAAACATACGAGACATTTTCTCAACCCTTGGAAAAATCGCTTCTATAAGACATCTCAAATGGGGGGCTTATTTCATAAGAGAAACCACATAAAGAGTATTGACTTACGTGGGAAACATAGTTTCCAAATCTTTTTCACCCACCAAGTTTACCGGGGGGTTGAGAATCTTGGAGTTGATTTAATGAAAGATAATCGAATTTTGGGTTGTAGTGACTCGATCGAGCCAAAGACCAAACAACTAATATTCTGCCAGAGAGAAGGAAACAAGGTGACAGTGTTCAAATAACTCAGTGCATAGGTTCCATTTAGTAGCAAGGTCACCTTGTAGATGGAGAGTAGGAGGCCCTAACTAGGTTTGGTGGCCCAAATGAGTAGGCCTACTAAAATATTGATTTAGAAAGAATATACCCTTCTCATTTAATATTTTTATGAGAAGGGTTTAGAGGTAATGGGAATGTCAACTCCCTATCCATGGTTCTCTTCCAACAAGAACCTTTGAGTCATTTCCAATATGAAATTTGAGTCCTTATATGATGATTTCAATAGAGTTTATAATGGAACACCAAATAATTGATCCATTCAACGAATATTTCTGGGGAGATCTTAGCCAATCCAAAATAGAGGAAGAATGGATGAATTTATTTTTCATAATATGAGACAATAGTCCATAAATTTTGATAAGCTTCCATACACCTTTGGTAGCCATAACCTTGTAAAAATAGTTTAAATTTTTTACTCCCCAACCACCTAAAGCCTTTGGAAGAGAAATAGAAGACTGTATTGTAAGAGAAAAGGATTTGCAATCATTTTTCTGTACCCAAAGATATAGTAGAGATAATTTTTTTATCTTTCCTAGTATTCCTAAGGGAATCCAAGCTACATATGGCTAGTATATTGGAGTAGCTTCCAATATATCCTTAGGCAGAACAAGTCTTCCAACTTTTGAAAGCCATCTATTTAACTAGTTCCTAATTCTAAGTATAGTTTTACTCTTGCAATAAGTTCCTTTTTCTTATAATTGTTTGGATTTAGTTTGAAGCATAAGTACTTCATGGAATTTATTAGGGGGGGAGTTTTTGAGAGGATCTCGTGAACGAGGCCCAAGTCATTCTTATCTAGATCATTTCCATAAAAATTTGATTTTTCATATTGATAATCCTATCAGTGGCCAAGGAGAAGGTACATTCCAAAATATGTGAAATAGAATGATTCAAACATCCAAAACCAGAAACATAATTTTGTCTTCCATAAACAAGTGGTGTTAGAGATATCCAATCCTTGAGATTTCAATTCCTTTATTACAGTGTTTTCACTTTGCATCTATGATGGCCCTGCTGAGAGCTTCAACCATCAAAATGAAAAGAAAAGGTGATAATAGGCATCCTTTCCTTATTCCACACCGAGGATTGAATAAAGGAGAAGTTGAACCATTTATAAGTATGGCCATTGAATAGATGATGATGCAATTGTAAATCCAATCAACAAAAAGACAAAAAAACAAAAAATGAAGTAGTATAAGTCTGATGTATAACCAATCTACTCTATCAAATGCTTTAGAAAGGTCTACTTTATAAAAGACAACTTTTTTATTCTGTAAATGGAGGGAGCAAAGACCTTCTTGAGAGACTCCAATGACTCCATGAATTTGACTCCCTTTGAGGAATTTTAATTACTCGAATTAAATATTATCAAAGGGAATTTCCTTTAGTGAGAGAGCAATGAGTTTTTATATAATATTATAAATAGAGTTATATAAGGAAATTGGACAAAATTTATCAAATGAAACAAGATTTTCATGGTTTGGAATAAGTGAAAAAAAGTTAGCATTGAAAGGGGATAAAATATGACTTTGAATCCTGGAGTATTCAAGAACCTATAGTAGATCATCACCGATGAACTTGTAGTATGCCTCATAGAAATCGGTGGGGAGGCCATTAGGCTAAGGGCTTTTATCTTTCTGGAAGTCATGCAAAAACTTTTCCAGCTCCATCTTGAGAAATTTTCTCATTAGATATTCATTGTAATCTTGATCCGTACTTATGCAGGAACGCAATAAAATACAAAAATAAACAAAACACATAGATGAAATAGGAATAATACTTCATTTCATTAATATAAAATATTGAAAAATGCTTACAGACAGAATGGAATACAAATTAGCTCGGATGATGGTAGCTTATCTCTAAGAATAGATGTGGTGGCTACATGCATCTGAGTTGTGTTATAAAGAGGCTTAAGTGACTTTTTATTATTGAATAATAATAGAAACCTTAAAGAACCAAAACCCTAACATGAGGAGATGTAACACCAAGAATTTATGGGCCCCATTGGGGTTAGTTGGGAAACCAAATTCCCGAAGTTGTAACTTTGTGATATTATCTCGATTTGGCCTGTATGATACATATTTAGAAAGATATTTCTAAGGAATACAACCGCTAACTTGATTTGTTTCAAATCGCAAAAGCAATCATGCCCAATAAATATCATTTAGGCCTCAAAATGGCTCCGTAAGTTTAGGACCCAAAAAACCTCTAAAAATACTAAATAAGAAAACTGATGAAACTGACTAGGATGAATAGGTAGGTGGCCACCAATATCCACCTGGATCATTCCTCCACCCTTAGGAATCAATGGTACCCA